>AP028438.1:20006561-20288890 GCA_036509395.1 Antheraea yamamai
GTGGTATGTGGTCAAAATATAATGAATAAGATCAAGCATGAGTATATTAGAGTATGTTTGAAAATAGCACCAGTGACAGAGAAGTTGAGTGGTAATAGGTTAGCATGGTATGGGCATGCCATGAGGAGAGATGAAAACCACGTAGACTAAAAACTTTTTGAGTATGTATATAGATTAGACTCCCGAACTATCATAATAAACACTCGAGACAGGTCATCGGCCTCAGAATAATCGACAAGCAGAGGGCATCCTCCGCGCAGCTTGCTATAATATCTTTATTCCAGGGAGACTATGTTGTACAAATTTATGGCCGGTACGAGCCGGTTTAAACTTGATCTTATTTGTTTTGGTATCTTTATTAGAACATGTCTACATTCGATATAGCTTAAATGATTCTTATTAAATTTTATTTACTTGTACAGGTTTTAGTCCGTGAAAATGATTTTATTCAGTCGCGGAAATTACATATTTTATATAGACTAGTTGTCACCTAGTGGTCGAAATTCGACCATAATTCATTTTTACATTCAATAAGACCAAAGAGATATAATAATTATTTCAGTGGTTTCATAAATGTAGTAAAGATGAAATGTTAATCATTCAACTATTAATGTATATTATGAATTTACATATGATATTGTTATAAAATTAACGTACAATTTGACAAGTAAATTTTAAAGCCCATGTAAGGTACGGGACGTAAGTCATGTTAAAAATATTGAGTATAGGATGAAAAAGGTGATTGGAACGTAAGAGTAAAATGATGGATGACGGAACGTCTTTTTCATTTATATGTGTTTATTTGTAGGGCGTTATTCAAGCAGTAGTGTGTGTAATGCATATTTTAATTAATTTAATTTGTTTTAATGGATTTTATATAAAAATAGCTTTGCGCACTTCACGTCCATATAAACTATAACTATGCTAAATTTCACGTTCATCCGTTCGCGCAATGCGCTTAAAAAAGGGTACAAAGTTTTCGCTTCACGTATTAATATATAGATAGACTAGCTGACCCTGCCACGCCTTGCTATGGCTCAGCATTACATGTTGAATTGTATGAAACACGTCCACCATTAAATAAACTGGTGTTGTAAAAGTAATTCAAAATTAAAACGTGGCGCCATCTATGAAATATCAGTCGGTTCTACAGTTCTCTGTTAACAAACTTATTGAAAACGCCATCTATTCGAGACTGATGAAACTTACAATGAATAACGATAATCAACCCCGAAAATAAATTAATTTGTAATTAAAAAATATTAATGGCACTAATCGAAATATAAATTAACCTATATCTCAAGTTGGATCAAATTATATATAAATCCGAACTTTCATGAAGATCGGTTGGGTAGCTTCGGAATTCATCATGGACAAGCCCTTTTATCTGAACTGCCTATACTACTCGACTCTTATGGAAAGTCGTCATAAAATGTGGCCCAGATAATGTTCTGAAAAATCTTCTATGGTACCCGGTATTTGATATGGCACGTCGGGGAGTAGAGTGAGACGTTCCGCTAAGATCGGCTTGCTTCGGTTTTGTGAAGCGTTCTTTTTATTACACAGCGCAACAACTGTGATAAACAAAGACAACGTTATACGAAACTGAACTTAGCCGACTATCTCTATCTTGTTTCCGATGTGCAATTCAAAAGTACTGTAGAATAACTTAAGACAAACAACAAACATTTCAATTTTATTTCTGTGTATATATTACCTTGTTAATTTCCATTTAGATTGTTCGCTGAATATTATAATTAACTGTAATCAAATTAACAAGTATTAATTAAATTTAGAAGTTACGTATTTCAAACTCTGAATCGTAAAACATGAATATCTTCTATCTAAGGTAATATATTTAATCTAATACACTGAAAGTACAGTTTTCCTGAGGTTGAATCACATCAAAACTGTTGAACGTGACTGACTGAACGTGAATGTCCATTTAATGAGGAATTTTCTGTCGATGATTCAAGGCTACTTAGTTTTTTGCGTCGACTAAACCGTTGGCATTTTTTTAATGCCCAAATAAGCGGGCGGGAATCATTTACTTAATTTATGATTTTATGTGTATTTGTTGCAATTACGTTTTTATATTATTCATTTAATATATATGTTTATTTTTTTTGTTTCTGCACATATATCAAAGCTGTACATTGTGTAATGTAATTAACATAAATGATATCACTACAACCACTGCCACGTCTCTCTGTCTATCTGTTCGCGATAAATTCAAAAATTACGGAACGGATTTTCATTCATTTTTCACCAGTTGATAAAGGAATTCATGAGGAAGATTTAGTTAGGTATATGATTTGTCAAGGTTATTTTTATTATAACTGACATATTTGTCTATATAATAATTTTACTAGCGACCGGCCCCGGCTTCGTATGGATGCAATGTACCAATATTGAGTCAGAAGTATTTAAAGGATTTAGATCTATTTTTTTGATGTTTTGGTATTTACGGTTCATCAAAATCATAGAAACTATGTAAAAGTTTTCACATAAAAAAATATGTTTTATTTAGTGCGTAATTATCAGGCTATGATATCTTTTAAGATACTCATTGAAACGATATGCTACGTAAAGGACAATTCACATCACTATTAAATGCTCAATGTAACTAAAACATCCGTTTCACTTCGTTTTAATAATCCAGTCTAATACTAGCTAGCGAATACTTGCTTTGTTATGCATTAAATATACTTTGAATAAAAAAAATAACAAAGTGTCAATGGACCCAAAAAAATAACAAAGTGTCAATGGACCCAAAAAAAATAACAAAGTGTCAATGGACCCAAAAAAAATAACAAAGTGTCAATGGACCCAAAAAAAAAAGTAGTTTATAACATAACACACAGGGTTTTGTTTGTCCGCGACCTTAGTCTGTCATGTAGTGGATTGTATATTTTATTCATAATCTTGTGTTATTTGGTTTTATATTTTGTAATATTTATGGCATTTTATCGAATATAGTTCGGTTACTGTGCACAAATGAAGTGGATGGGAGATAATACCACGGAGCATGAATTCTGAGAACAAAAATTCCACGAAAAGTTCCAACGAGGGAGCCACCATCTTGTTAGAACATTGAAAGAATCGCAAGAAACTTGTAATGTTTTTTCTTACTCGACAATGATAGTAATAATCTGGGAGATTGTGTGCCAAAAATTAAATAAAAAAAACCATTCATAAAAAATCAGTGTCGCCTAGTCATAGTTCTAAGTTGATACGTTTAGTAGTTTTGACTGTATTTTCCATATATATAATGATTTGATTAGTTATATTTGTATGTATATCTATAGATAGATAATATATTGTATATCATTTATTCTTTTCTATTTTAAAATGAAGACGGAGTGATAATATTTTTAGTCCAAGCAAGCGCATCAGCTTTCGGTGAAGTAAAATATCGTGATGAATTCATAGCATAGTCGTAGATCTCTAGAGTAGAGTAGTAAGGTAGAGGATTATCTAATACCTATCTTACTAAGTCTAATCTATCGCCAAGTATCTATAGGTGTTATTGCGTTAGAAGCACTTGAGAGTCAGTTCCTTTAGACTTTAAGTTTAGCGTTCTACCACCTTGAACCACGCCGTCATTTAACATCAGATGAGATTTTGGTTATTTTTGGGGTTTAGTATCCACTGGTTTCAAAATTCACACCGACAGCTTGATTTTATAAATCGCCAGAAATGTATAGTGTAACATTTCAGGTACATTTCGGCAATTTTAAGACCATGTAATCCTTGAAAATGTCTCATAAAACATCACCTGGACCGAGGTGAAGGTCATACTAACGATCCGCCACGAGTCCGATCGAGACATTAAGACAATCTGCGTGGGTACGTGATCTGAACGTAATGAGTGCCAGGTACTACGTGCACCGTATCCGAATATTTCCTAACTAAATCGTACTACGATTGCTATAAGGTGTAATTTGCGTTGAATGAGTAATCTGTGATATAACACGGTACAAAATCCAGTTTCAGTTGCACGAAATATACCTAGAGAGGCAGCGAACCAAGAAGAATATATAGAATAGAGATATCCATAAAAAATTGTGAGGCGTCATGAGACGTCTGGCAGATGTGAGATTTCAAAATTGTTTTGTATATGTAATATGCATAAAAGTATACTTTCTGATAAGAAATAAATATGGCACAATTAATAATATAATATTCAGATATTTTAAAAAAAAATAATGACTGTTTATTCAATAAAAAATATATTCATTAAATATAAAAAAATAACATCGTTTAGCGTGGCGACGCGTCGCCACGTCAACAGTCAATCTGACCCTTTGCTATAGATGTCTCACATTTAAAAGTACAAGCAAATCATATTTATGGGATAACAACATATGAAAAATTGGGGTTAACCTGGCATAGATTAGCTATAAGAGTGCTCAAATCGCTATATTATACCACATCTTTCTATTGTGAATCGACAGCGCGTGTCGTCATATGCAGCTATCTGCGACAAGCTTTAGCCGCGACTAAACGACTCCGGCATATCGTTTTCAGGAAGTAATCAGTTTACGTCCAAATATCTAATGTTTACAAACGATTGTTAGTAGGATGGTTATTTTAGTTCAAGCGCAAAAATCTTATGAAAATTTAATAAAAAAGAGAAATGATTATGATTCAAATGTAATGCAGCCATAAATAGCTTCGAAATATTTGAGTTATACCAAGTTTGAGCTTTTGATGATGAAGGAGGATCCGATGAAAAATAATTTTGGATACTTCTACGGCTTTTTATGTAGTTTCCTTGTTTGAAGTCAAAAATATGGCAACTTCCTTATTGCTCCTTATAATTTATATTCCAGTTTAATACCTTAACTCTGACTTCCTAATACATCCTTCATGATTTAATATAATATGCTCGCAACAACTTAGATAAACAAGATTTTGTAAACAACCGGCATGATATTATATTAATACTAGCTGTACCCCGCGGCTCCGCACGCGTTTTTTTTAAATTTATTAAAGAAATGTAAAATTGTAATTAGGTGTGTACATTACAGAAATGCTTTTTCAAAAACATTTGTAACTACGACACGCACGCCATCTACTGTATTATATTACGTGTACATTAGATATGTGAATACGAATAGTATATCGAATGGGATGGAATTTATCATCAGCAGCATACCTGGAACTTTAACCTACTATATACCACCCTCGATGCTCACTAACACTATATAAGAAAGTAGGTAATGAAAATTTTAAACTATACATTATCGAACAATTTGTGTTAAATTGTTTGTTATATAGATATAACATGCCCATATTGTCAATATAATTGTGTTATTCTTATACGTTGCTATAATCACTGAGTTATGTATAGTAGTTCGATGAAGCCGTAAATGCCGCAAAGCTAATAGCATAGTCAGTTCGAGAAAAAAAAACTGAGTTATGTAGGTGCAAACGCGGTAAATAAAACAAAATGGCCGCCAAATTGACCAAAATGATAATATAATTCAAATTACATACATTTATTCTTGGAGTCCTGTACAGCACACGTCTCACGCGCTTGTTTACAGTAAACAAATTATTTTTGATCAATTTCACACGAACGAATGCATAGGTAACAGTTCATCACTACATAGTGTAAAACAAAGTCCTCTGATCTGTCTGTTTATCTGTTCGCGATAAAGTCAAAAACTACAGAACGGATTTTCATGCCGTTTTCACCAGTAGGTAGAACGGTTCATGGGGAAGGTTTAGGTATAATTTGTCAAAGTTTTCTTTTTATTATCAGGGCGGGACAACGTCTGCCGAGTCCACTACCTTAAAATAAAATAGCTCATTAGTTAGTTGTCTGCCAGTGAAAGTGCCGTGAAAATTAAATCAAGCATTTCGGATATTCCACTGCGGCTGAAAAAAACCTAAATTACTTTTTATGAGGTCTGCAATCTACCAGTGAATATCCCGTGAAAATCGGTCCAACCATTTTGGAAATAGCAATGCGGACGAAGCCGCGGACAAATAAAATAGAATATGTCAACCGCTATAATTTCGGCTTTCTGGCAGTAAAAAGTAAAATTCCCGTTAAAATAGGTCCAGCCGTTTTGGAGATTATCCGGAACAAACAAACAAACAGACAAAATATAATAATCTAAAAATATAGACGAAATATAAAAAAAATTTTTTTTGGTCATTTGTAGCCATATCCATTCATCAAAAAGTTGTTATTTTAATTGTACATACACAAACTTTATTTTTATAATACTTAATAGAGAACAAATAAAAAATTGGAAATAAAAGTAGTATAAACTTTTTGCATAGGAAAACAAAATAAACTTTGATAATGTTTGTGATAGAAACTTACCACGTTACCACGGCAACGTATATAACACTAACGCTAACTAAATCTCTCGAAAGGAAAAAAGTGCCCGATTTTGAAACATTTTTCATTGTTGCTCTGTTTCTATTAGTCTTAGCGTGATGATATATAGCCTAAAGCCTTCCTCGATAAATGAGCTATCTAAAACAGAAGGGTTTTCTCAAATCGGACTGGTAGTTCCTGAGATCATAGCGTTCAACCAAACAAACAAACAAACTATTCAGCTTTATAATATTAGTATAGATTAAAACCAAATCAGTTATCCTACGTTTAGGCTTATTGAAATAAGAAAAACCGTTTTAGATAATAGTCTTACAATAAGGTCCCGGAATACATTACCGATTTGCCAGACAACAAGTAAGTATGTCAAGCAGGTTTTATTTTCAAAGAGTGGAAGTGTAATTCCTTTTGGCACACCCGCTAAAAACGATCGTCATAGAAATGACTTGTTTCGTTGTAATAAGAATATAAGTAGACTAAAAGATAGACCAAGTAGAGTTTCGTACCTGTTTTTTTGATGGCTTATTTTCCTAACCGGTGGTAAAATTTTGATGATCATAAGCGCCTTCTCAGAGCCAGAATTGAATAAAGCAGTTACGGTTTTGTAAGTTCAGTGTGGACCATTACGTTTGCATTTATATATTAGGTCTTTACCTATGAAATTGCTGTTTTGTATGAAAAAGTTTAAACGAATTTTTTTCATGTATTTTTTATTTGTATTAATTGAAGTGATCACCCATGCAATCAATGCATCTTTGCCAACGCAGTGGCAGTTTATTGATGCCCTTCTTAAAGAAATCAGCTGGACGGGAGGCAACAAATTCTTCAAAGGCATTTTGTACTGCCTCTCGGGTCTTGAATTTTTTTCCCGCCAAGGAGTTATCCAAATTCTGGAAAATGTAGTAGTCTGTAGGCGCAAGGTCTGGTGAGTAGGGCGGATAACGGAGAACTTCCAACTCCAGTTCTTGCAACTTGGAGACCGTCTGCTGTGCAGTATGAGGTCACGTGTTGTCGTGCAGGAGCAGCGGAGACGAGCGATTGACCAATGCTGGTTGGAGATGTGCCAGCTTCTCCATCATTGTATTCAGTTCTTCACAGTACACATCTGCAGTAATGCTCACCCCGTTTGGTAAGGAGCTGTGATGAATCACACCGGCGCTAGACCACCAAACAGTGACCATCACTTTTCTAGGGGTAAGTTTTCGTTTAAGGCATTGTTAAGGTGCTGAACCAGGATCCAACCAACTTGCTGAGCACTTGCGGTTATCAAACATAATCCATTTTTCATCGCAGGTAGCAATGCGGTTCAAAATTCCTTCATTTGTGTGTCTGTTTAGCAATGCAAGGCACGTCTCTCTCTTGTCAAGCTTTTTAACTTGCCAATTTGACGCAAATGGACTAATATTGTTTTGACGCTAACGTCGAAAGCTGCTGCTAATTCAGCCGTAGATTGTGTATCATCAGCTTCCACAATCGCCTTTAATTCGTCATTGTCGACCAAAGTCTTCGGACGACCGCGAGGTTTATTTACAGGTCGAAATTCCCAGAACGGAAGCGAGCAAACCAATAACAGGTGGTGCGTTGGTTTGTAGTGTTAGCTCCGTAAACGTCGTTGATGTTGCGTGCCTCTTGTGCCGCGTTGCTGCCACGACGGTACTCATATTCCATAATTACTCGAATTTTTAACGTATCCATGAAGACAAAAAAGATTGAAATGCGATGAAAATGTAACACTAATCAATAAACAAATGACTACTTTTTGGAAAAAGAATTCCATGTTTTTAAAATAAAATTAATTTGAAATTAGAATTCTTAGCCAAACAAAAATTATTTTGATTTGAAATGGCTAGTACTGCAAAACGGCAATTTCATAGGTAAAGGTCTATTATTAAAATTAAAATCGCTTTCTAATTATGCTTTGTAGCACAACGATCCCGGTAATTGCTAAATATCGGCTTTAAGTTGGCAAATTTATGCTGGATAGATGATGATGTCACAACCATTATGTAAATAGTCATAAATCGGTGGAATATAAATCCAATGTCTGCAAGTCCGAACCTCGACATGTACCAATGAATTTTTCGGAATTCGCGTACATTTACTGATTTAAATTTGTAACACTATCGACTGACGGTGAAGGAAAACATCGTGAGGAAACCTGAACCTGAGAAATGTTCTTATAGTACTACTGTGTGTGGGAAAACACAGAACTATGGATTTCTTTAAGTTTATAATTGCCAATACGTCGTAGGCTGGCGTGGTGATTATGTCCATACCTTCCTTCGGGAGGAGGCCTATAGCCCTGCAGTAGGTATCTTACAGGCTGATAACGAGTGACTCTTTTTCAGTTTTGTTGAACTGTACTTTACTTATCAATCACATATAGTATGGAATTGTTGACTTCGTTTGAAATTTGATACGATACTTATTAAAACGAAATTTTGTTTTGATCAAACTCCTATTATTGATAGGAAAGTAAGTTTGTTTGTTTGTTAGCTTTATTAACGCTCCGTTTACGAAATCGAGTAGCGTGAAAGGGTGAAAGTTTAAGCCCAAAAATAAATAAATAACGTTTAATCGGTATAAATTAAACATGGCCGAAATGGAAACGTGACCGACTAATTTACGTCGATGAAAGTGCCTGAAGTTAAAGTAGAATACAAATTCAAATTACAAGTAAATTGATGTTCGGTGTTTTTGTTGGAAATTTGGCTGGTCTTGTATATAGATACAGTTTTTAATTTCGATACATAAGTTTGGGTAAAGTTATCGTATTGCTTTGTAATTTTGGTAATACGTTGATTATTATGTAAGAGTGTGTTAAGTTTGCTAAGAAAAGCCGCGTTGGATCGATGATTGGCGGAGAGTTGGGTCTATATAACCTCTTTTTTCCACTCTTTACCATTCGATCTCTTCTTTTCTTGCCAGTTCTTTTGGATGACTGGGTTGTTTTCCGAACCGGTTGTAGTTTTAAAGTTCATTAGAGTCATCTCAGCGCCTAAATTGAGCAAAAAAAATATTTTTTGATTTTCATATTCTATATGCTTTTAAATGTCACACATTATTATTGTACCATTTATTTAAACTTAAACCTTAAAATTAACAAATCCTATGCGATTTAATAGGTTTAATTAAGAATTAACAAGCGAAACTCGAGTAGTCTTGACTAGCAGTAACTTTTATCAATACAGCCTATTTCTTTATTTAAACGTAGATTTTAACTACGAACTAGGAGGATTTTAGCTATGTAATTGTAGTGTATTTATAATAATTTGATTGTAAATTAAAGCTAGATAGATTATTAGATTATTTGGATTAGAAAAAGGAATTACAAAATTTATGAACTAAAAATCTAGGAAACGAAACAGTTAAATATATAAAATATGATAATTGAATGTATTCAAATAATAGATATACAGTATGCTATAAGTGGCCGTAAATATGTCGAACGTTCGAGATACTGTTGGTTAAGAGTTTGAGGAAAACGTGGTACTCCAGGCAATCGGCAAGTGCTAAATTACACAATGTAAGAAGGGGTGATACTTTTCCGCCAATTTTAAGTCGTTGCGACATTAATAATTGTTATTTATGGCCATAAGAATAAGATATTGACACTGGCATATACGCAAACGACGTTATGCCGCTCAAGAGAATAAAAACACCATATATTTTTACATAAATCTACGAACCAAACCATAGATAAAGAAAATATGCTCCGTATTATTTAATCGTGAAACATTAAATTGTGAAACGAAAACACTCATCTTCATTATAGTCGATCAGGAATGGATAAAAATGTTATTTATTCCATTTCAAATGGATCGAAAGTGATTGATCGAGGCCCAGGGAAAGTTTAACCCGCTGTATACATTCGGGTATCGCCTCGGGGCGGCCTTCAGACGAAACTCGCTGAATACAACGTTCCATTTTTACCCTCATTCACTCGGATCAGTAACGATTAAAATGAGTTTCGAGTTATATTTCGATTTATTCTATCCGTTGAAATAAGGTGTTTTTGAATTCTTTGTGTGCGATAAGAGCGTCTGAAACGGCTTGTTACGAATCTTTTTTGACGCTAAAAGGATGGACGATAAGTGCTAGAGAGAAAAGATAAAACGTGTGCAGTTCACTCAAAGTGTCGCGGGCCGCAAACTACAAATATTTAAGTTTTAAATAAAAAAACCTATTTTTAAATAACCACGTATTATTAATGTAGTGAAAAATGTTTGTCCAATATAACAAGCTTGGTATAATCCTTATATCATAAGGATGGGATTGTGTTCGAGTTATCTGGTATCCATTTAATTTACTCAGTGTACTCATAGTTTTTCTAATGAGCACGAAAATTAAAATAATTGAAAAGAAAATGTAATCAGGTGTGCCAGCTACAAAGACGCGGCGAACCGCAGGTTGAGTATCGCTGGAAAGGAGTTCAAACACATACATACGATCAGAAGAATTATATATATAAAGATTATGATATAGTTATATTTTCTTAGATAAAGAACAAGAGTCTAAAAAGTAAAACTAAAAAAATTATATCGATCCGGGTTTTCGGCAACAGCTCAAGCCGAGGTGTACCGTGCACCCTTGAGCTAGTTGTCAAATAAAATCGACTGAGTGCTTTAAACGCTCGGCTTGTAGTCCGGTAAAGCTGTTAAGACCTTGCCAGGTCAATAGCGTATTCAGTTCGAGAAAAATAAAGACCGAAAGCTATCGAATAGTTTTTCCGTGTTGAGACACAACGGGCGAAGTCTGTCATTTTATTTGCATAGATCAGAATCTATATTAAGAAGGACCTTAATAACAGTAGAAAATTATGTTCATTAAATATATCATCGAATCCACCATCGTCGGAAATAAAGTTGGCCGATACGGTTTCAAAATTAGGTACATCTATTTCTATTATCTATTGACTCAAGTTTGCTGCCAAATACAACATTAAGTTATGCCTGCTTAAATTATGAAGTTTAGTTGCCCCCGGGTCCTAACTTGTGCAAGCATCCCTAAATGCACATGCATCGTCTGAGTTTTAGCCTAGACTAGCTTCTAGGTAGACCCAGTTGTACCGAGTTGTTCATGTAAGTTCCATGTTACGATTAGTGCTTCGGTTTAATGAAAATTTCGGCCTCCGTTACATAAAGCCGAATATTCGGTATGCTTTGAATTCTGCAATGAGATAAGAGTTATAATTCGGTTTTTTTAATAAGCAATTATTTGATATTGTACCATTCTACGTCGACAATGAGTTCATCCTTATATTTTGGAACAAAATTGTCACAGGCAGTTTGTTCCTAGAGAATATCTAGTTCGAAAGCCTATTATAGAGTGGATCAATATGTGAACGATGGTGACGTCTGTAATTGACTCCTCTCTGTGCATCCACTAAAACGGTATTGTTACGTATAATGTATTTGAAATATATATATATGTTAAAAAGATGTACTCGATTTCCTGCTGGTTCTTCTCGATGACAGGCTGGCAACGCACTTGCGACTCTCCTGATGTTGCAAGTGTCTATGGACGGTGGTGATCACTTAACATCAGGTTACCAGCCTGTTCGTTTGCCTTCTATGATATATTGAAAAGAAATTATAATCATTTTTATGTAGGTAATATTTTCACTAATTCTTTACTCATCCCGGCTTCGCACAAGTGTAATAATGAAGACAAAACTTCCTTTTCCAAATTGACGCGGTAATTAAATAAAATGCAAACTGAAAAATTGAACATAATTCTGTCAATATTTTTTAAGATCATTCTTCTGTTGTACTCATTTACTCAATTTTTCTATAGAGATATTTTAACCCAAATGCTTCACTTTTCCTGGAAATTTATTTATCTATTTACAAATGTGGATAATGCAATAGTTAACAGGCTGATGAATAATGTAATAACAATAATAAGAAGTTTAAACTAGACTGAAAACGAGCAACGCTTTATCACATAGATACAACAGGTGGTCTCGGGGCATGCAATGCAATGCAATGGTCTAACACCCACTTCCCCTTTGAGTATATTAGATATTATTATAATAGGTCTTTACCTATGAAATTGCCGTTCTGCAGTACTGGTCATTTCAAATCAAAATAATTTTTGTTTGGCTAAGAATTCTAATTTGAAATTAATTTTATTTTAAAAACATGGAATTCTTTTTCCAAAAGTAGTCATTTGTTTATTGATTAGTGTTACATTTTCATCGCATTTCAATCTGTTTTGTCATCATGGATACGTTAAAAATTCGAGTAATTATGGAATATGAGTACCGTCGTGGCAGCAACGCGGCACAAGCGGCACGCAACATCAACGACGTTTACGGAGCTAACACTACAAACCAACGCACCACCTGTTATTGGTTTGCTCGCTTCCGTTCTGGGAATTTCGACCTGAAAAATGAACCTCGCGGTCGTCCGAAAACTTTGGTCGACAATGACGAATTAAAGGCGATTGTGGAAGCTGATGATACACAATCTACGGCTGAATTAGCAGCAGCTTTCGACGATAGCGTCAAAACAATATTGGTCCATTTGCGTCAAATTGGCAAGGTAAAAAAGCTTAACAAATGGGTGCCCTACGAACTCAATGATCGCCAGCGCGAAGTACGCGTCGAGACGTGCCTTGCACTGCTCAACAGACACACAAATGAAGGAATTTTGAACCGCATTGTTACCTGCGATGAAAAATGGATTCTGTTGGATAGCCGCAAGCGCTCAGCAAGTTGGTTGGATCCTGGTTCAGTACCTAAACAATGCCCTAAACGAAAACTTACCCCTAGAAAACTGATGGTCACTGTTTGGTGGTCTAGCGCCGGTGTGATTCATCATAGCTTCTTACCAAACGGGGTGCGCATTACTGCAGATGTGTACTGTGAAGAACTGAACACAATGATGGAGAAGCTGGCACATCTCCAACCAGCATTGGTCAATCACTCAAACCGCTGCTCCTGCACGACAACGCGCGACCTCATACTGCACAGCAGACGGTCTCCAAGCTGCAGGAACTGGGGTTGGAAGTTCTCCGCCATCCGCCCTACTCACCAGACCTTGCGTCTACAGATTACTACTTTTTCCAGAATTTGGATAACTCCTTGGCTGGAAAAAAATTCAATACCCGAGAGGCAGTACAAAATGCCATTGAAGAATTTGTTGCCTCCCGTCCAGCTGATTTCTTTAAGAAGGGCATCAATAAACTGCCACTGCGTTGGCAAAGATGCATTGATTGCATGGGTGATTACTTCGATTAATACAAATAAAAAATACATGAAAAAAAATCGTTTAAATTTTTTCATACAAAACGGCAATTTCATAGGTAAAGACCTAATATTATAGAGAATATTATTAACCATCCATACACGGGCATAACAGAAAAACGGTGAAAAAAAATCTGCTTTAAATGTAACATTGATATTATCTTTCACATCACTATTTCAAAGAAAATAGCGCTGTGTACACACTCGTATTCCTAATGGCGTAATTAAAACAGTGCCTTCTGTACGTTTGTGTGAAGATTCCGATGTTGTTTTAGGGTAATCCTAAATAAATTGAAGCGAGTACCTCTAGGAGTAATATTGTACCCTTTGTGAGTACTGTGAGTTTCATAGGTTATTACTCGTGTGCCATATGGGATTACCCGTCGGTAGATAATATCTTTGGATACATCCTATTTCTAAATCCCTGGTTAACCCCCTTGAAGGACGACTTTTGAGATAGCCTTTATTAGCGTCCATCTGAACTAATGTATTAAATACTTAGAGAAATTATTTGTTGTTTTTATTGCGTTCATTTCTGAAACTGTCAATCAAATTTGAGAAAAATCTTTTTTTGTATTTTATTGTATATTTATTAATTGAGAAAGTTACGCGCAGTTTTATATGGCCACGCAAATAATCAATTGCCATGCTCAATACGCCGCTACCTATAATCCTTGATATAATAATTATAACCTATATAAATCGTTGCATTCTTCTTGCGGTATAAATCATCCAACACCACACCTGATTTTTTACTTCGATACCCTCGATTAAAAATAAAAATCATTTGATAAAAAATAGGAGCTTTCCAGATTTGAAAACCATGTCTAACCGGGTAAAATAGCATCACGCTGTAACGCCTAGGAGTAACGCAATTACCATAAAAATTGTATTCCAGAAAAGCAGGAATGTAATAAGACTGTAACAGGCCCGACAGTGCAACACCAGCTTTTTATGCTCAGTGATGAGATAAAACAAAATAACGGGATATTGCTAGACTATGTACAAAATTTCATGCTTTTTCTACAGTAGAAGAACAGGTAAAATATAGTGATTCCGAAATTACCAGAATAATTTATCTTGCAAAATATTTTGTTTTGAACTGTTGTCTAAATAAGTATTTATTTGTATAGCTATTGTAGAAAATAGAAAAAAATAGATATATTGTTATTTCCTGAGTTATTTCCATGACATATATGTAATTTTCTTCGACCATCGCTCACGGTCCCGAGCGCATTCCAGAAGGAATTGAAAACTGGCGTGAGTCGACGTTTTCTTTGCCGGTTCGGTACACTGGCACGTGCAATGTTGCCAGAACTGTAGTAAAAAAAATACCAAAGAAAAGGAGATATCAAATCGTTGATGGATATGGTTTCAGTCACGACATGTCTGTCATTTTTTGAAGTGTTAACTTCTTTAAGTGCGTTGAGCGGTAAATTTGGCAGGAGACATATTTATAATTTTACGTCAAGACATGCTAGTAAACGTGACCGGCCGTATTGCGCTTGCGTTAGACTGCCAATAGATGTGAAAACCAGACTATTGATAATACTTTCCATATACAAATTATGAAATATAAATAATTTAGACTATGATTGTTTTAAAAATTCAAAAGTGAACCCAGTTATTTCCACTGTTTTGAGTTTTCACTTCTATCGACAGTCTTTGTTACTGCCTGGACTTTTTTTTTAATCTACTATTTATAAACAACTAACGACTACTTGCGACTTCCCTTCGTGATTTTCGATATAATCAGGGTATCGTATGTATTTCTCCAAGTCCCAGACTACCTTCATGAAAGACTAAATTGCGATCATTTTGGAGGTATGATTAGGAAATGGTTTTGCTAGTGTATACTTGACGAATATTAATATCTCGAAAATTTAATTAAAAATATTTTCTGTTAAATTGGTGGCAACGTTCTAATTACTTGTAAATAATCTAAGCATTATTTTTGAATTAAATATCTGAACTAATTAATTTATTGTTTATTAAATTATTTAAATTCCTAAGACCATAATTTATTAATTTAACACACACGTTCCAAATTTATGGCGTTATTATGGACATTAAGCATAATTATATCAAAAACTAACGTCGATTTCTATTCTATTTGAAAAGTCTACAGCCAATTTATTTTGTCGGATTTGTTACTGTAAAATTGTAGTTTATGGCAACACTATAAAAGAAAAAGAGATAATAGAATCTTCATTAAAATTATTCTTTTGTTCTTTATTGTTTTAAGGCGCATTCTCATTACATTAATTAAATATTGTCTTCATAATGTATCAAAAAATAAAAAGAAGTGTGAATATAAGTTTTATAATATTTTTTAGTTTAATGTTTAGACTCTAGATTTGTATCTAAAATGTAAATTATCGCGGTATCTTTATCTAATGGGACAACATTAATGTTTTAAGAAAGTATATTTTATAAGAAATACAAAAAGCATAGCATCTTTTTTGGTTTCCGTTGTTTTATATTATTTCTTCTGTACATAATTAAGATAATAAACATGCGTTATTGAACAACGAAGTCGTATATATATATATATATATATATAATATAGTATAAAGTTGTGGTTAGCTTGAGTTTATATATAATTTTCGTTTTGATAAACCGCTTGATCGATTTTGGTCAAATTTTTTTTTTTTGATTTATGGAGTCTATTATTCTTAGTTATACTTAGTTATGCCCTGCTGTCTTTTTTTATTTTGTGACCTATTTATTTTATTTATTATTTTTTATTTCTCACGTTGAATACGTAACCGCAAATTTATCCTCCTCCTCTCCTAGTAAATTGTGTATGTATATTGGTATATATGAGGATTATAAACATCCAACAGCTAGATGTTCTTATAGTCAAAGTTATACTAACCATTTTAATATAACTCAGCAACAGATAGCGCTGTAGGGATTGCAACAAATAACAATATCTATAAACAATAACAGACCTGCGCAAAGCCGCCGGTAAAGTTAATATAATAAGATAAAACTAAATATATAATACGGTGAAAAATCAGTGAAAGCTTCTTTAGGCGCGTTGAACAGTGAACGAAAATGAACCGTCAGGTTCGGGTCCGTGACGATGAATCGGGCTTACTCGGCTCCAGTCGTCATCATACACATTTACAGTCTGACAACTAGTCCGTCGTTTCAACATTAATAATAATAAAATAATATTCAAAATAATAATGAAAATCAAAATTACTTTATTCAATTTAGGACCTAATAAGGCGCTTATGAACGTCGAAGCTACCACCGGTTCGGAAAACAACCCAGTCATCTAGAAGAACCGGTAAGAAACTCGATCGGGTTTATCTTTTTAAAATACATATATTTACCTATATCTTCCATACGTATAATAAGAACGTAAATCTGACGTGTCTATACTTTTTAAGTAATAAAATACATTTCAATAATTTTAAGAAGTGTATGTCTGACTATCTTTCTGTTTGTTTGTTAGAACATGCATCACTGGTAAAGTGCTACGTTCACAATAAAATCTCACCAAGAAAATCATATATCATATCCGTGAGTAACATTTAGTTTTGGTTTCATTAACATCGGTACACTCTATCAAAAGTCATTGTAATTTTAACGAGACAACTTAAGTATGAGAGAAAAGTAGATAAGTAAATGGACTCAATATACTCAGATGATATTATTAGTCACTGTTTTTATACATTTTTATTATAAATGTATAGATAGAGGATCTTTTACACTTTAGGGTTACATCTAGTCGCCATAACGTATGCGGCACGATACAAAGCATACTCCGTTCAAACAGTCGCCGCCGCTCTCGCTGGATCATATTGAAATTCTTTGAGGGCAGCTTTAGCTTATTTTAAGCTGGAATTTTAAATTGTTTTAAAAATTTCCTTCATCACGTTCCCATATACCCTTTCTGTCTTTTTATCAGATGTCAGTATGACGGCATACAACTTTGCAGGATTCAAGAACGTATGTTAATTTCCTACCCACTTAGTAAGTACGATAACATATTAAATGAATTAATTATCGTGTATTTTGTCAGGCCGTTTACATCTATAGATATTCTTAGTTGTATTTTAAGTAGCTTATCTTCAATACATATTATAAAATTATGTGCTCTAACACGTCTGTCTGTCTGTTAGTAATAAGCTTAAAAACTATTGAACGGATTTTCATGCGGTTTCACCAGTAGATAAAGTGATTCGAGAGGAAGGTTTAGGTATATACTTTATAAAGGTATTTTTTTTTATTATCAGGGCGGGACAACGCCCGTCGGGCCCGCGAGTTTATATATAAACTAGCGGGCCCGGCAGACGTTGTTCCGCCCTAATTATAAAAAAAAAAATCCTTGATAAATTATATAGTCCTTCCTCAACAACCACTTTATCCACTGGTGAAAACCGCATAAAACTCCGTTCAGTAATTTTTGAGTTTATCGCGAACAGACACACAGACAGACGCGGTAAGGGACTTTGTTTTATACTATGTAATGATAGGCAGAGGGGAAGTGTTAAAAATATCTCCCGCCTCTATTTCTTAGCCGATTTTCTTTATTCTTTTTTTTATTTTGTAACTATTGTAAGCTTTATTGTCGTATCTGGTATATGGTATCCACTTTGCCCAGCTTTTACGATTATATAGTTTCAACGTTATAAACCTTATATTTTATTACAGATGGTGCATAAATACAAGAAAAAAACTAATCAAGGCTCTTGGGATAAAGACGGCATGCAGACGGCTATAAATTTATGCGCGGCCCGAGAAACTGTGAAAGGTACAGCTACAAATTATGGGAAGCTAAAAGTAGAAGTAAAAGAAGTAGGCTAGAATACCGAACCATGATAAACCGATTACAGCTCGTAAACGGAAATTGTAAAAGTCGGAATTTTTAATTGGTTACACCTATCAAGGAAAAGCAGAAACAAAAATGTGAAAAAAATAACCTTAACAGTATTACTAAAAATATTAATGTCGAAAAGTTCATACCAATATTGCTAAAAAATCCATTAATAGGGGCAAAAAGTCAAAGAAATTTGAATATGTTATTTTATGTTTTTGAAGTAAAACTTCTTTAGGCGGGACTAGAAGGTAACTGGACGACAATGCAACAGAAGTCCGTTACGGCAATATGGCCGCACGTTTCTGTACCATCCGGTTAGATAATAGTTAAACATAACCAAATCTTCTATTAAATCATAATTAATTTAATTCGTTACTTATCACAGTAATCTGTTCATACTTTTCTATATTTTACTTACTTTATAAAAAAGAGTTGCTAATAATATTTCCTGTGTTTATTTAAGTTCCGAATTAGCTCATAGATGGCACTACAGATAATGAAGCTTTGATTTAATTTGTTACTTACTTACATTGAAACCAGATGGCAGCACGGTCGCGCGCCCTTATAATTATACATAATTAATTCTATTGTATGAGTTTTATTATTATTCAATTTAATTGTTTCTACCAATTTTTCTTTTTTTCAAAAATTTTTGATTTATTTGTTTGTAAACTATTTATTGATAAAATCAAAAATATTTAAAAAGTTTTACTTCAATCGCGTGTGACGGTTACATGCACTCTTTTTTTTCGGTGAAGTATATATTGGAGAAGATGAATATCCAATAGAAGATTGGGTTCGATGTGGTGCCTGTCTTAAATGGTGTCACGAAGAATGTTCCGCTTTCGAAGGCATCGGAGAGTATATTTGTGATAACTTAAATACGAGTTTAAAATTTTGCAATTTATAAAATTTAATTATTAAGTGTAAATTTAAGTTTTGTGAGATTAACAGGTAGTTATTCACTTTTCCCGATCACCATATCCACTTTACCCAGGAGTCAGGGCAAAGTGAATACTATCACACTTTTCTGAATTTCATATTTATTTACTAATTGTTTTGTTTTTTTAAATTAAATGGCTATTATATATATATAAAAGTAATTAATAAAGATTGATTTCAGATATTTATTTTGTTTCTATCTCTTATATTTTTTCTGAAAAAGCCTTAAATATCTTAAGATATGCACTTTGCCCGAACTTCTCTTATATTGACGATTATTTTTCTATTTATGTATGCTTCTTAGTTACATATTTGGACTCAATCTACTGTTGTCTAGATCAATTTTTATTTTATTTTGTATTCAATTTTTTTTAATGTCTCACATCTATCCATAATCTATACTAATATTATAAAGAGGTAAAGTTTGTGACGTTGTGAGTTTGTGAGTTTGTGACGTTGTGGCGTTGTAGCGTTGTAAGGGGTAATCTCAGGAACTACTAGTACGATTTTGAAAATTCTTTTACCAATAGAAAGCCACGTCATTTGTGAGTGTCATAAGCTATATATCATCACGCTAAGGGCAATAGGAGCGGAGCAACAATGAAAAATATTTTAAAATCGGGGCTTTTTTCCTTTTGACAGCTTCCGCTGCGTCTTAGGCCAAAATAACTATTCCACGCGTGCGAAGTCGCGGGCAGAAGCTATTAACTAATTATATTATCTATAATCTATACTAATATTATAAAGAGGTAAAGTTTTTGAGGTTGTAGGAGGTAATATCTGGGGAGTCGGAGAAAAATGGTCGAACGAAAACGTTTCTTACGAACGCTGCCATAATTATGAGATATATATGATTGAGTTCTAGAGAAAAGTTGTAGCTTGATAATGCCTATTACCGCCCAACGAAGTGGGCAAGGGACTGCTAGTAATATATAATTGGAAATTTTCACACCTCTTTATATTTTTAATAACCTTTTTATATTCATTCATGAGTTATTTAAGATCTGTGGTAGGGCAACGACTCACTATCGGATTCGCTATTATATAGATGAGTAGTGTATCACAATTGAACACAATTAACGGGATTGTAATCCGAGGTGTTAACTGGTCGGATTGGTGCCAAGACTGCCGTGTGACGTCATTGATTAATCTCATTTACCCCGTATGATTTGCTGAGGAGATTATCTGCGCCTTATGGGATTATGTGTTTGTATCCGATCACGAATAAGATGTGCCTAGCCTTACCGAGACATCGTACTCAAATACATACATACAGATAAAATTTTCATGAAACTTTCACTGGTAGATAGAGGAGTTATAAAAGCATTATTTAAGTTACAACTTACTTTTGATTTCTTCGGAATTCAGTTGATAGTTAAGGAAAACATAGGGAAAGGGAAGCTTGGTAATATGAGAGTGATAGGTTGTACTGGGGAAGTGTCATTGCCATAAGGCTATTTGGAACTAAGTAATAATATCCTTGCTGTGGTTCGATCTAAAGAGTATGTCAAAACACTGATACATATTCCAAATAAGTCCTCTGTGGTAATTAACATACCTCCGTTACACGTACAATCCTAGGTTGTTTAACTAGAAGCTGTAGTTACCAATTAATATCATCATGTTTTATGCTCCTATTGTTACAACCTGTCAAAAAAAAAAAAACATTTTATCGAACCGTGTAAAATTATCCGGTACAATTTAGAATTCTATACGAATATCATGAATTAACTCATAGTAACAGGATATGGCGCTCAGGGGACTCATCGATACGCGGGAACACGCATGAATTGAAACTTGTCTTATCACTTCGAGTATTACATCAGATAAAATCTAAACATAACATTGAAAATAGACGCTTTTTTAGACGTTATAGGTATAAAAAAACACATTTTAATCACCTTCCTTTTTGCTGTGTTTTTAAACGCGCCACAGTATTATTTGTTAAAGACAAAAATAAGTATGATCTTCATTTGTGGTATGTATAAGAATTGTTCGTTCGAGTTTGCAGATTTTCTATCGATCTATACTGTACAGGAAAAATCGTTATCATCCGCATTTCCTTGGAGTAAACAATACAGGTTGAGAGTAATCATAGAGATAAATAAGCTCATGATCTATCGAAATGTCGATAGAATACTGAATCTCGAAATTGCATGCATCGGTTTAGTGAGCGTTTACATTGAGCCAGTTACACGAATGCTTTTATTGTCAATTAAAAGTTTTTTTTTTCATTTTAGGCCAAGTATTGTACAGTAGTGATAGAATATTACGCGCTTAAACATTTTTATTAATTACTAGTTACGCCATCGATTAGAATATGAAAATGAATTACAAAGTACAGCCAGTATAGTAGTAAACAATTGATTTTTCTATGAGTGACCGATTTTTCAAAATCGATTACCTCTTACATTTACACTCGTAACTTGCACCCCCTTATATATGAAGTAGGTTATATATAACTGAACTTTATGTAAATAATAATCCTGACCTTAACTTAATACTATAAATGAGAATGTGAATTTGTCTGTACATTTGCTAGGCTTTTAAGTTTTAATTGAGCAAATGATCATCATGAAATTTCGCATATATATTGTTGGGCTACAGAAACGGCCGTAGGGTAAGGTTCGTGCAGCATAATAGCAACTGTTCTCAAAGGATAGGTCAAATACACATTAACGCAAGCAAAGCCGCGATCAAGGGCTAGTTACAAAATATATTTAAAATTGAGTTGAATCACATTTCATTGTAGAAATAACTGGTATCTTAAAACAAATTTTTCTTTATAACATACTAACTTTTCCCATGTCTTTGTTCACACAGACTAATGTAAATAAAAATAGTTTACAATTAAAATCGAAGGCTAAAATTTCATGATTTCCACTACTAATTAATAATTTCATACAGATAATTAAAATATAAATAAAAGTGAGTTATCTTTGAGATAGGAATACGTTCCAGGAGAATTTATTGGCTACTGGCATTGATATATAAAAAACTCAAGATGTAAAAACGAAACCCAAGTCAACGTTTCAAAACTGTCCGAATAAAATATGGACACAATTGAAAATTATGCACTCATTTCAAACAGAATCTCGTCAATCGCGTCTTGCGACTTTTTGTACACTGCTTTGTAAAAACAACTAAATAATTCGCGTACGGCTGAATTTGCAAAAAACACAAGTTTATAGTAACAATAACTACTTAGGTATATCGGTGATTTTTTAGGAACGGATTTTTCAAATCTGACCAGTAGTTCCTGAGATTACCCTCTATAACCTAACAAACTTTACCTCTTTATAATATTAATATACTATCTAGTATAAATGACTACTGGCCAACTATTGCTGTGAAATAGTCTAAATGAAGCATCGCATCGGTGCGGAACAGAGCGACCGCCCAAGGGAAATGCGGTTTATGCGACCGGTACACAAATAAAGTAGGCTCTGAGAAACCTCCCCACTGTGAACTCTTAGTTGTCCTGTCTGAACAAATAAATACATTTTTTTATGTTTGCCTTAGCTTGGATATTCTATTAGTAATAGAAATAATTACGCTATTAATACTTAGTTACGTAGGATTTGGTGAGATAAATTTAGGTTCAAATGGAAAGTAATAAAATAAAAAAAAGTTGCAGTCTATTTAAAGTTTTTAATCTAATTATTTCGATAAATAAACCAACCGGTCAGTTAAATTAATGATAATGATAGATTTGATTATAAAAGCCCATGCACATATCATCGCGGTTTACATCAAAGGCCCTCGCGGTATTTTTGTAACTCGAAAGTTGCACGTCGGCGGCCGTTGTCAAAGAACATTGGGCTTAGACATACTAAACTTTGATTATATGCTAAATATTTTAACGCTTATTTGATTGTTACGTATTATAAGAAGTATTTTCTTACACACTGCTAATCTTGGATCTACCGATAATGAAATATCCACACGCGAATACAGAAAGAGATCACAATATTTTTACCCGCAAATAAGCGATGCTTACAGTATATTAAATTAATAATCTACGTAGATCGCAGAGCAAATTACTCGGATACCGGATTTAATATCACTACTAATATCTACATAATTCCTTAGAAATAATTTCTAGAACGTTTCCAAGCCAACCTTTATAACTTGAATATTTCTCGCCTGCCTTGGAGCTCGATGTAGCAAGGTTTTACTGTATTTGTAGGTATTTATGAAAAAACTAGCTGACCCGTGCCCACTTCGTTGGGCGGTAAACATTTATAAAAAACTACTTTTTGTGTCTTAAATATAAAAGTTAGACATATGCTGTCGCTGACTTTTTTCTAGGCATAATCAAGTTACAACTTTTTTCTAGAACTCAATCATATATCTCTCATCGTTAAGGCAGCGTTCGTAAGAAACGTTTTCGTTCGACCTGTTTTTCTCCGACTTACTTTGCAAATTCAAGTACCACAAAAAAGCCTTTTCATTTTTCGGGTTAATATATAGCCTATGACACTCACAAATAACGTGCCTTGATATTGGTAAAATAATTTTCAAAATCGGTTTAGTAGATCCAGATATTAACCTGTACAGCGTCACAAACTTTACAATATTTATTATATTATACTAACTGACCCGTGCACACTTCGTTGAGCGGTAATAGGCATTATCAAGCTACAACTTTTTTCTAGAACTCTATCATATATCTCTCATCGTTAAGGCAGCGTTCGTAAGAAACGTTTTCGTTCGACCATTTTTTCTCCGACTCACCAGGTATTACCCCCTACAACCTCACAAACTTTACCTCTTTATAATATTATAATAATAATATAATTAATTAATAGCTTCTGCCCACGACTTCGTACGCGTGGAGTAGTTATTTTGGGCTAACACGCAGCGGAAGCTCTGAAAAGGAAAAAAATCCCCGATTTTAAAATATTCTACATTTTTGCTCCGCTCCTATTGGTTTTAGCGTGATGATATATAGCCTATGACATTCACAAATAACGTGGCGTTCTATTGGTAAAATAATTTTCAAAATCGGTTTAGTACTTCCTTTTTTTTTTTTTTTTTTTTAACGTGGGGAAATCCCTTATGGATGCCCACCCTCCCGGGGGAGAGAGTGGGTTATGTCCGACTCACACGGACTAAAACCCCACGGTGTACCGACAGACCGTTGTGTGGGGGCAGCAAGGGATCGTACATGCTACTCAACCTTGTAGAGCCGCCCCCACGGTCCGCCCGGCGGAAGGTGACCGCCGGGCTCCTACCTATAGAGGGACAGACCGGGTACACACCGGCTGCCCCCCCTCGTCCGCCGGACCTGTGCAATGAAGAGATGGGCCCCCCGGCCCCCCCCCTCAGGTCCGGCTACGGTGGCGGGAGGAGTTGGGCGAATCGCCGCCTCCTCCCGCCTGTCCTCCTTTGGCGGAGAGGGCCACTTTGAGGATCTGCCTCGCGGGCCCTCTCCGCCTCCTCCTTCTGCGAGATGACGTCCTCGCAGAAGGAGAACATCGCTCGCCACGCCTGTTCGCTGCCGAGTATGGCCGAGACCACGCTCGGCAGCGATAAATCCGGTCCTACCGCCGCCGCCAGGATGCGGCGCTGCTCCTCCCACGCAGCACACTCAGACAGAGTGTGCTGCGCGGTATCTTCGACAGCGCCGCATTCGTGACAGGCGGCGGTCGGCTCCCTGCGTGCGATCCGGTGCAGGTACCACCCGAAACAACCGTGTCCGGTGAGTACCTGCACCAGTCTGAACGTCAGGGAGCCCCACTCCCTATCTATCCACGCCCGCAGGACCGGGCGGACGGCGTCCACAGTGAACCGCCCGAACCGCTCGTCCGCCAGGTCCTGCTTCCATCTTTCGACGGCGTCTCCCCTGAGACGCCGTCTCTCCGCCTCTATCTCCCTGGGAGCCGGAGGCTCCCCCCTTCGTCTCTTCGCCGCCGTGAACTCGTACACGGCGGCGAGAACTCCTGCCTCCAGCTCCCAGGGCAGGGAGCCGGCGAGCACAAAGGCCGCCGCCGAGGACACCGTGCGGTACGCCCGGATCGCCCTCAGTGCCACCGTGCGCTGCGCATTACGCAGCGCGCGCACGTTGGCGGCACCGAGGGCGTCGGCCCACACCGGTGCCCCGTAGGCGGCCATCGCCCGCACGACTCCCATGTAGAGTCGGCGGAGATAACCCCCTACAACTTCACAACGTCACAAACTCACAAACTTTACCTCTTTATAATATTAGGTATTTACCTATGAAATTGCCGTTTTGTATGAAAAAAATTAAACGAATTTTTTCATGTATTTTTTATTTGTATTAATCAAAGTAATCACCCATGCAATCAATGCGTCTTTGCCAACGCAGTGGCAGTTTATTGATGCCCTTCTTAAAGAAATCAGCTGGACGGTAGGCAACAAATTCTTCAAAGGCATTTTGTACTGCCTCTCGGGTATTGAATATTTTTCCCGCCAAGGAGTTATCCAAATTCTGGAAAAAGTAGTAGTCTGTAGGCGCAAGGTCTGGTGAGTAGGGCGGATGACGGAGAACTTCCAACCCCAGTTCTTGCAACTTGAAGACCGTCTGCTGTGCAGTATGAGGTCGCGCGTTGTCGTGCAGGAGCAGCGGAGACGAGCGATTGACCAATGCTGGTTGGAGATGTGCCAGCTTCTCCATCATTGTGTTCAGTTCTTCACAGTAGACATCTGTAGTAATGCTCACCCCGTTTGGTAAGAAGCTGTGATGAATCACACCGGCGCTAGACCACCAAACAGTGACCATCACTTTTCTAGGGGTAAGTTTTCGTTTAGGGCATTGTTTAGGTGCTGAACCAGGATCCGACCAACTTGCTGAGCGCTTGCGGTTATCAAACAGAATCCATTTTTCATCGCAGGTAACAATGCGGTTCAAAATTCCTTCATTTGTGTGTCTGTTGAGCAGTGCAAGGCACGTCTCGACCCGTACTTCGCGCTGGCGATCACTGAGTTCGTGAGGCACCCATTTGTCAAGCTTTTTTACCTTGCCAATTTGACGCAAATGGACCAATATTGTTTTGACGCTAACGTCGAAAGCTGCTGCTAATTCAGCCGTAGATTGTGTATCATCAGCTTCCACAATCGCCTTTAATTCGTCATTGTCGACCAAAGTCTTCAGACGACCGCGAGGTTTATTTTTCAGGTCGAAATTCACAGAACGGAAGCGAGCAAACCAATAACATGTAGTGCGTTGGTTTGTAGTGTTAGCTCCGTAAACGTCCATGATGTTGCGTGCCGCTTGTGCCGCGTTGCTGCCACGACGGTACTCATATTCCATAATTACTCGAATTTTTGACGTATCCATGATGACAAAAAAATTGAAATGCGATGAACATGTAACACTAATCAATAAGCAAATGACTACTTTTGGAAAAAGAATTCCATATTTTTAAAATAAAATTAATTTGAAATTAGAATTCTTAGCCAAACAAAAATTATTTTGATTTGAAATGGCCAGTACTGCAGAACGGCAATTTCATAGGTAAAGACCTATTATTAGTATAGATTATGTATGATATGAAAAAATAAAATATATAACATATAATGACAAGCCTTGCCGAGTATCTATTTGATTCTACGCAATACATCGTTCTATAAATTAGGGTACGTTATTGGATTGATCAAAAGCCCGCCAGTTTTCCACTCGAATTCATACAAAATAAAGAGTATTTCAATCGAAACATTACGCCTTTATCTGTCTAATTTATTGGAAACAATGCTCCATTAGTGGATGGTATTTTGAAACGTTGGCAGATGTATAAGTTACTTAACTAGAAGCAATTCTTAATATATATATTTCTTGTGTGCGTGTGTATGTGACTGAACTCCTCCTAAACGACTGGACCGATTTTGATGAAATTTTGTGTGCGTGTTCGAGTGGATCCGAGAATGGTTTAGATTCACAATTGGACCCGGTAGGTGGCGCTGCGGTCGACTTTTAGGATTTTTTTGTTTTCAAGGCAGGACAACGTCCACCCGGTCCGCTAGTATCTATATAAATACAATTGTTTGGCTGAATGTCTGTAAGTTATTTGAGTATTTTTTTTTGTTATATCTATAATTGTCAAGATAATGTGTTAAAATATGGAACATAGATAAACAGGTTTATGTAAAGGCAACAACTACATTTGTATTTGTAGGTGGTAGAGCCACGCTGAAGCTATTACTGGTTGCAGCATCAATGGGTCGGCTCGCCCGGGGTAGTACCATCCTCTCACAGAAACACTGACGTGAAGTAACAGTGCTTGCATTGTTGCATTTCGTTCGATCAGTGCGAGCGCCCGAAGCCCACTTCCCTTTCCCCTCCCCTCCCCAATCCTCCCAAACACAGGCCGGCAACGCAATTGCGACTCCCCTGGTGTTGCTAGTGTCTATGGACGGCGGCGATCACATACCATCAGGTGACCCGCCTGTTCGTTTGCCACTTATAATATATTTAAAACAAATGGTAATTGTGAAATAATGGGCGCTTGATGTCTCAAAATAAAAATAACATGTTGTTATTACGAATTCTATCGTGGAAAATGTAAAAATTTGAATATATAGTAATTTTTTTTCATTTATTATATTTTACCATCTTTGTCGTAAGAGAAGTAAACACAATGTGGTACTTACGTATTAACGCTACTGCAATGTGCAGGCCGACCAGATGGCGTTACCTTTCTTTCGCAAGTCAAACCTAACCTAACTGAACGAAACGGGAAAATAGAGAAAAATAAATAGTCCACCTGTTAATATACACGGCAAGATATCAATCACATGTCCCCGAACGAATTAGTTGATTGATATCGTCCATCTCGGTTCGGTTAGGTTAGGCTCGACTTGCGAAACAAAGGCAACGCGATCCGGCCGCATCAGCGGTCGGCTAGCACATTGCAGTGGCGTTAATACGTAAGTACCCACAATGTTTATATGAAAGAAAATGTTTGAAAAATCGACAGCCAATTATTTTGGTTTCAAAAATTCTGTATAAAAAGTGAGATCTTGAAAGATATTGACCGAATTGATGTTTCGTTGTTCGGTTGCTATTTCAATACATGGTCTTATTGTAAAGAGAAGATTAGTCTGATTTTCTTCATTATGGTTTTAGAGTGATCATTGGTTTTAGTATTTTCTTTCTCTTTCTGTTATAATTTGTTAGTTTTCATATCATCTATGTTGAATCTTTTGATCTGAAAATTGTTAAATTATTAGTTTTTTTTGAAGTGAAACTTCTTTATCGGCGTTGGAAAAAATTTACCGTCACATTTTTCCGTTACGCGCCATCTTTTTTGTATTCATGTCTATGATAATAAAATCCTTTTGTTTAAACTTTATCTAATTTAACTTTATTTTTTAATATATTAATGAAATTGTTTGCCATAAAGAAAGAAAGGGTTTTTTTTTTTTTTTTTTTTTTTTTAACCAATTTCTGGAAAGTTGCCTATAGATCATTTTGCGAAAAATAAGGCCTTAAACAAGTTTCACTTCTTACGTGTGTACACTAGTACACGCACACATTTTTTTTAATAATTTTAGAGGTGGTAGAACCATGCTGAATCTGCTACTGGTTTCAGCATGAATGGGTCGGCTCGCCCGAGGTAGTATCACCTGACTCACAGAAACACCGACGTGAAGTAACAGTGCTTGCGTTATTGCATTTCGTTTAGTCAGTGAGAGCGCCGGAGGCCCACCTCCCTTCCCCTCTCCCCTCCCCATCCTCCTCCCCCTTTCCCCAAACAAAGGCTGGTAACGCACTTGCGACTCCCCTGGTCTTGCTAGCTGTGTATGGCCGGCGGTGATTACTTAACATCAGGTGGCCCACCTGTGCGTTTGCCTTCTATGATACATATATATATAAAAAAAAGTTTTATTACTTAGTTTATTTAAAATTGAAATTTAATTTATTGTTAGAGTATGCCGTTCTCTATAAATATGACTACATTGAAATTTAACTAACGGGCCCGGCGGATGTTGTCCCGCCCTGACAAAAAAACCTTGATACATTATATACCTAAATCTTACTCATGAATCACTTTATCGACTGATGAAAACCGCATGAAAATCCGTCCAGTAGTTTTTGAGTTTATCGCGAACAGACAGACAGACAAACGCGGTAGGGGACTTTGTTTTACACTATGTAATGATGATTTCAAAATTGTTATTATTAGTATATTTTCAAATGTATTGTCATATTGATGACCCCTGTTAAATAAGTAAATAAATAACTATTAACATTTTATTAAATAAATTATCATTATCATTTTCTTCTTGTTTAGAAATAAAAGCAATACATATTCACTATTATTATATTTCTTGCTGGGTGATGAGTAGGTATCCTATTTATATTTATGATAATATATTAAAATTCAAGTGCTTTTTTCTTATAATTTATGTTTGAACGTGTACAACTCTAAAACTTACACTCACACTTGAAAAATTCTTACTAATTTCCTTAATAATCTAATAAATTTAAATGTGACTTTATTTGTCACGCTTTCACGTCTTGCCTACACAACCGATTATGTTGAAATTTTATAAACGCCTTGTCAGAGATAAAGAAATGGACGTGGGGTACTCTTTACTGCGAAAAAAGGACTCTATATCTAGATTAATGCGAGCAAAGGTGCGAGCAAAAGCTAGTTTGTAATATCAGTAAGATAACAATTGTTTGGTTACTATAACACAAGGTATATATGAGCTAATCTACGGTAGGCCGGTGAAGCTGTTAAGACCTTGCTAGGACAACAGCGTATTCAGTTCGAAAAAAAAGAGCTAATTCTACGAGTTAATGACAGCTCGATAATCAATTTTAACCAATTTCACAAAAAACTGTTACATCGCCTCACTCAAATGACTGTAAAAATAGCAATTACGCGCCCAAAATGGCTGAAATTGTGGTGAGTAACTGTCACAAGGTGCACAATTAAATTCACTAGTTTTTATTGAAGAGTGCTGCCATCTTCACATTGAGGCCGGAAAATTTTCACGTATTAGTGTAAATGGCTGTTTGTGATATTGTATCATCAAAATATCTTTTAAATTCGTGTAAAATGTAATCAGTTAATAAATAAAAAGTTGAATTTAACATAGAAACAGGTTTAAACGTTGAACAGTTTACCAGTTTTGTAATGAAGTGTTTACAAAGCGAGCTAAGCTATCTTGAGAGACGCTCAGTACTGAGAGAACATCCGCTTTGATGTTTCACAACCAGTTGGCTTTCAAAAGAACTATTTAAGCCTATGTTAATGTTCTAGAAGGCTTAGTACGTACTCGTTCCCGTTTAAATTGATCCATGTTATTAAACTGTTTCGTGAGGTTACTAAGATATCGATTACCTACTATCGTGTACTTTACCTAGACGCGCAATTTGAAAGAAAAAATGACACACATTCGAATAAAGAATCGAACGAAAAAGAGATAGCTGTAAATGTATATATAGGTTTTAAGATGTGAGAGAATGAGATAGTAGATTCTTAATGTACTCGAGATGTATACAAAGAGAGAAAGAGATGTCGAGATCTATAGCACATTATTTTCTATTGCATCGTGGTGACTTTTTTTTAAAATTATTTTGTGTTGTGTATTATTAACATTGTGAATATGTATTAAAATGTTACAAAATAATGCTCGAAACTAATGTTTACCACCTCCTAAATGTATTATCTCATTTTTTTTTTAATTCATCACTATACTAAGTTATACTTTTACTGCGTGTAAACTCACTTGTTTTTGTAACAATTGCTGCTCCGTAAGGGTCGTAGCGTGATATTTATGTACTCTATAATTTTTTCTCGAACTGACTACGCTATTGACCTAGCAAGGCCTTAACAGCTTCACCGGACTACATACTCTATGATCTTCCTTGATAAATACAGAATAAAATGCAATAACAATTTTTCCAATATAACTGTTAATTAGAGTTTGGCGTTTTCAAATAAACAAATAGAGAAAATATCTTGAGTTAAAATTGTTAATAAAGGTGAACTGTTGTCGCTACTGGTACTTGCATAACTCTATTAAGGAGTAAGAGAGACAAAAATACTAAGATGTTTGTGGTATTTATATTTGTGAAAACCGAAATTAAGTAAACGGAGTGTTAATTCAAACGACAGCAATTTTTTTTTATCTTTATTTTTGGCAACCAATCTTTTAGATTATTACTGCCATTGTCGAGTATTTAATAGTATTACAAGTTCTTCTTCTATTCCATTTTCGGCAACCAGTCTTCTAGTAGACTATTGCTGCATTGTCAAGTGAGTATCGATATTACAAGTTTCTTGATATAATTTCAATGAATGCCATTGTCGAGTAGTTAATAGTATTTCAAGTTCTTCTTCCATTTCATTTTGGCAACCAGTCTTCTAGTAGACCATCACTGCCATTGTCAAGTGAGTATCGATATTACAAGTTTCTTGATATATTTTCAATGACCTAACAAGATGGTGGCCCTCTTGTTAGAACTTTCCATGGAATTTTTGTGGCACTCAGAATTTATGATCCGTGGTATTATTTTCCATTCACTTCACTTATGCACAATAAACAAACTATATTACCTAAAACACCACCAATTTTACACAATATAGAGTCAAGTAACACAAGATTATGAATAAAAAATAAAATCCACTACATGACAGACCAAGATCCCGCCAAAAACTCCAAACGACAGCAATTAATTCTTTGACTGAAGATAAAATATTCCGATTACCAACAGTTATCTTCAGTTTATAATAGTCTTTTATAAAATTTACTTTACATTTCAATTACTTTTTAAAATAACTTTAAACACTTTAGCTGAAGAGTATGAATACGTACAGTAACTTTGTTCAGACTTACGCCCTTAAGTTATTAAAGTGTGGTTCTATGTTCATGGCATCGCATGCATTCTTAACTAAATTCATAATATGAAATATTTATCATACCCTCTAAGATATATTTTCATATTTTACAAAATTAATGTTAAAGTACGTTCCGTGGTTTAACGCTTAGATATATTTTTTCATGTTAAATTCCACTCAATATATTTTGTGTAAATAATAACTTACATTCTAGATAATTTTGTCAATGAAATATACTATATGGAGTCATAGACGGTTATAGAAGTTAAATTGTAATAAACTTTGAAATGACAATTGTTAACTGTTTCTATAGTTCTCAATTGTTGTGTCGAGATAAAAAATTATCTTTAATTGTTGATTGATATATTAAAACTAGGTGTGGAAATATTTTCGATTATTGTCATTCAGCTGGGTAATCTTTAAGGAATTCCATACAAATGACTGTCGCGTAGGGAGACGAGCGCGCGACTGAGACGCGCGGCACGGTGTCTCGATAACATAAGCATTTACAGTTCGGCCAATTTCTGTAATATACAAAAATACATCCTTTACGTTTAAGGCGTAACGCGTAATGAAAATTTTCCATACCGTGCCATATGAAGTTTAATTTCAAAGAGCGCGCAGAACTGCTGACATAGATGTTTTTATCACTTTGTTTCGTGCATTCTATACATCTATTGATAGATGTAAGTACATGATAGTGCGTCTCTAATACCTACGCATGTCAATTAGTAGGTTTATGTACCGTAATAGCTTAGACATTAGGGTAGGGAAATCGAATCCAATTAAAGCGAAGTAGCGAATCAGTCGACTGCTGGCTAAATTAACATTAAATATATTGTATTCTACACACAAATGAAATATTTCACGCGATATTGCTATTTGCATTGTGGTATGAAGAATAAAATGAAAAAAATTTCTTCAATTAATCTTTTGTATGTAATCACAAAATCTATCTATACAACCTTCTATAACTAATCTTCTATACATATAATAAGAATATATTCTTATTATAGATTACGTACGTAGTTTTAGAAAGTAGTAGATTTATAAGTCTAACGTACTTTTTAGATTTTTGTGAAACAAAATTGTTGCAGATGTCTTGAAATCACTACCATATTATAAAACAAAGTCCTCTGTCACGTCTCTCTGTTCGCGATAAACTCAAAAGCTACTGGACGGATTTTCATGTGGTTTTCATTTGTAGATAAAGTGATTCGTGAGGAAGATTTAGGTTTATAATTTGTCAAGTTTTTTTTTATTATCAGGGTAGGAGAACGTCCGGCCGGGCCTGCTAGTCTATACATATAATAATAATGTAAATCTAACGTGTCTGTAGTTTTTAGATTTTTGTAAAAAAAATGTTGCAGGTCTCTTGGAATAAGTAATAAGATATATTTCAATTATTTTTTGAAATGTATTATATATTATGTAGATATATTATAACACTTTTTCATAGGGACTAATCATAAATGATAGACTTTAACAGTGGTAACTTAAAATCGCTAAAAGTGTGTTTACAAAATTGCAATTAAAAAAATTAAAGGCACTCCACAATTAATCTTCAAAAAATAAGCAATATTTATGAAAAAAAAAACAAAATCATTCTTAACGGAGTTTTGTTGCGGTTACCAATTAGTTTTATGTAGATTTCTTTTCGGTGTCATGTTTTGACGAATATTCTAAGCAATTGTTATTTTAGCTGACAAAGACCAAGAAACTTGTAAGTGACAATACACTACATCCCAATATTGATAGTAAACACAATCTTATTTAGTTTATCGCACACAACAGTAGATACCTTTTGTAGGTGTCATTTCAAAGAAATAAGGGCTGTCGGTAATCCGGTAAAGCTGTGTCTTATTTGTTTCTGAGAACTAATTGAATTTATTCTCTAGCTAAAAACACCTGTCGAGATGAAGCGTATTGCTAATTATATTGAATTTGTATCCAGAATGTACTTGTATATTTGCTTTGTTCTGTTAATTCGTGTTTCCCATTTTTAATTGTTGGTATTGGCGAAATAACTTTAAAATTAGTGAATGTCGGTGAAAAAGTTCAAGCTAACCTCAAAGTGTTGATCTAGATGCGAAGGTCAGAAGCTTGTATCAAAAAATGCTTCGGGATTAATATTTGAGAAATGTTCCTTAAGTATAGTGGCCGGTGACCTGGTCATCTTTCGTAAAGATAACTGTACTGGTCTGCAGTAAAACCGTGGCATAATTTTGATAGGTTTTTATTTTTTCTATGTTATTATATACATCTTTGTAACTCTATTTTTCTACTATTATATTGTCCGTGTATTTGCTACAATAAATATATTTTCTTTTTTTTGGCAAATTTAAATAATACAAAACTGAAATGTATTCAAGGTGCCTTTTATTGGAATAATTACGAATTAAAATACACTCTCAATATGTTTCGTAATAAGGCAAGTTAATATTCCGTGTCTGTATTAAAAAGAGTTTGCAGAACACTGCTTTAGTACAACAACGTATTGTTTTTACGTATGTAATATGTATAAAATAATAACAAATATATAGCTACAAAAAACTGGAGAAATTTCTCTAATATTCTACAATTTTCTTCAGATATCACTAACGAATTCTTAGTAACAAATAATAGGCAGTGTGAGGATACATCGATTGCGCCGACGAGTGGGAAAATAATACACACACATTGAAACCGTACTGTTACGACTATAGTAATCAAACAAAGAAGTTTCAAAAACACAGAGACGCTGAGGACAGCCGTACAATACATCAGAACGATAAATCTCCATTAGGATATGGAGCTTCCTACGATCCGAGCATACGTCAACTTTCTAACTATTTCGATAAGGGCGAAAACTATATCTAACCTATTAGTGCAACCATATATTAACACCGTATACACTTCCAGACAACACACACACGTGTAATGTATAAAATGATAGTATTAAAATAGTTTTAGTAATAGAAAATTTGTCATATTTTATCTTTCCTTAAAGTACATGTAACAATTTTTATAAAAGTACTAAATTATTTTCAGACAATTCAAAATTATATTAAATGAAATGGTGACGCTTTCCCTTTATAAATAAAGAGCAAAGTCTCTTGAAAATACAATTGCGATACAAGTTACAAGTGTGTCGTTGCCTGCGGGCACACTCGTTGGGTTTTGTGACCGCTCAACAGTTTTCTGTCTAAATAAACCCCATATAAATGTTATTTTACAACGCAAAAATAACTTCTATTATATTTCTAATCTACTCAAAGAAAAAAATGTTAAAACTTTATGATGTTTGGAATTTAAACTTTATAGAAGAAATTCTATGTTTAATGATGACAAGAAAAACAGGAATTTTAGAATTTGTTTGTAAGTGGACATGAGGTTTTTTGTTTGTATTACAATTCACATTCTTTTATTGTTGACCCATTGACAATTTTGAACGGTTGAAATTTCGAAGAGTGACAGGTTTTGATGCTTGAAGAGAGGAGAACAAAACGTTTGTTCAAAATTTTTGCGGTTTTCGACTTACCGACGTTAGACTTAAAGAGGTTCTGCTATACTACAATGTGGCCAAAGAATGCTATAAACATTTTAATAAAAAATCATCTAAATCGGTTTTGTGGTTTATCTATACCAATAAAGCTGAAGAGTTTGTTTGCTTGAACGCGCTAATCTCAGGAAGTAATAATTCGATTTGAAAAATTATTTCAGTGTTAGATACCTCATTTATCATGGAAGACTATATATACATCACGCTAAGATCAATAGGAGCGGAGCACCAATGAAGAATGTATGAAAATCGGGGTTAACGAACGTATTATTTTAAAATTTTCACATTCTACGTAAACGAAGTCGCGAGTTAAAGTTAGCGTTAGCCCAAAGTACCTATTCCAAGCGGACGAAGTCGCGGGCAGAAGCTAGTTAATTATAAGCACACAAACAAACATACAAATATGTAACGATGCATTACCTTTTAGTAAACGCAAGGAGTTACTAGAATTTTTAGTTACTACGTTAACAAGTTAAGCGCTTAAACTCGTTCGCGTTTGAATATACTTTTCTGCATCATAAATAAGACTTAATTGTCCGCGGTACTTCCGGACTTAAAAGAGAACGTACTACTTGAAGAGTTTTTATTAATTGTTTTATAGTGAAACTTCATAACGCTTATTACAACTAATGATATTTACATACTTACTGGATCGGACAGTTTGGGATAATGATTCTGTTCGATGCAAGTGCACCTCCGGAACCACATGTAAAGGAACGAATGTTGGGAATGATTTTAAAATTGGAATAAATTCTTTTGATGAATAAAAATTAATATGATTTCGTTTTTTTTTAAATTTTAAACTTTGATAGTATTATAACGAATTAGTTTTGTTGCATCGTGAGAACTAACTAACTCCTTTGAACTGGATTAATTTGAGAAGTTGCAATTAATTCTTTTTAATATGATATTGTTATTAACTGAAGTAATTTTACAAAGTCTTAATTATAATAAATGTATTTCAAATGTCATAATTACTGCTCAGTCTATATGTAAAGGCTTTTTTTTTTTTTTTTTTTTTTTTTCGAACTGACTACGCTATTGACCAAGCAAGGTCTTAACAGCTTCACCGGACTACTAAGGCGAGCGCTTAAGGCACTCAGCCGATTTTATTTTGACAACTAGCTCAAGGATGCGCGGCACACATCGGCTTTGGCTGTTGCCTGATACATGCAATTCGCGACCTATCTGAGCTTTTTTTTTTTTTTTTTTTTTTTTAACGTGGGGAAATCCCTTATGGATACCCACCCTCCCGGGGGAGAGAGTGGGTTATGTCCGACTCGCACGGACTAAAACCCCACGGTGTACCGACAGACCGTTGTGTGGGGGCGACAAGGGATCGTACATGCTACTCAACCTTGTAGAGCCGCCCCCACGGTACGCCCGGCGGAAGGTGACCGCCGGGCTCCTACCTATAGAGGGACAGACCGGGTACACACCGGCTGCCCCCCCTCGTCCGCCGGACCTGTGCAATGAGGAGATGGGCCCCCCGGCCCACCCCCTCAGGTCCGGCTACGGTGGCGGGAGGAGTTGGGCGAAGCGCCGCCTCCTCCCGCCTGTCCTCCTTTGGCGGAGAGGGCCACTTTGAGGATCTGCCTCGCGGGCCCTCTCCGCCTCCTCCTTCTGCGAGATGACGTCCTCGCAGAAGGAGGACATCGCTCGCCACGCCTGTTCGCTGCCGAGCATGGTCGAGACCACGCTCGGCAGCGATAAGTCCGGTCCTACCGCCGCCGCCAGAATGCGGCGCTGCTCCCCCCACGCAGCACACTCAGACAGAGTGTGCTGCGCGGTATCTTCGACAGCGCCGCACTCGTGACAGGCGGCGGTCGGCTCCCTGCGTGCGATCCGGTGCAGGTACCACCCGAAACAACCGTGTCCGGTGAGTACCTGCACCAGTCGAAACGTCAGGGAGCCCCACTCCCTTGACATCCACTCCCGCAGGACCGGGCGGACGGCGTCTATAGTGTACCGCCCGAACCGCTCGTCCGCCAGGTCCTGCTTCCATCTTTCGACGGCGTCCCCCCTGAGACGCCGTCTCTCCGCCTCTACCTCCCTGGGAGCCGGAGGCTCCCCCCTTCGTTTCCTCGCCGCCGTGAACTCGTACACGGCGGCGAGAACTCCTGCCTCCAGCTCCCAGGGCAGGGAGCCGGCGAGCACAAAGGCCGCCGCCGAAGACACCGTCCGGTACGCCCGGATCGCCCTCAGTGCCACCGTGCGCTGCGCGCTTCGTAGTGCGCGCACGTTGGCGGCACCGAGGGCGTCGGCCCAGACCGGTGCCCCGTAGGCGGCCATCGCCCGCACGACTCCCATGTAGAGTCGGCGGCACCCGGCGCCAGGCCCCCCTATGTTAGGGAGCAACCGGCCGAGTGCCGCCGCCGCCCCAGCAATTCGCGGTCCGAGCCCCGCAAAGTGGGGCTCGAACCGCCAGCGCCCGTCCAGGGTGAGGCCCAGATACCTCATCTGGGTCCCCACCCTGATCCGGGCGCCCTCCACCACAACGTGGGCCCCAGGTGGTGGCCCCCGCCGAGGCCCATGAAAGAGTAGGGCCTCGGTCTTCTCGAGGGCCACCCTGAGGCCCAACCTCCTGATGCGCCTGACCACGAGGGTTGTGGCCATCGTGGCCAGGCGCTCCACCTCCCTCCACTCCCCCCCCCCGGGCTACGACTAGGGTGTCATCCGCGTAACATATGAGGCGTGCCCCATATGGGAGCACGCCGCGGAGCACCCAGTCGTAGCCCATGTTCCACAGGAGCGGCCCCAAGGCCGACCCCTGTGGAACCCCCCGCCTTGTGGCCCGCCGGACCATACGCCCGTCGCCGTCTACGTAGGCGACCTCCCTACCCTCGAGGTATGCCTCCAACACCCGCCGCAGGTACGGGGGCACTCCGAAATATCGGAGCGCCTCCCGTATGACGCCATGCGGCAGGGTGTTGAAGGCGTTGGCGATGTCAAGGGACACCGCCAACACCCTTTCCCCCTGGGAGGTCGCCTCCGCAGACAGCGACTTAAGGAGGGACAGGGCGTCCAACGTGGAACGTCCTGTCCGGAAGCCATACTGCGCGTCCGCCAGATTCGGCCCTACGCCTTCTAGGTGCTGGACGACCCGGGAGGAGATAATCCTCTCCAGCACCTTCCCGGCGTCGTCCAGCAGGACGAGGGGCCGATACGCGGACGCGCAGTCCGCAGGGCGGCCTGCCTTTTCCATGAGGCAGAGCCGCCCTAGCTTCCAGGGCTTCGGGAACTGCCCGACCGAAAGACACCGGTCGAACAGCTCCCGAAGCCATCCCCCTAATTGGCCCAAGGCGAGGCCGAGCACCCGACCCGGGACCCCATCAGGGCCGGGCGCTCTACGCCGGCTGAGGAGGCGCTCGACTGCCCTCCCCATCTCCTCCTCCGTTATCGGAGGGGGGGGACCGTCGAGCACCTCCTCGACTACCTCACGAGGTGGAGGCATGGGAGGAGCCGGTAGCATCGGAGGGTCGGGGAATAGCTCTCCCACGACCCTCGCTACCACCTCCGGCCGGAGGGTCTCCGTCGCCGGGGGCGCCCAGGATCGCAACTTCTTGCGCACGATCCGGTACGGGCGCCCCCAAGGATCCCCCTCCAGCGTCTGGAGCAACTCCTCCCATGCTGCTTCTTTCGCCCGGCTGATGGCAGCCTGCAGGGTCTTCCTACACTCCCTGTAGCTGCCATACAGCCGGGCTTCCGCCTCCGGGTCCCGGTGCCGGCGTCGGCGGCTGCGCCCGAACAGCCGCCGGGCCGCGGAGCAGGCCGCTCGGAGATCGGCGATCTCCGGCGACCACCAGTACACCGCCCGTTTGTCTGGGCGGTGTACGCTCCGCGGCATCGACGCGTCGCAAACCTCCGTGAGGGCTGCACGGAGGCGGGCTGCGGACGCGTCGATATCAGCCCCTGTGGGGGGGGGGGCATGGCCCAGGCCTGGACGATGGCCGCCTCTTCCGCTAATTCACGGTTGAGGCGGCTCATCGCCCAACAGGGGAACTTCGCGCCCCTCCGGGGGCGGGTGCCGATCCCAGCTTGGGAGGTGGAGACCTCGAACCTGATATATCGGTGGTCCGATAAGGTCTCCACCTCCTCCAGCACCCTCCACCCCCGGACACGGCGTGCGATGGACGGGGTGGCGAACGAGACGTCCACCACCGACGCCCCGTTCCATCGCACGCACGTGGGGACGCTCCCCTGGTTGAGGAGGGACAGCCCCAACTCGGCTGCCCACTCCTCAACGGCCATGCCCCTCAGGTCCGTGACTGCCGCTCCCCAGGTCCTCGACTTAGCATTCAAGTCCCCCATGAGGACCACGGGGAGCGGCGACAGCCGTCTGACAGCTCCCTGCAGGGAGCCGAGGTACGCCTCGAACTCCCGCAGGGGCTTGTTAGGGGAGAAGTACGCCCCCACAATGGCGTACTCTCCCCAGACGGCCGTCACGAACCCGGCCCCTCTTTCCCTTGCCGCCAGGGACGAACCTCGACCCGCCACGATCGCCACGGAGCCGTTCCTATCCCCAGCCCACTGCGGCTGGGAGGGAACGAAGTAGGGCTCCGTGGCGACCGCGAGCCCGATACCCCACTCCGCCACTGACTGCACGAGTAAGTCCTGTGCAGCGGCGCAGTGGTTGAGGTTCGCCTGGAGGAAGTTGCAAATGGTGTGATCCATTACTGGTCCATTGCAACTTCCTCCTGCCTGGCGGCCACCACCCTAGGACCTGTGCCCACAACCGGGTGGTCCCTACCCTTGGTGGTGGGGGGCCTGCAATTACGGCTCCCCATCACGTGCCCTGAGGGCCTCCCGGCGTCGGCACATACGGCGCAGCGGACCACCTCCGCTTTACACTCGGCCGTTTTGTGGCCCGCTGCGCCACAACGGTAACATCCGTCACCCCTGTTGGACGAGGAGGGGCACAGAGGGCGGGTGTGCCCCAAGCCCATGCATTTGTAACAACGCATGGGCTTCTCGTCCAGCAGGATGACGCGGACGACGCTCCACCCGACCAGGAGCTTGCCGGCCTGTACAAGCTCCTTGGCCGCCGCCGCGGGGAGCGTCACGTGTACTGCGCCGAGGCCCCCCCAGTTTTTTTTAATCTCGCCGACCTTAAGGTCGGCCACCTTACAGCCGGCCTTCGCCGCCACAACCGTCTCAATCTCGAGGGGGGACACCGAATCGTCCAGCCCGACGATCCGGATGTCCACCCTCTTAGTTGGAACGACGACTGTGGCGACTCCGGCCAACGCCGCCTCCAGCTCCTTGGCCAGTTCAGCGGCCTTTTCCTTACCCTGGCCCGGCAACTCAATTTTCCGGGCCCCCGTAGCCGTCGGCCTCACCCGCACTTCGCCTATACCCATGTCGGGCAAGGCCACGTGCTCCCGTGCCTTGACTAAGACCTCCCTGTAGCCAACCCCCTTGCTGGCTGCGGAATCCTTCAGGGTCACGATGACCGCAGCCGATTGGGGGGCGGACGGCAGCTTCTGCCTCGCAGGCGAGGTCTTGGGAGCCGTGGTCGGGGTCGGGGCTTGCGGCGCCGCCGCCGGGGCCCTTGCCACCTTCTTCTTGCGGCCCACCACCGTGGACCACGCCGCGCCATCTGTAACCGCCGCCGGGGCCGGTAATGCGGCCCAGTTAATCCCCAGCGGGGCAACTACAGGGGCTGAAGGCGCCTTCGTAGCCAGCGCGGTCTTCGCCACGCTGGCCGCTCCACCCTTCTTCCTGTCCGCCGCCAGGGGTGGACGAATGGGCGCCTCTGGAGGCAGGCGGCCCTCCACACTCTCCATACGCGCATTCAGCATGTTGCTGAATGACGTATGGAGAGAGGTGTGGATGCGGGAGACCGCTTCGGCGAGAGCCTGCTGCCAGAGAGGCTCCGCCGGTTCCGGCATGGGGGGAGGAGGTGGAGGCATCTGCTTCTTGGCATTTGCCTCCTGCTTCCACGCCTTGTTCTCCGCTTTCAGGTCCTCGACCTGTCGGCGGAGATTTTTCAACTCCCTTTGGAGCTTTCTATTCTCCTCCCCCTCAGTGCGCTCGACAAGGACCTCCACGACCTCCTGCAGGGACCTCGCAGCGCCTTTCAAGGCCTTTATACATGGGCCCGACAGGTTGCCCGACTTCTTCACCGTCTCGAAGATGCAAGCAACATTCGAGCCGGCGCGAGCCTTAAGCCTCTGGGCATCTAAGATGTCCACGTCCAGCACCTCCATCTCTGCATCCGAGCTGGGCAAGGAACCGGCAGCAGAGCCGGTAACCGAAACCGCCGCAGAGCCCGTGACGGAGCCAGGAACGGAGTCCGCAGTGCTTACACCGCCCGCCAAAGCCCGGTCAAAGGAGCCATCCGCCTCTCCTAAGACCCCGCGGCCACTCCCGATCATCCGAGCCCTCCCCCGACTCCTCGTGCTCACTTTAGGAGCCTCCCTCTCTTCAACCTCCGTGTCGGAGTCGAAAATCCTTTTCGACACACTAACCCGTTTTTTGGTAATTTTTTTAGCACTCATGGTTCACTGGTGACACCAGGGTCAGCCAGCGAACCAAGAGGCAAAATCCGAAGTCCTAAATCAACGCGCCAAGTCAATCGGTATGCAAGAAATCAGTCCAGAAAACAAAGCCAAGTCAAACAGAAAAGTAATCCACGTCCGAGTAAAACAAGCAAAGTCAGGTGATAAAACGAGTCCGTAGTCCATAAACAAGCCAAGGTCAATAATAAAATCCAAAAGCACCAGAGAACACCACCCAAAAACAACGCAGGACCAAAAAAAACCTAGAACACCACTTTCCATGGTCTAATAGACCTATCTGAGCTAACCTAAGCTAAGCTAACTATTCATACATATATGAGTTGTTGAAACATATATGTGTACCAAGCATACATACCTCAACAACTCCTATATATATTTCGTATCGGATAATATTCTAAACTATTTCAGTTTTATAAGGGAAAAAAAATAAAACCCTTCCACTTGCATGTGTAAGCGTGTATGCGTGCACGTGCGTGGAGGTGATATGTGTAATGTTGTCGCAGTGATGTAAGATTTTGTGTCACTGTATCGCGCGAGCAGCGTACTCAAGGGCTCCACGCCGAGGGATCGGACCTAGGCTTGAGCCGCTGCCGAGGGGGGCCTAGTCTGGTGTGCGGGAGCGAAATTTACCCCCAGACCACGGCGGCGTGATCTGTGGTTACGCCGGCGTGGGCGTGAGCACGCTCTGTTTGGAGAGACAGGCTGGTACTGATCGTTCACTGCCGTTATTTCATCGGGAGGGTCGGTAAAAATATGTCGCGGACGTCTTTTACAGCGCGCAGCGTTTGGTACGGGTTCGTATTTTGTGGCGGATACCACTAACGGACTGGGATGATTCGCGGCTTTTTCAAAATAACTAATCGTAAGTGATTTTACGTATGCCCAGATAGAAGGCATCTCTAGGTCCCTATGTAGATCAACTCTCCGGACGTACCACGAAGCACCGGTTACTTTACGTAAAACGCGGTTTTGAAGAACCTGCAACTTATGAAAATTATCTTTCGACATATGCGCAAAAACGGGACTGCTATATGTCATCACGGGACGGATACACGTCTTATACAAAGTGAGCTTGTGTCTGAGGGACATCTTACTCCTATGACAAAGCAACGGATGGAGGCGACCCAAGACCATAGCGGCTTTGTTTCGCACTCTATCTATATGTGACTCGAAATTTAAATGTTTATCTAATGTAACACCGAGATATTTGACCTCGTCGGCCCAAGGTATATCGGTTCCGTATAGCCTGATGGGCTCGAGGTTATTACTACGTCGTAAAGCATCGAAGAGTATCGCGGCGCTCTTATCAGGATTAACTTCTATGCGCCATCGACGAAACCATTTACCGAGTGTGCAAACGGCCTTTTCGATGCGCTTCCTAAGAAAATCCGACCGCAAGCTGGAAGTGTAAATAACTGTGTCGTCAGCATAGCAACCTACCTCGACCCGTTTAGACCGAGGTAGGTCACTGATGAACAGATTGAAGAGCGAGGGCGCGAGTATGGAGCCTTGTGGCACACCTGAGCGTATATATGTAAAGGCTGCATCGTGTGAATCTATAGAAACCGTGCCTATGAAAAGGCACTCAGGCGTGTCAACTTCCGTGATATTCGGACGATCTGTTTTGAAATTTATCGTTCTCAGACACACCAATATTTATATTCAAGTATTATATTAGCGGGTCCAGCAGACATTGTTAAGGCCCGAAAATAAAAATTCTATTCTTAGATCGCAGCGCAAACTATCGGGGCCATTATAAAAGTCGGGGTCATAAAAGTCGGGTCAGCCATTTGACTGTAACAGATAATTTTGATTACAGATGACGAAGCGAATGTTTAGGTGGATGTGTGGTGTGACTAGAATTGGTAAGATTAAGAATGTACATGTCAAAAGAAGTTTGAAAATAGCACCAGGAACAGCGTAGTTGAGGAGTAATAGGTTAGCATGGTATGGGCATGTTATGAGGAGAGATGAAAACCATGTGACTAGAAAAGTTTTGAGTATGATAGTGGACTGATATAAGAGTAGAGGAAAATCGAAAAAGGTATGGATGGATTGTGTGAAAAATGTTTTTTTTTTTCGAACTGACTACGCTATTGACCTAGCAAGGTCTTAACAGATTCACCGGACTACGTGAAAAATGATATGTGTGCAAAAGGTGTGAATACTGAGATGCCGTCTGATAGGGGAGAGTGCAAAAGGAAAACATGTTGTGCCGACAATACTTAGGTGCAATAATGGTAAGAAACAGAATGAAGAAGATAAGTATAGTCCTTTTTTGTACCCCTGACGATGTGTATGCAAAATTTCATAATGATCGGGTAATTAGTTAAGGCATGAAAGCGTAACAAACAACCTCATATTTAAATCTATACCAATATTATAAAGCAGAAGAGTTCGTTTACTCGAACGCGTTAATCTCAGGAACTACCGGTCCGACTTGAAAAATTCTATCCAGGAAAGCTATAGCCTATATATCATCTAAGACGCTAAGACCAATAGGAGCGGAGCACCAATGAAGAATGTTTCAAAATCGTTTTTTTTTCCTTTTCGGAGCATCCGCTGGAGTGTTAGCGTTAGCCCAAAGTAACTATTCGACGAGGACAATGTCTGCGGGCAGAAGCTAGTTTATAATATTAGTAAAGATAAATAGATCAAATTAATATCTACATTTCTATAAAATATTTTTCAATTTACTTAGAAGTGAAATTGGGGCCACACTATTTAACTAGAAATTCAAAGAGTGCGTTGCACTCTTCATCGGGCACTCAATTGCTTTGTGAAACTGAATATTTACAAACTAGGATGAGCGACGCTGTTTTGCGTGTAACATTGTATTAATGTATTTTTTCAATACTTTATTTTTATTTTGGCCAGAATCTCACCTGATTTTAAATAACGAAGTGGTCTACGATGTTAAATACGCTAAACCGAAAGAAGGATATGCTCTCAATAGCTGAATGCTTGGGGATAGATTTTCAATTTAAGTTAGTAGCTAATCAGCCGCTATTAAAAACGCTTTGTCATCATGCTATGCCTTTTGCTTATTTTTCTGCCGTCTAGACAAAGCCCGTAATGGTAGGTATTTACAAACTTGGTAGAACAACAGAGCTTCCTGATGCGCGCCCAATCAGTCTTCTAGATATACTAAAAAGAAGGAAATAAATAGTTTATTGTTGGAACAACCAAAGAATAAAATAAAATAAATTATTAATGAAATACATGTGGATAAGGAAAAAAACATGTCGAACAATTGGCAAACCCATTCCGCAAATATACTGTAGTAGGTATAGCAGTATTGTAGCGTTTATTTTCTATAAGAACCCACGTGATATACGTTTAGTCGGTTATATTAATGTATCAAAATTAAAAATAACAATCTTTAAATTATAAACAATAACACAGACACACATAACACATCACTGATGATCACATTAGATAGGTATAGGTACTATCGCTAAGACCAAGTTTGTCTGCATTAAAACCTTAACCATAAATAAACCCAAATGAATATAAATCAAGAAGAATAAAAACACACAAATAACAAAGCTCAAAGCAAATAGATGTACATAAATTTCAAATACTGGGTTTGAAGTTGCAATAGACATTAGATACAGGCTATGAGCGGCTCCTTCTGAACCATTTCCAGACCTTCATGTCCGCTGTAAATCTGTTGCCACCTGAGCAATTCTGCTTTGCCACTAAATGGTCTGTTGATACTTGATTGGTCTCGATTAAATAATTAAGAACTTCAACAAGGGATGCCGTCATACTTTTATAATTGATCCCTCAGGGGTTATTCAATTATTACGTAAGCACTAAAGGGTGGTGAGGAGGGGTTTTTGATGACATAGGGGTTCGGGGGGGTCTATATGATGATTGCGTCAGTAATATTTATTATTTACTTTTTTGGATTTTCTGTGTAATTTGGTCACTACGTATAAATCTTTATGTAAGCATGAGAGGGGGTAAGAGCTTTGCTTACTTTTGCTGACCAGGGGGACGAAGGTAGCAGAAATTACAAAAAATTTGACTCCGCAATATTTGAACCTCAAGGTCACCTCGACAGATAAAAGGGACGTATCCATATATTTTGCTGCATGGTCAAAAAAGTCATACAAACGGACACTTTCTGTGATAAATATAGAGAAAAGAGTTTATTCGCCTTTATCAATAAACTTATCTAACCCGTGTGCCAGTATGCCCGGCAATTCGTATGTATATTTGCAAACACGCGTCTACTGAACGATACGTATTCATTAAAATATTATATTATGAAATCATTTTAAATACGGTTGATTGTTCTTACATACTTTTTTTATAATTGACAGTAAAGTAACGATGTCGTTTTACAAAAAGCACAGTATAATCCAAAAATAATGTTGATCATATAGAAATAAACAGTCGTCCCTATGATGTATATAACTTAATAGCGGGCCCGGTGAACATTGTCCTGACCTGACAATTAAAAAAAAACCTTGACAAATTTCATACTAACCTTCCTCATCAATCACTTTATCTACTGGTGAAGATCTCTTGAAAATCCGTTCAGTAGTTTTCGAGTGTATTGCGAGCAGACAGACGTGGCAGAGGACTGTTTTACAATATGTAGTGATTACAACTACCACGCACTTGGTAGAAGCTTGTTACAGTGAATGCCTTTTAGTTGGTGACGCTTCCTGATCAGTTAATTTATATTCTAGCTGCCGGCTGATTTACAAGCCGTCATGACATCGGCAACTTGTTGGATTGTCGACCAAGCGCAGTGTAGTTACTGTGTCGTGTTCATATTAAAAACGTCGAGGCGTATATGATGACTGACGATAAAAGTGAATACTTAAAATGGAATAACATTGTTCTATTACAATTTTTAAAATCAGTTATAGTCATAATTATTTAAATTTGGAAATTAGAATTATTAAAATTAGTTTGGTTTTCACATTTATTGGTAACTGGAGCGATAATTATATACATTTTTATACAGATTATAATAATCAATATTTATATTAGATTAGATTAGATATAATCAAACATGCAAGCTCAGTACAATAAATATATCATTGATACATTTACACTGGCTATTATACTACGGGTCGGTAGATTCGCGCAAGCGCAATACGTCACGAACATGTCCAGGTTATCGGTGACGCGAATCCATAAGATTATCCCCTACCAAAAATCGATCAATGTGACTAAGGAAGTTTTCACTCCAACACGCGCAATACATCAGGGCATGTCGAGGTCATTGGTGACGTGCACCCATAAGTTTTCTCCTGTCAAAAATCGCTCAAAGCGTTTAATGAATCACTTCAAAAAATGTAGAAATAATAATTAAACTAATAAAAACGTGTTTTTAATAACTACGACTTTGAAGAACTCAGACGTAAAGAAAAATTTAGCTTTCCAAATAAAACACAGCTCTGTGTACACTGTACAACGCTTCAAGCAAATTATTTAGTGTTGATGTTTAAGGTGACTTTCTCATACTTTATCAGTAGAGTTGCCATACTTTGTGACTCAGAAATGAAGAAGAAAACTGAAAATATAAAAAAAAAATACTTAAATAAAACCACCGTAATAATAATAGACGTGTAATTTTGGAGAAATATGCATTTTGGTAAATGTGAAATAAAATTTTGTTATTTACTGCACTCCTCTTAAACGTAATTAGTATATGTTCTGTATATAATATTTTTATAAATAATTTAATGCTATTGAACGTTTTATGTACATATAAATTGCCCTTTATATTATGTTAGATATAATATAATAGAAGCTATTACCAGCAAGAGAAAGTAGTTTTTATGAATATTCTTAAATATAAAATATCAACGCGTCAACAAATGCATATCACAAGTTTTTTTTTATATCATAGGAGGCAAACGGATGAGTGGGTCACCTGATGTTAAGTGATCGCCACCGTCCATAGACCCTTGCAACACCAGAAGGGTCGCAAGTGCGTTGCCAGCCTGTAATTGGGGGAGGGGGGAGATGAGGTGGGCTTCCGGCGTTCTCACTGACCGAACGAAACACAACAATGTAAGCATTGTTACTTCACGTCGGTTTTCTGTGGGTCGGGTGGTAGTGCCCCGGGCGAGCCTACCCATTCGTGCTGAAACCAGTAATAGCTTCAGCGTGGCTTTACCACCTACAGTCAAACTTACGCAGTCACATTACACCCATGTGCTACCAGAGCGGGTAGCTAGTACTTCAATAAAAATATAGGTAAATGATGTACATAGAACTCGATGCTTTGCTTGTTTTATTGCTCTCATTATTAGCATGAAGTTTCTAGAAATATTACAAGATTATTACAAGAATATTACAAGATATTAGAAGGTTATTATTATAAATCATACTTTTGCGTATCTTATTTCAATCGATAATAAAATATTATATGAATATATAAAATCCATCTTCAAAAATGTCATCACAATTAGAATAACTCCTTTAGAGCGCATTCCGAGCCCACACTGCCCAAGCAGAGTTGTGCCGTGCACCCTTGAGCTAGTTGTCAAAATAAAATCGGCATTAAGCGCTTGACTTAGTAATCCTGTGAAGCTATTAAGGCCTGGCTAGACCAATAGCGTAGTTAGTTCGAAAAAAAAAGAAATAGATCCCATAACTATTTTCCGTTTTTAATTTATTTTTCCTTTACGCGTTACGGCTGGCAACTTTATTCGGTTTAGCCAGCTCATCGTCCCCGAAGGATGTCTAGGTTCATGCACCCCGTATTCTCGTTCAGCGTTCATGCAAATGTGTAAAAATTCATCGCTTTTCCACGCCACGTGAAATAATGATAAATCATAAGAAATTCTTTCTGAGCCATTACGGGGATTAAAATATTTATTTACGGAGTGACTTATAGAAAACGAAATTTGTGCGATGGACCATAAATTATGCAACGAATATAAGTATGATAAAAAGTAACTTATAGCATTTATTTTAAGTTTGTAGGTTTTGACCGCAACCTCACCTAATGTTAAACAATATAATATATATGTATAAAATATGGTCTAAAATGGTAAACAACGCCGTGATATTACAAAAAAGTTAAATACGCAATGAACTCTTACTTAAAAAAGTTTAATCACAAAAGAGTGTCATACCTTTGTTTACAGATGGACATTATTTTAATTTAAATATTCTCTAACACTTATCTAAGTTGACAGTTCTTATTCTATTGTTGTAATTAACTGTATCCCTATTTGTCGGCAAAAGAAGTTTCATAGTATATTATGGATTTCGTGAGTATAATTCATTTGGAAGAAGTAAACAAATTAAACAATTTTAGACATTCACGAGTAAATCGTAATTACTACTATTTGACACCGTTGATATCTGACAGCGTACTTAATCTGTCATTATACTGTTGTTCCACCTTACGCACTTTGACGTAATATATAAATCTTATAAGTTGCTTATTTTATTTACTTTTATTTTATACATCATTTCCTTTTAACTAAAGTATCGCAATAATGATAACCAATTAAACGTATAATAAGTAAATTTTCTTAATGAAGATCTGAACAAAAATATTATTCAAAATGCAAAATGTCTGTATATAATGGCACGTTTTTGAATGATGAGATCGCATTGGACGAATGCTATTCAGAGTTGCTTGTATAAAAAACTTAAATCAGATGTTCAGCTAGAGACCGCTTGGACACGTTTTTGTAATAAAGTATTTTAAACAAGACTTAAACTAGATTTAAAATTTTAGGCACTGCTTAGTAAAACTCGTGTTCATTTTTGTTTTTATAATAAGACCGGCTAAGTTTAGAGGTACTGGTTTTCAAGTGCAGCTGCTGGAACACGCGTATACCTTTGAAACTGGAACACCTTTTATACCCAATAAAAACAAATGACGCTCATAGTGAATCGGCTGAGTATTAGCTAGTATCTTCTATGTGAAAATTGGCAGGGATAAAACAATGCAGTTCATCTTCCTTCTCTGTTACTCAACCGATTTTTTAAATTTTAGTGTTGTTTAAGATTCATTATTATTTATAAAAAAATTGGTAATATTCCATTTTTTTTTATTGACGAAAACGAGTATAAGACTTGATTTATGTCTTTACTAGTCATACTTTCCGATCTTTACAAAGAAAAAGCCTCAATTTAATTGAAGAATGATGACCCAATTTCTACCACTGGATAATCATTAGTTAGTTAATTTCTTTGTTTTGAAGCTGACATTTAGTCATTTTAACTACACTTATGTGCAAAGTAACGGTATTCAAAGGCAGAATGATTACGTTATAATTGAGCGAACGCGTTACATCTTCGGTTTTGTTCTCACTTTCTCTCAGGTTTGACTAAGACCACACATTGAAGCATTAAATAGTTTATTTAAAAAATTAGAATCACCTCTCTAGCTCACGCGTCGATTAGACTCCATATGTGAAAAAAGAACATATTTCTTGCTACGTCTTCATTTAACGCTGTTTGATTATTGCGAAAAGCTAATCTTATATTATTATCTTTGTCAGTTCATCGCTCGATATTGACGCTTTTTATACTTCTCTACAAAGAATAGATATAAAGAAATATAAAGAAAAACCTAATTTCTCCGAAACTAAAGTCCGCTTTTAACTAGATTTATTAGTTCGCGTGAAAATAAAAAAGCGTTTTTTACGAAATGAAGAACTTCGCTAGACTAGACATAAAGCGACTTAGCGCAACAATTCCGAGTTTGCGAACTTGTTAAGACAGATTTTTTTTAACTTTATTACGATTCCGTCTTATCAAATTGCCCGGGCGAGTCTCTTTACGTAGTTTATTATGAGAAATCTTGGAAACCGACACCTGGGATTATAATCATAAGAAATTGAAAAGAAAATAAATTTTATAATGTACCTGAAGCAGTAATCTCAACAAGCATATTTTATCAAAACATAACACCGTCTTTTAAAGAAATCGATTGTAAAAATTCACCAGAACATCTTTGACAATAGGTAGGTTACCTACCTAGTTGTTGATTATCTATAGTTTTGATTACCTATCGATATTCGAATTTGCGAAGTTCTCTTTTGTGTTCTCAGAATCCAAGGTCCAATAGTAATAAAATTAAAAAAAGACCTCCTGAAAAAATGTATCCTTTCCAATAAATATATTTTAAGAAATTCTTTAATATTATCAATATACTTACGGGATATAATATCAGAGCGTAATAGAAGGTCGTCAAAAGCTTATTAAAATAATAGCGGTAATCTTATATACATTTATACATAAATATAACCGAATTATTTTTATTTCTCCTGATTAATCTTCCAAATGAATGTACCAACTGTGACGATACTTTTAAAGGCTGATAAAGAACTTTTCAGTGTATTGTAGGTTACGTATTACTACGTTTTTCCACACAATTTGAAATCGGTAAAACTGTTACGGCACTGATACCTGGGCGCTAACTATGGGCCTCATAAGAAAGCTCAAGGTAGTTCAGCGAGTGATCGAAAGAGCTATGCTTGGGGTATTTTCTACGTGATTGAATCAGAAATGAAGTGGCAATGTACAGGGCATATAGCTCGATGAACTGATGGGTGATAGGACAAAAAATTCTAGAGTGGCGACCACAGGAAAACGCAGTGTGTCATGGCTCTCCACCGGATTGAAAGATGAAATTATTAAGGTTGCAAAGAGCCGTTGGTTACAGGCAACACAGAGCCGCATGCTGTGTAGAAAGTGTCGTGACGCCTATGTCCAGCAGTGGATTTCCTGTAAGCTGAAACGATGTTGATAATAATGAAAACTGTTAAGGGAAAAAATGAGAACGAAGTCGCGGAAACTGGTTAGCAACGAAATAATAATAATTGCGTTTTATTCAATAAGTATTAAATTGATTAGAAGTGTAGTAGAAAGTGGAATAAATCTTTATCGTTTTATAAGCTGCCGATTGTGAATCATTGCTGGTCCTGTGATAAGGTCTGATTCTCTAGTGCTAGAACGTTAATAATCGCTGTAATTGTTGTTTGTTTTAACGGAACAAATAAATGATTTTTACATCTTCTTTCGTTTCTTCTACCTTCTACCCTGTTTAGCAATCCTCTTTTGTAAAGAGTAATAATAGGTCTTTACCTATGAAATTGCCGTTCTGCAGTACTGGCCATTTCAAAGCAAAATAATTTTTGTTTGGCTAAGAATTCTAATTTCAAATTAATTTTATTTTAAAAACATGGAATTCTTTTTCCAAAAGTAGTCATTTGTTTATTGATTAGTGTTACATTTTCATCGAATTTCAATCTTTTTTGTCATCATGGATACGTTAAAAATTCGAGTAATTATGGAATATGAGTACCATCGTGGCAGCAACGCGGCACAAGCGGCACGCAACATCAACGACGTTTACGGAGCTAACACTACAAACCAACGCACCGCCTGTTATTGGTTTGCTCGCTTCCGTTCTGGGAATTTCGACCTGAAAAATGAACCTCGCGGTCGTCCGCAGACTTTGGTCGACAATGACGAATTAAAGACGATTGTGGAAGCTGATGATACACAATCTACGGCTGAATTAGCAGCAGCTTTCGACGTTAGCGTCAAAACAATATTGGTCCATTTGCGTCAAATTGGCATGGTAAAAAAGCTTGACAAATGGGTGCCCCATGAACTCAATGATCGGCAGCGCGAAGTATGCGTCGAGACGTGCCTTGCACATTCTTCAACAGACACACAAATGAAGGAATTTTGAACCGCATTGTTACCTGCGATGAAAAATGGATTCTGTTTGATAACCGCAAGCGCTCAACAAGTTGGTTGGATCCTGGTTCAGCACCTAAAAAATGCCCTAAACGAAAACTTACCCCTAGAAAAGTGATGGTCACTCTTTGGTGGTCTAGCGCCGGTGTGATTCATCACAGCTTCTTACCAAACGGGGTGAGCATTACTGCAGATGTGTACTGTGAAGAACTGAACATAATGATGGAGAAGCTGGCACATCTCCAACCAGCATTGGTCAATCGCTCGTCTCCGCTGCTCCTGCACGACAACGCGCGACCTCATACTGCACAGCAGACGGTCTCCAAGATGCAAGAACTGGGGTTGGAAGTTCTCCGTCATCTGCCCTACTCACCAGACCTACAGCCTCCCGTCCAGCTGATTTCTTTAAGAAGGGTATCAATAAACTGCCACTGCGTTGGCAAAGATGCATTGATTGCATGGGTGATTACTTCGATTAATACAAATAAAAAATACATGAAAAAAATTCGTTTAAATTTTTTCATACAAAACGGCAATTTCATAGGCAAAGACCTAATACTACAAGCATCGCGTAATGATTTCAATCTTGGAACAGCATCGTGACCGCTTTGTTAGAATTTTCCCGGGAGTTTTGTGTCATCTCAGAATTCATTTTATTTTATTTCCCATGCATTTTGCTTGTGCACGATAACTGAAGTATTATATTATGAGGGATGCCAACAATACTATAAAATATAGTGTCACATAACTCAAGATTATGAACAAAAAATAAAAGCCACTACACGACAGACTAAATTTCGGCAAACATTCTTTAGTATATTTAGTACTGGCTGTTTACACAAATTATGCTATATACGGAATTTTAGAAAGTCAAACATAAGTGTTGCGGCCGCGTAAATAGTCAATTAGGAAAAATAGTGTCAGCGAGGGTGCTCGCACACATAGTAGGCGAAGCACGCGCGCTCGATTTGTATCGCGCTCCTCGCATCGCCATAACCTATTTGCACCTCGTCATTTGTCGGCGCCGACCTCATGCATCGAACCCCGCAGCAGTCGGTGAGTGATCACAACATTTGCTACAACTTCTCGCTGATACCGCATTTGATTCGCATCACAGGTGGTCTCCGATCGAAAGAGGCACCACCAATAAGTGAAAATGCGGCACACACCTAATATAAAATAAGTGGGTACGTCGAATACCTGATTTCCTTTTGCTTCAGAATATTTAAAGACAAACAAAAATATGAAGGGATGATGGCTTAGTTGATAGCGTGTTCGGACATAACGTCGGTAGACGTGGGTTCGAATTTATGCAACTGATTTGGAGCTTCTGGTGAAGGAAAATATTATGACGAAACCATAGCATGGTGGTAGGGCTATTTCTAAGTCCGCCTGGCTAACTACCACCCAAAAGTAGAAAATCTGTCGCCAAGATCCTGTTGGTGTGTTCCGGCGGCTGTACTTGAGAGCCAGTCCCCTTTAGGCTTAACGTGTTTGACCACATCATTATTTATCGTGAGATGAGCTTGTGGTCAAACGCTAAGACCTATAAACAATATTATATTCAAAGGAAAATCACATGAAAAGTGAATGAATATTGTTCAAATTAATTCTCATTCGTCATCAAGTCGGTTTGTTCTGTTTGTTCGTGCTCTAAGTAACACAATCGATGTTAGACTTCGCACATTGTTTATTCAAAAACTTTTATGATTAACTCGTGGAATTGAATTTACCAAGGGCGTCAGCACGCGGGAAGTGTTTCCTGACACACATGAGTTTCGGACGGCCAATAAAGAAATTCTAATTAAGTTAAAATGAATTGTAGGTTTCCTTTTATTTTTCAGAACTGTTATTTCGATATTACTATTTGATTCCTATAAAAGCGTTACGGATTTGTAAGTTGTCTCGGTTATTTTTTATCTTCTTTACTGTTGAACCAATATATAATATTAAATGGTATGAGCTTATATTAAAAATCAATGAAGTTAGACTTAAAGTAATATTTGCAATTCTAAAACTATGGTTTTATATTTTGTTTTTTTTAAACGTCTTCTTGGAAAATCGAATTGTGTAGATTTTTAAAAATGTCAAAATTATAACGTTCAATATTTCAACACAAATATTTTTTTTTTCTTAGCAGATCGATGGTCTTAATTTTTATTTATCTGATTTAGATGTGATATTAAGGAGAGGTGAATTTAAAATTTGTTGTCGACTTTTCGTAAATTTAGATTCGGAAAAGTCACGAACGAATGTGAAAGCTTTCACCTTTTTGGAAAGGAACTTTGATAAATTTTTAACCTATGTACATAGCATTTATACAGTAAAACCTTTATTTATGAGACCCTTTAATTTATTATACCACAGATCTGTTTTGACGCCGGTATAAAATCTAGTTTTTATGATTTATATAAATATATCATCCTATAACGCCGCATTTTAGTATAAATATATGTACATATACTGACCCCGAAAAATTATGGATACCCGTCGGATTATTACACATTTTTATAACAAAATCTGCAATAATCCAGTTGGATAATAAGGTTCTATTCACACGTACACTTTTACAGCATACATTGACGTACAGCTACGTACCAACATAAACATTTAAAAAATTTTCTGTTTGTTCTATTTCAGTCAGGTTTTAATTTAGTAAAATGTTTAATACACGTACGTGTTTTTGGAGCCTAATATACTATTCTAACATAATAAGTGACAAATCTTTACTCAATAAGGCTTTTTCAAGTGTATGTGTATATATTTATTTAGCACGTTTTGCAGCCTAAACAGTTTCATAGATTTCATTTGATTAATTCATAAGTACACATAATATGACATATTAATCAATGCATCTCTAGTAAGTATTAGTAGTACTCAAAGCATATTAAGCATTTAGATCAAGCAATTCAGTCAATCCTAAGATTTTTTTCATCTGTTTTATAAGTATGTTTTATCTTTTCTTTTGATCTGAAATTTTCAGCTTCTTGTTATCCTGTAAGTGTCTATATATCCCCTAGTACAGTGTAAATATCTTTCTGGGGACGATTCGCTATGCATATATTAATCCTCTATGACCTTTATATTATTTTTTCCTTCTGATTTTAATTCAAGAAATAAATAACGTTTATTATTATTTTGGTATTTGTAATACAGTTAGGTATAATAGGTATGTCCTTTGGAACATTTCTTTTTATATTTTTTGAATGCCGAACTTTCGACCCGTGTGTCAACATGCACCGCGAAGTAACTTCTTTATTGCTACGTATTTGTCAATCCAATCGTTCGGCGCGTGTCTGTCAATATAAATATTTTCGCAAGCTCGAATCGGTCGCGTCGCGTCGGACGGAAAACATTTCTGGACTGAACAAAAAAAATAAAGGAATCCTCGAATAATATTGACACAAATATAGGATCCTTTTTGGACATGTCTCGTCAATTGACACTGTTTGGTCTGCGTTTTATAGTGCAGTTAAAATGCTCCATCTACTGGCGATTTCAGTGTACAATAATACTCTTGTGCGATATGAGTTTGGAAAGACTTCATCATTATCTTAAATCCAGTAGTGCTATGTGTTTATGACCTCCTGGTGCGGAAAGAATGTCATAATAGTGAATATGAGTTTGTTTGTCTGTTAAGCTTTTATTCCTCAATTGTTATCAAGTAATAGTTGTGTTCTTCTAAAAAGTCATGGTGGTCTAGTAGTTTGACCGGTGGAATATCATTTCGATGTCCGCAGGTTCGAACCCCGGCACCAACGATTTTTTCTGAATTTATATACATTTACTAATTAAAGTTAGTAACACTATTGACTGACGGCGAAGGTGACTATATGTGATAAAACATAGAACTGTGTATTTCTCAGAGTTTGAAATTGCCAATACCTAATGGCATGACGTGGAGATTGTGCTCATACCTACCTTCAGGAAGAGGCCTATCGCCCTGCAGTGGGTCTCTTACAGGTAGATGGTAGGTGGATGGTAATGTGTACTGTTCTCGAGAGACAGGTGAAATTGTCATTAAAGCGAGTTAAACCGCAAACAAAAGCTGTTTATAAATTAGAAAGTTTGTAAAGATATACATCATGGATATTCGTAACTCTTTGATGTAAAAACTACTAAACATATTGTGATAAAACTCTACGGTAATATAGCTTTAAAATCAGAATAACACATAGGGTATGTTGTATAAAAAAACGTTTCAGTCATAAGGACTGTCGACAGAAGTGAAAACTAAAAAGATTGGAATAGCGGTGTTATTTTTTTTAATTTTGAAATCAATTATAGTATAAATTATTTAAGTTTCATAATTTGTAAATTGAAATTTTTATCATTATTTTGAGCTTATCGCGAACATACAGAAAGACAAACTTGACAGAGGACTTCGATTTATAATATGTAGTGAAATAGGTAACATAAAAAGTTTTATTTACTTTAAATAAATATATTTGAATTAAAAATGTATATAATTAAAGATATATACTACTATGTTAACGAATAAAAAGTTATATTTAAGAGTAGCTGACCGGTGCAACTTCGTCTGCACCAAATTTACACATATTTTTCATATGTGGTTGATAATTACGCATAGAAATGTCATGTAGCCGTAGCTCAATTATAACATACTGTGCATTATATAGACTGACGAAGGCGTTGGTTCGGAACCCAACGAACACTTTTTTTGTTATTTGTTTTTTTAAGTAGCATAAGGATTCAGTACTTTTAGAGCAATACGTGTTCACAGGGATAGACCAAAATTGTAAAAGGATTATTTTTGGTTTCTATATCAATAAAAAAGTCTACCCCGATTATAATTTTCAAAAAATATTTAATGTACCGATTTATTTTCGTTACAGTTTTATTATATGTATAACTAGCTGTACCCGCAGCTCCGCACGCGTTTTTTTTATTGTATTAAAGAAATTTAAAATTCTGAGACCATGCACAATTATAGGAATACTCTTTAAAAACAATTATAAGTACGACACGCACGTCACTTACAGTAACATGTAACGTATACATTAGATATATAAATACTAACAGTATGTGAAATGAGGGTTATCATCAGCAACATATTTGGAACCTTAACCCTCCATATAACTACCACAGTGCTCACTTACACTCTATAAGGAACTATTGAAACAATAACTTAAAATATTATTACAAAGATTTACATTTACATTACATTTAATATACATTGCCATTATTATAATTAAGATTTTGTGACTATACAAAAAATAAACGCTTGTCTGTTCCGCAAGAAATTGTATTATGGAACTCTTTACGTAATACGTTTATAATCTAAGATCTTATTAAGAAGACCACTATATCATTAATGTTATTAATAATTATAATGTCGAATTGTAAACAATAAGCTGATAATTATTTCTCTTATTAAAAATAAAGGATGAGTTGAAATCTTGCTAAATTTCATGCAGACAAAGTCGTGGGTAACAGCTAGTCTAAAATAGAATAACCACAATTACTTTTTATTAGGTTCGCTATCTACCAGTGAAAGTCCCGTGAAAATCGATGTAACCGTTTTGGTGATAGCACAGCGGGCGAAGCCACGGTTAATAGCTAGTATAAACTAAAATTGCTTAAATTACTTTTTGTAAAGTCAGCTATCTGCCAGTGAAAGTCTCGTGAAAACTGGTCTAACTGTTTTGAAGATAGCACTGCGAGCGAAGCCACGGTTAACAGCTAGTATAAACTAAAATTGCTTTAATTACTTTTTATAAGATCAGCTATCTGCCAGTGAAAATTATGTGAAGATCGATCGAACCGTTTTGGAGATAGCACTGCGGGCGAAGCCACGGTTAACAGCTAGTATAAACTAAAATTGCTCAAATTACTTTTTATAAGATCAGCTATCTGCCAGTGAAAGTTATGTGAAGATCGATCGAATCGTTTTGAAGATAGCACAGCGAGCGAAGCCACGGTTAACAGCTAGTATAAACTAAAATTGCTCGAATTACTTTTTATAAGATCAGCTATCTGCCAGTGAAAGTTATGTGAAGATCGATCGAATCGTTTTGAAGATAGCACTGCGGGCGAAGCCACGGTTAATAGCTAGTATAAACTAAAATTGCTTCAATTACTTTTTATAATGTCCGCTATCTTTCAGTGAAAGTCCCGTAGAAATCGGTCCAACCGTTTTGAAGATAGCATGGCAGACAAAGCCGCGGTTAACAGATAGTCTAATTTAAAGTAGCCTAAGAAACGCGCTGTAATTTTTTCTATCTGCCAGTGAAATTTCTGTCAAAATCGGTCCAGCCGTTTAGAAGATTACCCGGAACAAACAGACAGACAGACAGACCGACAAAAATTTTAATAATTGCATTTTGGTTATCAGTAGCTTGTATACGTTCACAACCAATCAGTAAAAAAGTGTTATTTTGATATTACATACAGACACTTCATTTTTATTATATGTATAGATTAGATACTAAACTTTCATACCCAACATTTTAAACATTAATTTGAAAGTTGCATATTTAATGTTGATAATCACTTCCTCATCGAGGAAATATGGCGACATACGTCGCGGGGCCTAGGGCGTCATCAAATATAAATCCGGCACTGAGTTACACGTGTGTTAAATGTGTGAAGTTTCTTCTTATAGTAAAAGCCAATTAATCAGAATAAAAGACACATGCAACTGAGAGACAATGTAGTTTACTATTACGGAAATAATTTTAAGATTAGGTTAACTATTTCTGGAGATTTACTCTCATATCTGTTCCAACAGAAGTACAGACAGATTAAAAACATGTGAGTTTACAGGCTACATTTGTAATTCTTTTCAATTTTTGTTACTCTGCCTTTGTAGTATTTTTGTTTCGTTTGTCGGTCACCTGTAATTACATTATGGCATTGTTGTATATTTAATTTAATGTTTTTATTATTTATAATGTATATATTATGAGTTCTGTAATATTTTTATAAAGTCACCGACTACACGTCCGTATGATCCTCCATTGGGAATCAACGTAGTACCACTTAGTTGCACTGCAGCATGTAGTGGAATGGAGATGTTGTTGTGGGATATATCTAATTAACTATGTGCATGTTTCCATTATTTGTTTTGTGGTCGTGATGTTTTCCAATAATAAAAACATTTTCTATCTTTCTTATTTATGTATCTATATAAATAGAAATCAATTGCGGTATGTATGTAAGTACATAACTACAAAACGGCTTTACCTATTTGTCTACTCTGTTTTAGGTATTTTTGTAATTGTCAGGATAAAGTTCACATGTAAGAAAATGTTTGGAAACTCGTCCGGAAATGTTAAGATTTTGGGTTTAAAAATCTCCATATAAAAAGTGAATTATGTGAGTGAGACAGAAGAGGACAATAAAAGTAAGTGTATCCATTCATACAACTAGTTAAATATAAAAAGTACTATATAATCAATCAAGCCCAAACACCAAAGATCCAAACAAAAATCGGCTGAGTGCCTTAAGCGCTCGCCTTAGTAGTCCGGTGAAGCTGTTAAGACCTTGCTAGGTTAATAGCGTAGTCAGTTCGAGAGAAAAAAAAAATAAAAACACCAAAGTTTTTTTTTATATTATGGTACAAAAAGAAAAAAAGATTAATAAATGTTTCGAACAACGACACGAATTCCTATATACCGTTCGCAGTTCCAAAGCGGATACACATAATTTTCCACTCAGAACGCATGTCAAAATGTCTTTGTAGCGGTTCCAGAAGTTTCCAAACTCCCCCCCACAAAGGATGGTGACGCGGCGATGAAATGATAAATGGCGTCGTCTAATGAGTACCCGTCAAAAGTTACTGTATTATTACACTGAGACGTAGAACGCAATAGCTTTATACTCGTATACAATATAATGGTGAGCGAACGAAATTTTCTTCTTGAGAATTTTGACGAACTTCCCAAAATTGTATTGTGTTGTACCGAGACGCAGCGTAAAGCTTTATTAAATTCAAATTTACTTCCACAACTATACGTTCAGGGGTTAGGGAATTCTTAAAATATGAACACAAATTCTATGATAAAATCTTCACGATTAGTAACGCTATGTTTGTGACAGAAAGCTGGAGTATATCAGGTTTGTTATAGAACATTTATGATGTCCTCCTTGAGCTATCCATTAGCGGCAGACCTTAAAAACTTCATAAACCGAAATCTCAATATCGCTTCTTCATTACTATAAGACTTGTGATTGGAATTCAAAATCATGCAAAGGTTCATCTGCGCGTGTATTTTTCTAAGTGGTCAAACAGTTGCGCTGGTGCAAACTCACTCTCAAGTCAGGATGCAGTGGATTTGTTCCTGCTCACCCGGCTAAATGGTGCAAGAGGAACACCGAGGGGGTTTAGTCAGTAGAAATCTGGCATTCTCACCTATGCTGCCCGGCAAGGTGCAGATATCCAAGAGGATTCCCCCGAGAAAAAAAAAGGATGCAATAAATTGGCTGACTTCTATTAATGCCCCCGATTAGTGCCATTACAAGCATCTCACATTAGTCAGCTGTAATTACCCCATGATATCTGAAACGAATGTAGCTTTTATCAAAAAAGGCTTTTCTTGAGTTACAGAGGAGTTATTGAATTGGATTATACCACCATCGCGACAGTTGCCAGTACCGAGTTCGTTTATTAGCTTTTGGTAAACCCTTAGTTGCCTTTGACGACACCCACGGGATTAGATGTGGTGGTGCTATTCTAAATCGACACGCACACGATTAAAGAAATGTTTTAATGCACTCATGATAGTTGCTATGAGCTATAATAGAGTGTGATATATTTAAAATGACACTGTTATTTCTATGCTAATGAATGCATACTAGCTGTACTTCGCAATGTTATTCACAATTTTTTTTCTGGCTTCGGCTCGCGTATTTTTGTCGAATAGGCGACGCGGCCCTTCCGCAATATTTTGGCTTATTATATTTTATGACCTTTTTTATTATAATCATGGGGAAGTCCCTTACAGATACCCACTCTCCCGGGGAAGAGGGTGGATTATGTCCGACTCGCACGGACTAAAATCCCACGGTGTACCGACAGACCTTATTTGTTGGAGCGGCAAGGGATCGTACTCGCTACTCAACGTCCCTACGGTTCGCCCAGCGGAAGGTGGCCCCTGGGCTCCTACCTGATAGGGAGACAGACTGGGACACTCCAGTTGCCTTCCCTCATCAGGCTGACCTGTGCAGTGAGGAGATGGGCTCCCGGCCCATACCCTCAGGTCCGGCTACGGTGGGAGGAGGAGACGGGCAAATTTATATATAATTATAATTTATATATAGGCCCTTAAGTTTTTTTGTCTCATATTGTGTTATGTGGAATATCGTCTTTTTTAAAGAAAACGAATGTTTTTTTTGTTATTTACGCACCTATAAAAAAACCATAATTTCTTCTGCTACAAGTTATCACCCGTGAATTCTCTATGCACAGTTTATTCTTCTAAATTTCACCCTAGATCCTTATAGAACTCCTGAATTTAGTGTAGAACTTCCTAATCTAGCACCAGCGTTTTTGAACTACACTACCTTTTAATGTCTACTAGAACAATTAAAGAGACATATTTATTTAAAAGCATTTAATTTGGTGTTTTGTTGCTTTTAATTTATATTTAACCGATGAAGTATTCAAATAAACAAACGATATAATTAATTCGTTGATGGATCATCCTGACACGGATTTGGGATAATTAGACGGACTTAATAATGTTATAATGTTGTCAAACTCGATTCTCGGATACGGCGAGTGACGCGGGCAGAAAGTTTTGTTTGCGAATTGCCAGTTCGAGGGAAATTAACATTTTTTTTCTTTTCCTCCCCTGAGACAATTGAAGCGGTCTCCGAACCGGACTGTTTTGATTGATAAATATTTGAAGTTAATTTTTTTGAAGTGAAATCTTCTTTAGGTGCGTTGAGCTGTATTTTTTTGGCAGGAGATAATCTTATGATTTCGCGTCATGACAAGCTAGTAAGCGTGACCGACCGTATTGCGTTTGCGCGGCTTACGTTAGAATAGCGACGCGTAGTATAGCGTCCTGTATACATATAACATTGATATTTTGTGTAGCTCATCATATGTCTGATTAATTAATTAAGTATAAAAATGTATATAATTATTGCTCCGAGTGCCAATAGATATGAACAACAAAATTGTGAAATTTCAATATTATAATTCACACTGTAATTAATAAAAAAATTGAAAATAGAACATATATATTTCATTGCCTTGAGTTCTCACTTTGTCGGCAGTGACTACCCCATTTTTTTTTTATAATATCGCTAGTCTATCGTTACTAAGGAAAAATAATGAAGAAAATCAATTGCTGAACACAGGAGACAAATGTACCAAATTGCTTTATCGTCTTCTGCGTATACATAGATTGATAACGTATTTTTCATATTATTATAATGGAAAAACATTCTGTGGATGAGTGGATATTTATATAAATCTTTTACACAAAAACTGCTAAAGAGATATCCATAAAATTGTATAAGTATTATAGATTAGACTAGCGGGCCCAGCGGACGTTGTCCCGCTCTGATAATAGAGAAAAACCTTGACAATTATGCACCTAAACGTTCCTCATGAATCACTTCATCTACTGGTGAAAACCGCATCCGTTCAGTAGTTTTTGAGTTTATCGTGAACAGACAGACGTGGCGGAGGACTTTGTTTTATAATATTTAGTGATATCAGAATAACATATAATATAAAAGTATATTATTTAAATTGATCAAGATATAACGTTAACATTACAGCTCCAAAAATGGTTTAAATATGACCTATATGTATGTAAATCGCTTGGAAAATATGAAGTACATTGCACATGTATAGCTCGGGTAGATCGCTTGTTAAAAATAAACTATATTTTCCGACAACTGTTTCGTCTATAGTATAAACTGAATAGTTTGTATAAAATATTTTAAGTTCCGACGAAACATTCTGGAATATTTTCACGAATGATAAAAATATGTATTTTCAGAACTGAAAATGGCTTTCCTGCTGCGATTCAGCTGGAGGGAGCGTCGACTTCCGATCCGCTACGTCACATCCGGAAACGGACTCCCCTCCAGCCGCCGGTCATTGACTTCTGCCTCGCTTGAAAACCGTAAAAAATAATGAATGTAAATAAAATCCATGTATAATAGAAATAAATCGGCATTTTGGCGGGATTTTGAAATGTCATGTAGTAGATTTTCTACATTATTCATAATCTCGTGATACTTGGCTCTATATTGTGTATGTATTACGTATTATATCCATTGGGATATAACTAAACTATGTTAAGTGATTATTACACTTGCAACCTTTTATTTCCACCTAGCGGTCGAGCGCTCACGAGCGTGATGGGTTTCAGTAACAAACGATTGAGTTTAGAATTATCTGCCATCTTTTGGTACCACTGATTGTTTCAGATACTATGATAGTTACGATGTTTCTCCTAAAACATCTTCTGGTACCACTGACTATTTCAGGTACTGTGGCAGATACGAGGTATTTTCAAGTCATCTTCTGGTACCACTGACTGTTTCGTATACTATGGTATATACGAGGTCTGTCACAAACCATGCAAAGTTTATAGTACTAAACAACGATATGTAGATTTATTTTTGACGACAGATTTTAACAACTGAAATTAGTATAGTAATCTATATTGTTAATTATTCTACAGAGTTCTCAGAGTTGAAGTTGTCATTAACAGTGTTTGCCCAAAAATAAGTATTATCTCTCATTTGCTTTGATACGTTAATGCGAATCACGCTTGGCCAGTTTCTATTCTTTGTTATTTTACTTTAGAAAATTTATTATAAATACATGAAGTTTGACACTACGAGACTAAATATTATATATATAAGTAGCTAAGAATAGTTATTAAATTAAAATATAATATTTTCTCTGAGTAAGTTGGTAAGTGAGTTCAACTAGCACTTTTTTAATATCTTCAAAGATCAGAGAATATATTATATTCTAATTTAATAACTATTTTTAGCTACTGTGTAGGCTGTTCGACATTTTTACCTTTGTACTCTAAGATCTTTGATGTGTACAAATCAAGTTTACGGGTCTCACATAACCTGCATGCCAAATATAGGTTTGTCCCAAAAAAATAAATAAAGTTTCCTAAAGAAAGGCGTTCTTGGTCAAAGGGAATATATTCCGGGGCGTATTATGTTTGAAGAAGGCTTAGTAGAATTTCCAAGGCATCATAAATAATATTAGGTAGCGTAATAAAATACGCGGGATTTATCGAGCGAATGAGAGTGAACGAGATACTTGGTAATATATACATTTTTATTATATTTGGAAAGTATCATGGCGACCGAATCTTAATCTAATTTTAAAATTAACAGAAAGAAAATATTTCATAAACACTCTTTATTTCAAATGAGAAGATAACTATGTTTGCCAACTCCGTTCACTACTGGTCAAAGCTATACTTCCAAAATAAAATATAATAATCTTTTATTTCTATATCTCTTAATGTATATTTAAAGTAAACTGAAATTTATTTATTTATTTTAATTAAAATTAACGCGGCGACGTCTCGTTTATATTCACAATACTACTAACAAGGAGCGGCCATCTTGTATCAATTATACTTTAGTACATAACAGTACGGTTAGGTACATTTCTGAATAATAATATAGTTTTAATAAAAAGGTAAGCTTTTATATTTCATTAATTTGTAGACGGTTATGTAATATACATTATAATTTGCATATGTTATTATTTTTCTAATCATAAATTTTCTACTGAAGTTGTATGCAAAATAGGAAGCAAAATGTCGGTTTGACAATTATCTTCTTATGTGAAACGCATACTCATACATTTTTTAATACAAACAATAGTGATATTAGTAACTTTCAACACATAGGCGCTATAATTCTTTATAATCTCACCCTGTGTGTTTTGTTTACATTATACTAAGTTCGATTCAGGTGCGATACACGTGCGACTTCAACACCTACTTAACATGTGTATATACTAGACTAGCGGGCCCGGAGGACATTGTCCGCCCTGATAAAAAATTTTGATAAATGATATACCTACACCTTCTTCGTGAATTACTTTATCTACTGGTGAAAACCGCATGAAAATCCGTTCATTAGTTCGAGTTTATCGCGACCAGACACACAGACTGACGAGACAAAGGGCTTTGTTTTATAAAATAATATGTAGTGATATGTTATGTGACTACGATTTGTAACATTTTATTGTCCAAGAAACATAACTGATATGCAAAAAAAATAATACTGTTACAAATAAATGAAATGTCGGGTAGTTGTACTGCGACGGCCTATTTAAGGAGCGGCGCTTGGCATGTTGACTCCCTCTTTCGGCGGTCGTCGTACCGTGCAGTAGCTCTGTCCGAACTCGTGTTGGATGTTTAAAGATTGATTAATTGTTAGAATTTATTCTTAACAGTTTATATCTAAATTGGGCAGTTCCCTTTATTTTTAATAGTCAATAATTGTTTATATTTGTAACAATACAATATCTTATCAGGTTAGTAGGGATGGTCCTCCAACATTTCTAATATAACTTTCGATTGAAATAACACCTCAAGTATTAGTCTACGAATTTATTTGAAGTTTAAAAAAATATAAGAGATTTTTTTCTTATGAAACTTGAATGAAGCAAAGCTTTTAGCTTAAATCATTATCAGTATGATTATAGAAAATTTTCTAGTACTCTTTTGGCTAACTAAGTAAATTGTAAAGTAAACCTCATTCGAGCATTGTTAGGCTTTAATTTACTTGAACTTTGGTAAAGCTTCGGTAAACAGTATGGGTGTAAGGACTGTGAAGAATTTAGTTTATTTGCAAATTGCAATACCTAGTAAATGAATAACTTCGAAAGAATTAAATGTTTCTTTCACAAGTTGAGGTTCATTCGAACTCACGTTATTTGGCCTAAATTCCGGTAGGCGATCACTAAGCAGTTGCTTCCACAAATAATGAGTAAAAAATAGTACATAGTTACGAACTATATGTCAGAAATAACAATTAGAGAATATTGTAACTTACGTTTAGTTGCCAATTGTTAACTGTTCGTACAATTGATCAATTACCTGAGGACGAAAACTAGTTTTAATTTGACGTAATAAAATCTCACTTTTTACATTTATTTCAATATTACTCATAGGCTACGAAAAATAAATTTTAATTTAGAATATTCTAGATTCGAATTAGGGTGTTCTTCTAATGCTCTGTAACTAATCTCTTTGAACACGAGTGATTCTGAATTGAAGCGTGTTAAACTGGCAAGATAGGAAGCTTATTGCTTTCCTATGACGACCTGGATTTAGGTTTGCGGTCTGTTTTAGCGACATCTAACGAGGTTAGAACATACGCAGCCTAATTCCTTTTGGGAGATCAATGATTTATTACATCGCGTTTTGGATATACAGCATATTTAAAATATGCTTCTGTTTTTATTGTTCATTCTATTACATCATATATTTTCAGTATATGTATAGAAAACTGCATCTTATGTACAAGAGATTGATAAACTTCAAGTGTTAGACCGATCGCTATAAGTATGTAAGTATTTTTTCATAAATATTATTTTTTATGTTATTCAGTTTTCTATAACTCGTCACCAGATAGTGTTAGGTTGTATTATAATGTTCAGTTTTATACTGTGATAAATATATACAAATCCAGTATCATAATGTTTGTGCACGATGAACTCCCGAAACTACACAACGATCTTTATGAAAGTTGTCATTTATGTATAATTTGGCCCAACTTGAGAGATAGGATCATTTAGGACCGCCTGTTATAGATATCTCATAGATACCGCCACATAAATACTTTATCATAATTTTAATTCAAAATGTAATAAATGAGCCACAGCAACGCGTGGCCGGGTCTGCTAATCTATATCTATACTAATAATATAATAATTAGTAATTAGTAATAATATTATAAAGAGGTAGTTTGTGAGTTTGTGACGTTGTGAGTTTGTGGGTTTGTGAGTTTGTGACGTTGTGAGTTTGTGGGTTTGTGAGTTTGTGACGTTGTGGCGTTGTAAGGGGTAATCTCAGGAACTACTGGTCCGATTTGAATAATTCTTTCAGTGTTATATAGCTCATTCATCGAGAATGGTTATAGGCTATATATCATCACGCTAAGGCCAATAGGAGCGGAGCACAGATGAAAAATGTTTCAAAATCGAGATGTTTTTTTTTTGAGAGCTTCTGCTGTGTGTCAGCGTTAGCCCAGAGTAGTAACTATTACTACGCGGACGAAGTCGCGGGCAGGGGCTATAAACTATATACTAATGTTATAAAGAGGTATAGTTTGTGAGTTTGTGACGTTGTAGGGGATAATCTCAGGAACTACTAAACCGATTTTGATTTTACCAATAGAAACCCACGTTATTTGTGAGTGTCATAGGCTATATATCATCACGCTAAAGGCAATAGGAGCGGAGCAACAATGAAAAATGTTTTAAAATCGGGGATTTTTTTCCTTTTGAGAGCTTCCGCTGCGTCTTAGCCCAAAATAACTATTCCACGCGTGCGAAGTCGCGGGTAGAAGCTATTAACTAATTATATAATCTATACTAATATTATAAAGAGGTAAAGTTTGTGAGGTTGTAGGGGGTAATATCTGGGGAGTCGGAGAAAAATGGTCGAACGAAAACGTTTCTTACGAACGCTGCCTTAATTATGAGATATATATGATTGAGTTCTAGAGAAAAGTTGTAGCTTGATAATGCCTATTACCGCTCAACGAAGTGGGCACGGGTCGGCTAGTAATATATAAAGGAATTATTTATTGTTTGTTCTGTATGGATACTTACAATATGTCTATCTTATAGTAACATATTATACTATATAGTGGTAACATATTGGAGGGTCAGTTTACGCACATCCACAATGATTTCAGATTCAGTATAAGAACTGAACAACAGATGGCGCGCGAGTCGTTTCACTTATAACATTTCACATATGTATATTACATACACATTTCTTATACGCACGTATACTTTTAACGGGATTGTTTGAAATTGATAGTAAGTCCAATTATTGAGCCAAGGTGTCGTGGGTTCGATTTCATAATAGCCAGTGACTATTTCTATTAATTTACATTCAGTTACATTTTATTCTAGTATTTACTTATTTAAATGCGGTAATTTGCTTTAAATTTTATGAATGGAAATCTGTAATGTATTCTTATTTAGAACTCAAAATAGAGATAAACTCACAATGCGCGTGAAAAGAATGGCAAATGACTTCTTTATTTGCCTAACACCAGCTTTATTTGACAGTGTCTCTTACTATTGTAGGTCAGTTAGTGCATACTTTTTTGTACAAAGGATCCCCATTTTCCGTTGGGCTGCGGAAGAGGGGTATGTCAGATTCTTACTGATTAAAAACCTCACGATATTCTTCGTACACCATTTAGGCCGAATAGGGAAGCCCGTAAAAATCTCTAGTGAGGGACCTCCTTCTTGCAGTCTCTCTGACGAATTGGCCATTCCATGTTTCATGCTCACTAAGACCAATAACAGTTTTTTAGGTAATAGTGTCAGGTTTTATAACAAAGTCTCAAAGCACATTACCGATTTGCCGGATAATGAGTTCAAGCTCCATGTTAAGCCGGTTTTAATGTCTAAAGGATATTAATCCAGCCTGGATTAGTATGTGAACGATGGTAACGTCTGGAAATGATGCCTCTCTTTGTGCATCTGTGCTTGTAAAAATATGCACCATAAAAAGATAAACCAGATCGAGTTTCTTACAGGCTCTTCTCGATGACTGGAGTGTTTTCCGAACCGGTGGTAGCTCTGAAGTTCATAAACGCCTTCTCAGCGCCTAAATGGAATAAGGTGTTTTTGATTTTATTACAGAGTGTATGAAACGAATATATTCACTCAACTGAAAACACAAAGTCCTAGTATTAAGCTTTGATATTTTTTATGATACTTCCTGTGAGTGCAAAAACACCTTCGGCCCGGATCCGGCGATCACGTTCTTATTAATTCCACAGAATAGAAATTGGATTCCATTATTGGAGCAACGTTTATTCCGATTTTCATTTCTCATTCGTGCGATTCCTAATTTATTCGACGTATAATTGGGACGAGGAATCAAGGGTGATCGGAAACTTTTACCGCCGGAATGGATTGTATTTTACGGGGATAAGATTTTTATTTTTAGAAGAATTACATAATAACTTTTTGAGGCTTTCTCTTTCTTCTGACAACGCTTAATTTATGATGTCACTTTTATTGTATTCGATTACTTTGTTTTCTTTTTATTAATATACTAGCTGTACCCACGATTCCGTCCGCATGGAACATAATGTAAAAAACGGTGACTAATAAAATTATCTGAATGTATTAAGTCCATTTACTTATCTACCTTTCTCCCGTACTTAAGTCGCGTCGTCATAGAAATTACAATAACTCTCGATAGAGTGAAGTGATTTTAATGAAACCAAGACTAAGTGTTAGTTGAGGATTTGATTTACGGTTTTGTTGTGAACGCAATATTTTAGTAATTATGGGTGTCCAAACAAACAGACAGATATACAGACATTTTTAAAAATGACATAACTAAAAATTACTTATTCCGAGACAACAATTTTTTTCACAAAAATCTAAAAAGTACAGACTTATTCTTATTATATGTATAGATAGAAAAGTTCATGCGTTTGTTTCACTTGCGTTAGTTATAAGAAATGTTGTTAATTTCTTTTTTGTTAATTTTATATCTACAAATGTATGCACGGCCTATTTAAAATAATATTTAATACATAAATAATGAGTCTACACAATCACATAAGTAATGGAAATGTGTCGCCAAGCACATATAAGTGTGTTTCGACGGCTACATTTGGGAGCCAGTCTGCTCTAAGTTTAGCGTGTCTACTCTTGGACTATATCGTCACTTAACATCAGAAGAGATTGTAGGCAAACGCTATAACCTAATTTATAAAAAGTGCCACTACATATTAACGAAAATTCGAAGTGCAATTTATATATATATGTATTGTAGGTATATGTAGTGACACAACGAATTTTCTAAATTAATGTCGGAGAGGTGCTGAGACTGTGTTGCGTCCGAAGATAATATTTTTCTAAGACACGGCTAAGTAAAGATACAATTTATATATTGTGTGAGAAGAATAAAACATCAGTTAGCGAGATATATTACACATATATCCAGATTAATGGCGCTTAGATGAAGACGGAGCATTTGTAGGCCGGGAGTCGAGCATCACGTTTTTGATGGAATCAAAATATGTAAAGATAATAATTGCGCTTCTCAATACGACATACATGAATTAATAATTATGATTAGTTATTCTTAAAAAATACTTATTCTTACTAGATTGATATGGGTAAGACAGACGGATTCACAGTTTTTAAACTTTGAATCGATTTATAGTAGCTAAAAGCAATGTTGATGTGCACGCGAGAGTAGGTGTCAAGGGGATGGGGTGTTAGAGGGGTACGGAAATGATTGGTGACATGTGATTATCCAATTAAATTGATCCATTTTGAACGTTACTACTCTTCATTTACAGTCCTAAATCTATCTAATATCATGAATGCGAAGTGATTCTTTATTGGTACGTTTCACGTCTCTTATACTCAGTTAATCAATATTAAAATTTTGCACACACGTTGTCAGAGATATAAAGGACATAGACCTTTTATCCGGAAAAAGTAGTGTTACCAAGCGATGGACAAATATCTTTGACCATATTAATTCGAGCAAAGGCTCGTAATTATTTGAATAAAGCGGACTCTATTCCAGTAATAACAAAAATACATACATATTATATTTCAGATTCATGATACGATTTTAGGTTTATAATTTACAGCCCCTTTACGCAGATCCTTAGTTTTGTTTCCAGGTGTCCCTAATGCATCAAATAGGAGTGGAGGAGGAGTGGAGGAAAAGCCACATACATATAAAAAGAGTTAAGAACGAAGAGACATATCTGAAGCGTAGCTGGTAGTGTTTGCGGACATTACAACGATTGATGTATTTTCGAATCTTACAATAAGATGAATGACGTTGAGGAAGCCATATAGTACAGTGTTAAGGCTTTTTACAAAGTCTGCCTAGGTAGCTACCACCCTTAAGTTGTTGTCATGTATAGGTGTTTGTCCTTGATGGCCAGTCGTAATCTATGTCACATAGTCGTTTAACCCTTCGGCTGATTTTTAAGACTCAGATCTCAAAATGGCGGATTATGTTATAATTGTTTTTTTCTTAATTTCACGTTATTGTAAATTTCATGGTTTATTTGACATAACAATTATGTGTTTACAATACATTATTTGTTATGTTTCAGATTTGTAATAAATCAGGTATTTTTTAAGCTTACGTTGTCAACAGTCTATTGATCTGTGCCTCATGAGGTCTACATTCGCTTGTATTGCGCTTAACCCTTTATGGTTTTTGACAAGGACAATAACACCAGGTGAGATTTTGGTCAAGCGCTGAAACCTATTAATTATAAAAGAATTCGAATGCGTTGCTGATATCCGCAATTCTGTTGTGAAATGTTACTCTAGCTCCTAAACTATTATTTTGAGAGTCGCGACACGCTCATCGCACAGCAACGATTTAGACGAGAACGATGAAAATTATTACGGAGTATTATTTTTTATCCCTCGTGATGGACGGGCTCTTATTATGTGGAGACATCGGATCACAGAACTCCTTGGATATGCTTTCCAAATGCGAGATATTGAGGAAATATAGCGTGACGCAGGCTTTTGTTTACGTGAGATATATTTATGTGTATAGTTCTCTCCAAAATTTCGGACGCTCTGAATATGGCTGCGCAGAATACAGATGTAGGTGTAAATATGTATTAAATTACTTGTATAACATCCAGACAACTTAAAAATAAATAAATGCTAATTTTAGATTCCTTTAATAATTATCTTACCTTTGTGATGTATTATATTCTGAAGCCTCTCTCTGTGCATCCGCAAAAACGAATGTAATTATATTTATAACTATGCCTTTTCGTGAAAATATGTCGTATTATGTATCAAAGGCTGCACTAACAGGTTCCTACCAAATTTGGCTAGGCAGGGCGGGAAACTCGAGCAGTGAAGGTGAGCGTTGATGCGCATCTCAAAGGGGGCCTCCTTAAACCTACACCTGGGTCGCAAGTCCTGGGAACTGCTCTGAGTTTCTCCCTCTGCCACACGATGGACCCGGCACCCGCACGGTGAATCCATGGAAGGCTAAGAAGTTCGTCTCTCCCCTGTATAATAAAAAGATAAACTAAATTGAGATTTTTGCCAGTTCTTCTCGATGACTGGATTGTACGGAAAGTACCTATGGTAGTTTTGACGTTCATAAGTGGTTTCTGAGGGCCTAAATTAGTTAAAGTATTTTTTGATGTTGATTTTTATTTTGAACTATTAACTATATTGTGTACAAATTCGAACTTAAGGCTATATTCAGAACCGCCAAAAAGATCGACGAGGGCTTTAGATTTTGTTGGTCGGGGCTTGTCTAGATCAACTTGTAGCGCAATAATGGAAAGCCTGATAGTTATTTTTTGAAGTGAAAACTACTTTAGGCGCTATTTAGGGTATTTTTGGCAGGAGATAAATTTGTAATTTTGCGTCAGCATTACCGGTCGTTTTGAGCTTGGGTTAGAGTAAAATTGATAGTAGAAAATCCTTCATCCATGAAAAATTGCCACTTGCGTGTGGCAATTTTTGTAGTAATTGATGAAATAGATAATTTTTTCTTCGGTCCTAACCCAAAATTTGTGTCAGAAATGTCAAAAAAGTACTTGAAAATTTGAGTCCCTTAATGAAGTATTTTCTCTGAGCGTGTAAGATCTCTATCTATACTAATATTATAAAGAGGTAAACTTTGTGAGTTTGTGACGTTGTGACGTTGTAGGGGGTAATCTCAGGAACTACTGGTCCGATTTAAAAAATTCTTTCAGTGTTATATAGCTCATTTATCGGGGAAGATTATAGGTTATATATCACCACGCTGAAACCCATAGGAGCGGAGCACCAATGAAGAATGTTTCAAAATCGGGGTATTTTTTCCTCTTGAGAGCTTCCACTGCGTGTTAGCGTTAACCCAAAGTAACTATTCCACGTGGACGAAGTCGCAAGCAGATGCTAGTTTATAATAGACGTAGGTGGTAGGGTGGTAGGGTGTCTGTACCCGACTGGATCGCGACCACCGTACACCAGGTGGAACACCCGCCATAGTGACACGTTTGGGCGTGTCGCGTTCCGGGATCAGCCGGTGTATATCCAGCAACCGGGGGGGGAGGGGTAGCTGTCCCTGACTGGGTCGCTTTCAGGCCGGCATGACAGCGGCGACCGGCGATGGATAGTCTATCATTCGGTGGTCACCATTGTTTTTGGATTGTACTGTGCTTACCATCAGGCACAGTACAGTCACTTTGCCGAGCTACAATAAAAAAAAAAAAAAAAACTTATATTGTTTCTTAATTCCTTTGACTCAGCGATATTTATATATATGCGAATATGAATTTGTTTGTTACGCTGTAACAACTCAACTTATCGTCATGAATTACACACTATCATACATACTGTCAGAGGTATAGAGAAGCACATTTCAACAAGGATAAGGAATAAAAAGTAGTGTAGCGAGCGTATAACTAGTCTACTATCCTAAGGAATAGGATAGTAGGCTAGGCCGTTCAAACGCTCCACGAGCGATATCAGGTTATTAAAGAACAATGGGATAAAACACGCCTTTTTGAAATGGCCACACACGATGGCCAATCGCCGTGCTCAACACGCCAGCATCATAATCCGTTGACCGACATAATTATTATTAACAATTATAATCTATATAAGTTAATGCACTTGTACCGCACACTCTCTTGAGAAATAAATCGTCGTACGCCAAAGTTGTGTTTTTGCTTCCATACCCTCGAATTGAAATAAAATTCATTCATATAAAATTAGTGATTAGAGGTTTGAACTTCATCTTTAAAACCTCTAAAGTATTTCAAATAGGATAGGTAAAGATTATATTAAAGTGAGCGAAGCCGCGAGCGAAGGCTACTTTAGTATAGGGATTCCTAAACTGAGTTCCTCGGAAGCGAGGGCTTCCCTAGAATAGTCATCAGGGTTTCGCCAAAATTATCTATTAGCAGCTATTAACTAATACCACGGTTACAAATATTATTTTGAAATAACGCAAAATATGTGATGAGAAGGACTCATTACTTTTATGTAAATAAGTAGGTAGTTAGCAAGCATTCAGCCCGGACTATGTATGGGCCAGCAGCGCACGTAGCTAGAGATAATGCGCGAATTTCAATTATACTACACATCTCTTTAAAAAATGTTCGTATATAAATTTCAGTGTTGATTTGTAATCATTTGATATGGTGTTCCATTAAATAAATTGCCTGCTTTATTATGCCCTACAACCTTGCCAGCGCTATCCACTATGAGCTTTTCATATTACTATCCATTCAAAAAAATCATTCGTCTGAAATGACTATTAAACCCAAACTTCTAACATTCCACGTAGTCCGATGAAGCTGTTAAGACCTTGATAGGACAATAGCGTAGTCAGTTCGAGAAAAAAGAAAATCTAACATTCCACAGCTTCAATTTCCAACGATACTGAATTAAGCACGATTTAAGGTTGTTTTGCAAATAATATATAATGTCTATAAATTTATTGAAAATCTCCGTGAAAATGATCTTTATTTTGAGTGTAACAATATTCTCACTTAAAATTGTTCGACGTAACTTCGACAATTAAAACTCTCCCTCCTTACAAGGGATTTATTAAAACATAATACTAGTCGCGGTGTTTCATTACCTTTTTTAGCCTCCGCTCCCTCCTGTCAAAGTTCGCCAAACAATGTGAAGCTTTAATTAATTTCAGTTCGCCAGCCTTAAAACTTGTACGAGAATTACGGTAAATTCATTATTATTTTCTCAGATTGTTTCAAGCTATGTCGTATGTATTAAAATAAAATTATTCGTTTGGAGTTAAAAATAAATAAGGCTATTAATATGCTTTTAAGTTTCTCACCAAAGTTGATTAATAATTAATAACACTGCGTGACGAAATATTTTTTTTATAACATTTTTTAAGTATCAGATTTATTGTCATTCGGGCTTGCTAAATAGGAAATATATATACACTTTGTATAATATGTGCCATTTGGGAGTTAAGATAAATTTTAATTTCATAAATAACTAAAAAAAGTGAGTTTCCATCAATTTGTTTATTTATCTGTATTTTGAATTACATCACAAAAATAGTCAAATTATATACTTGTGCGTAAATAGTGAATTAAAATAATATTTTTCATAAAAAAAACTACATATTATGAAAGAAAATAACAATAAATTAACTTTTCTTTTTATGAACTATGAAATCCCCTTGAATAAAAAACCAAAAGTAATTTATTAAAAATATTCTTACACAATATATGTCGTGACATCCGGTCATGATTACGGATACGAAACTAAATGTAAAGGCGCCATCTGTTGTCGTATTTGTTTTAGCGCGATTCGATTGATAAGACATTCAGTGCCCGGCAACCAAACATGAAGTCGTCTGATTTGTGGTCTGATACAATAGTTTATTTTATGTGTTTCTGGGATTTTTTAGTGATATTTAGTGTAAATGGATAGTACTGAACAACTCAGTAGTTGAGGTAACCAAACGCAGCTTTAAAACAGAAATAATATATATTATTAGCAATCTTATTGAAAAATTATAATAAAACGCTTTAACCTCAGACGATTCAGCAAGACACTGGACACAGCTATGTACCAAATTCGATGTGGATGGGCCGACGCTCTACATGAGAATGACTTACGAGCGGGTAGAGCGTAAATAATCACTTCAGCACAAGTACCTCGTGACTATAGATCGAACATGTTCATGTGAAAGTATGACATCATCCACAATGACATCATGGTTGCGATTCGATCGACCAGTCCACCAAGAACAATTGAATAAATCCTTAGCCAATACAGAGATGCCACACCAAATATAGTTAGTTACCTCGAACCATTATTCGTACCGTAGATGTAAAGAACTCAACTGTCTGAATCTGAATGTCCTCAATACCTTTTTTTTTCTTGAACTGACTACGCTATTGGCCTATCAGGGCCTTAACAGCTTCACCGGACCGGATTGTAGTCCGGTGAAGCTGTTAAGACCTTGTTAGATCAATAGCGTAGTCAGTTCGAAAAAAAAGCTTCACCGGACTACTTCCTCAATACCTCGACCGACTCGCCTTTTATAGCATTCAGCTAATGTACGATCAGCCGATAACTTCGAATAATGGCGTGTCAGGTCAATAGTACGGACAGTTTTACAACAGTCTCTGCTAGCAATATGTATTTGTATGAGATAATCTTGTTGAGGTCGAAATTTACCACTCGACATGAATTCTACAATCTTAACCGTTACAATAAATTTATGGTTGAATTTAATTATAAATCACCCCGCCTTCAATTATGAATAGGATATTCTTATGTTTATGAAGATAATTCATTACTAATTATCCCTGTATTTTCTTATACCAGATATTTTGCTAGATGATCCGCAATCAGCGAAACAATTAAAACCACCCCGGAAAATGTTGAGTATTTATTTTACATTCCTCTTACCTGATCCCCGGTTAATTAATCTGTTTGTGTTTAAAATTGTGAGAGCTAAAAATCTCTTACACAGAACTTGTTGCGTTATCACCAGATCTTCTGTAAAATGAACATTTAGATAAAATATAGTGGTATATTGAATGAAATGTAAGTTTTGTGGACTTTATTTTCGTTGTGCAAAAAAACCAACCTTATGGGTACTTAGTTGGTCGAGTAGTTTGAATATTGACATGCGGAAAGGATTTTTAATTCACGTTTATTAATCTAAATTGATAATACTGTTGGATGGTGAAGAAGAATATCGTGAGGAAACTTGGAATTTATAAAACTTCCTTGTAGTAACACGGTATATAGGAAAAATGTGGAATTGTAGGTTTCCTAGTTTGAAATATTCAGTTAAGTCGTAGTTGGAAATAGATATTGTCCAGTTTTGGGATTCTTAGAGGTTGGCACTATTATTATATATCGTAGCAATCTGCCCTAGATTAGTATTTCAAGAATAAGGCGACTGCAGAAATAGCTTTATATTGGCGTGCGAACTATAACCGAACTACGATCATAGTCCTGGGAAGCTGTAAAGGCTTATGAGGCCAATTGCATATGAGTTGGAAAAAAAAACGAACTATGGCATTGCTACTTCTGTATACGTAAAATCGGATCGGAAAGATCGGAACTCAGCAATACGTGAAGTACTTAGAGCTTTGTGATAGTCAGAAGTTAAACAAGTCCTGTTCTTATTTACTTTATATTATATTAATACTAGCTTTTGCTCACAGCTTGATGTAGACTTGTACCTAATTGTCAGGAATAGTAAATTTCTACTGGATGGAAGGTACCCTACGTCCATTTCTGTACCCCAGGCGATGTAGGAAAACGTAAGAAACAAACTTCGCATTTATAATATTAGTAAGGATATGACCGATACAAATTATATATATAGCAATACAAAATGTATTTAATCTTGGACTGATAGTTAAAAAAAACCTTTCTAAATCTCTCTTGACTGTGATATACTGACCATATATATACAATTTAAATTCGTACCCTGGAGAATGCGGATGCTATTAGAGCTAAATAAGATTTATTGAGGGTGTCGACGACTTGCCAATGCTCTCACCAGTTCCGCATGCTAAACTGTTCAGATATTTCCTACTTTTTAGCAGATATCTAAAAAAGATATAAGGTAGTAGAATGGGGAATATTATAAGGAAAGCACACATAATTGCAGGGGAAAGTTAATATATAATTTTCTTACCTTTGGCTATTTCCCATTTTTCAATAGCTAGGTTACGTTGGAGTATTTTCCCAAAATAAAATTTGTCAGTAATCCCTATTCTTAGATATAGCTCAGACATTGTTGTTTAGAGTGCAGGTAAAATAAAATAAAAATTCATAATTTTAATAAAACGAACTGTTTGTTTCGACCGACATTTCTATAACTCGATATACTTCATGTAATTTCTGTTGACACCGTTTTAAAACTTACCCACCTACAAACTATTTAGTGTTCAACACTAGTTTTACTGTTCTATTGCTTTTAACTGCATCGTTAATCAGACCGCAATTGTTTTTTTTATTATTGTGATCAAATTCATACCAAGCTAATGGGAAGATCTAGTTCGAGTGTAGGAATGCCTTAAAGCAATTTACTCATATTTCTCTGAAGGTTGAATATCTTCAGGTCTTTTTTGAGTTTAAGTATTAATTGCTATATGTTGCAGTGAATATTTAACTCAGGCGTACTGTGTGTCTGTTTATCTAAACTGCTGGATTTTTCGATACTTGATAGAAGTCTCCTACATAGGTAATAATTAGACTTCACTCGAGTTCATGACTTATTGGTTAGTTTTTTCACTATGAAAATGTCTTTATGCTTTTAAATTTCCTTACAAAATTGTCCTTCATCGTCAACTGGTAATGTGTCTGATTAAACTTTGATTGGTAAGAATACATGGATTTTGATGAATCTATGAGCTCATACAATGACGCTATAGGAAAATATATATAACAAAAGAAAAGTATTTTAGGAAATAGCAACAACAAAGTCGAAATCCCTGTTCGAATGATTATATCGTAAAAGCGCTGTTTAAAATAAGAGGGTCGCGTCGTGGGTCCTAAAAAATTTATTGACGCCTATAAGGAGTGCTTATAATTAGTTTACGACCACTTAAAAGGTGTTCTTGAATTTGTAGAGGTCATTAAAACCAAATTGCCTGACTCACTTACCTTTGCCTTGAAGTTCCTATCTTTCCCCAACGAAGTGTATATATATTTACCGTAATAAAATGAAATATTTTACGTCATCATTATGTTTTTGTAAGGTTTTTTGTTTAATTCCTTTCCTAATGTTAAGAAGACGTAAGATACTGGCTTCAGCTGTATTGTATTGAAACAATTATTGTCAATAGCATTAATTATGAAGAAAGTATATGATGTTGCAACTTTTATTGTGTTTCAGTGGGATCTATATTCCATAAAATGCTTCAACATAAGGATGTCATTCCCCATGATACTTTTATATATAATCTAAAAGTATATTTATAATATAGCACAATAAAAACGCAAATGAAAACAAATTTTTGATAATTATAATTTGGTGTCTCCTACTATTTGAATTATAGGAAAAAGGGTAAATCAGTTCATCCACACTACACAATTTTATCGACGTGAATATTTTTTAACAGAAATACTATCCCTTTAAGCTAAAATATAACTATAAACTACTATCTTACCTGCATACATTTTGGTATGTCTTTTGCCTAATCTTTTCTGGCTTTAACTTACCTCTATTAAATGTTGTAATGGAAAAGTTAATTGCTTGTCGTACATACATACACGTAATAAAACTCTCAGACTTTCTCTAACTTCATCACCTACAAACCATTTCAGCTATGGAAACGTAAATTTGTAGCGGAGACAATAGTTTAAATAATGTTCTAACATTATTTCTTCCAAATTGAGTCAACTCTGTTGGAGATTACCCTGCAGAAACAAAAGACGTTTCAACTTTACTTTATTTACCTCAGTTTGCAATCTGTGAGAAATTAGTGGAATTATAATTAGAATCTATATATAGAGATCAAAACAGACGGTATGAAGGGGTTACCGTTCACTCAAATAAACGAACTTCAAAATTGCTTTATGAAACTTATCTGGTACCTGCTCCGAGATGTAAACGGATTTGTTCCAGGGACGTTATTTAATTCTCTCGAAAAAGTTTTAATGAGGAAGGTCTCCGGGAGAAGTTTTCGGAAAGCTTTTTCTTCACGGCTAAACCCATAGTCGAAGTTTTTTTTATATTTTCGTACGACCTTTCGTGTTTTCGTTTAACGCGATTTATTTCGTGGTCCTTCGTCGGTGGAGGGGAATTAAAATTAGGTAATTAACTCGAGATGGCTGATCTGTTAAGACTAGGGAATTACTGGTTCTATCTCCGTTGGGTCGACCTCCATTATTTATGAAAAGAGCTTTCATAATTTGTTTATTTATTAATTTGAATTATAACAACGAAGTGACTATTTCTCACGTCTGGGCTGATGTTTGGTCATTACAGTCTGTCTGGCTGATGAAATATAATTTTTGTAATAGTTATCTAAATATTATATTTAAAAATCATGCATCCAAATATTTCTGTGCGCTTTAAAGCGTCTGGCAGAAGTCGTGGTCAGCGGAAAGTGTCTGGTGATACTCGATACTACCTTAGAATGATATTTTACAAAAAATATATACAATCAGCCATTTAAATTTAATTAAAGTAGCTCTTATTTTTAGTCACTTTTCTCACCTGGTACCTGTACATTTGTCACAGACTCAACTCTGTGAATACGCAAGCGTTTTAAGTACATAAAACACTACTCAGAATGTAAGGTTTCATGTATTTAAAAATAATTTGTCTCTATTCGCTCTAGAATCTTAATCTATTACATTGATTGGAAGATAATGAACTATCGGTATCTCGACGTTTCAAATTGCCAATATTTCAAGAGTCAGCGTAATTTGCGACGTCCGTCTCTTTTTCCCAACTTTGTATAAAATTTATGGGCTACAATTATCTCTAAGTAACACATCTTGACTGAGGAGAACTTGATGTCGCAATTGGATATAGTAATACGCTAAACCTGGAAAGGGTATTGTATTTTAGATATAATTATGGGAGCACAACAATAAGTTATTTGTAAATAATATAGTGAATACGATCTTATAACAGAACAACCTGTGGACTTAAAATAAATTCTTTACTGCGGTAATATTTTCATTGGTTTTGTAGGTGCCTTGGTTAGTTCTGATAGCATGATAATAAAGCTCGAAGTCCGTGAAATGGACTATATTATATTTGACTTACTAAAATAATATGCTATACAATAAATTAATCTTCGACCAGTCTGCGTAAGTTGCCATTCTCGAATTATAGAGATACAGTGTTTATGAATTGATTGTCGAATGTCATAGGTTTGAACAATGTGATGCATGTAATAATCCCTACAAATGGATTGGTATAAATATAGTTTGTATTTACATCAGTATTATTATCCATACCTCTAATAAATTTAGATTAATCAAGACGTTAAAGTTTCAAGGTCTGTTTGTTTTCTAATTCATTTATAACTATTACATATTTTATACTTTTTCGGAAGAATTGCTCTTTCTCTTATAATGTATCTTTGGTAACCAATTCTTTTAATTGAAGAAGTAGAGAACTATTTCGTATGTTTTTAGGGGGATCAAAGTCTGTTATGTAGCTTTTATATATTATTCTTGATGTTGTCTTATTTGGCACTATATTTTGTAATATTGGTTGCATTTTATGTAACATAGATTGGTAAATTGGTTGTGTATAAATGAAATGGGTGGAAAATAATACCACGGAGCAAGAATTCTGAGATGCCACAAAAACTATCTGGAAAGTTCTAACAAGGGAGTCACCATCTTGTTAGAAAATAGAAATTATCGCAAGAAACTTGTAATATTATTACCTACTCGACAGTGTCAATAATGATCTAGAAAATTGGTTGCCACCAAAAATTATTTCGTGTGATTGGTATTAATCATGCCTTATATAGTAGCGGTGATGCTACTAAAATTGATGAGGATCCAGCAAGCAATATTAGATACAATAGTTTAATTTCTCTAAATTTGTTTAATTTTACTAACTATTTTGAGCAGACAGTAGTGGATTAACAGAAATAAAAAAACATTATGTGAATGAGAAATTGAATTGAAATTTGAAAATGTACACAAAAATTCCAGTTTGTGGTTTAGTAGTACTCGTAAGGTAAATAGTCCAATACATCGTGAGCCTCTGTAAAAATTATTTCTAGGGCTACTAGCTTTGTAGTCCCATAAATATTCATCAAACTTTGAGATCGTGACAATGTACCAGTGAAAGTTTATACTGAGACATGTTACAAGATGTTTTATTCTGTCTGTAACGTATCAAACTACTATTCTTTGACTTGTAACTCCGAATGTATCTTTTAAATTTACTATGTATGTATAATTCAGTGTCTCTTAAATTATTTAAGTGAATGGAAACTGGTTTAAGAATATTAAAATTATACAATCAAAACATAAGCGATGAAGCGATTGGAAGTCAATCTTGCCAAAAGCAAAGTAGATGTGCCTTATTCTACTATATGAAATGTACTGGTATTATTTATATTTATGTAAGATTTCAAGACTTCAACTCATTCTGAATTTTTAATTAGAAAAATAATTATGAAGATAGAAGAGGTCCTTCTAATAAGATGTTAAACCATAAATGTATTAGGTACGTTAAGAGTTCCATAATACAATTTCTTGCGAAACTGACAAGCGATTCTTTTTTGGATAGTCACAAAAACTTAATTATATTGACAATATGGGCTTATTATATTTTTATAATAACATTTTTAGTCATTGTTTAATTAGTCCGTTATTCAGTGTAAGTGTGCACTGAGGTGATCTTATGGTGGGTTGAAGTTCCAAATATATTGCTGATGATAAACCTCATTTGACACACTGTTGTGTTGTATTGTTATTATAGGTGGCGTGAGTTCCGTGCTTATAATTGTTTTTGAAAGAGTTTCTGTAAATATACATTTTCTCAAAATTTTATATTTCTTTATTACAATTTAAAAAAACGCGTGCGGAGTCCCCGGTAGAAAATAGTATGTTGATAATTGCGAAGTGATATGGTTGTAATATAATTTATAATGTAAAATTACTTAACTACATTCCTCGTTGAATTCTACAAGAATCTAGAAGCGCATATGATACGCTAGTAAAGACTAAGCTCATGTAAGGCCGCGTGCGTGACTGGTTTCCCTCGCCGTATGTTTACTATATAATAACTTAACCCTCTCAGATCTCGTCTCATACACTGATTTATTTATGAAACGTCTTTCGTGTACATTGTACCACTTGACAGTGTTGGCGTTTTAACTCTAACGTATACTCGTTGAGAATATTTTAGTATGTTTGCTGTTTTCGATGGACATGTCTTTTCTGTAAATGATGTAATCTCACATGAGATAGGAAACAGGTACATTGGAATATGTCATCAGGATATCAACAACATCCTTAGATGTGTAGGGCTGGTTATCAAACGGGGTTCCTAGAATGTGAATGTGAGTTTGTGTGTTTGTTACACCTTCAGGCCTTAACTAGGGGTCATTGAAATAATACGTAAACACCAAAGGGGGCGCGAGGGTTTTCAGTTTGCTTATTTTTGATAACATGTCTTATATGTCAGGCGCGCAGTCTTATCCACTGGGCTACCATCTCCTTTAAGCGAACCACTATAGGTTAATTTCTTTATAAACTACAAATTCCTTATTTCTAGCCTTGAATCAATAAAGAAACCAGAACTAATTAAACATACTTGTATAAATATTTAAGTAAGCACTGGATAAAAGAGCATTGCTTCCTTTTGCTGACCAGGGGTTTGAAATTAGAAAAAAATCTGCTTACGTAATACTTGAAGAGCATGCTACTCAATCGAAAATGATAAATTTGTGCATACACGTTGTCAGGGGCACATATAATTATATATGGTATATTTTATTCAGAAAAATGTACTGTTACCGACGTACACGGTTAAAACTACGTTAACACGAACGAAGCTGCGAGCAAAAGTAGTGATGATAATTGAGAGTGTTAGCTAGTCGAGCAGGCATTAGAAAATGCCCATAGTGCTTTGGTTTCATCGCAATTAGTGGTAGGATTTCAAATTATGTCAATGTTAGTGGTATTTGAATATACTGAGCTAGTACTTACCGTTTTTCATTGATTTTTCAGCATTTAAAATCAGTTTATTGTGAACTGACGTGGAGATTAAGTTCTTATCTTACTTTGGACTCTTGAAATTTTCTGATCATTTATACTCTGCTACTATTAATACAGGTAATGTAGGAAAAAGCTGGTGCAGAATATCGCGTCAATTTATTTACGAAGCGCTCTCAAAGTGGATATCTAGTAGGAAATAAATAGGGCTCGTTTCACAAGGTAATTAGGTTAGACAAATTGCCGCCTCGGGTACTCTATACTGGATAACAAATCTATAGGAGATAACGCGTTTTTATATACAGCGTGGTTGTTGAATTTATGACAATGATTTAAAATGAAAGTGGGACGTTAAATCTATAGATTTTTTTTCTCTTTTTTTTTTTTTTTTTTTTTTTTTTCTTTTTTTTTTTTTTTTTTTCTTGTTTTTTTTTTTTTTTTATTTCTTTTTTTTTTTTTTTTTTCTTCTTTTTTTGTTTTTTTTTTACTCCCTAATTTAAATTTTTGATTTCTTCTTTTTTTTTTAAGAATCAATTGCCTACTAGAATTATTTTAGAACACCGTGTATAAAATATCTCCAACTAAATGGTAAAATTATTACATCACAAATGTCATAATAGGGAAAGGAGGATAACTTTTTATTTGAAGTGAAACTTCTTTAGGTGAGGAGGTAACTCGACGACACTGCAACGGAAATCCGTTACGGTAATATGGCGTCACGTTTCTATATCATCCAGTTAGATAATAATAAAACATAACCAAAACTTCTATTAAAGATTTGATTTAATTTACTTACATTGAAACCATATGGCAGCACGGTCGCGCGCCCATATATACATAATTAATTCTATTGTATGATTTTTATTATAATTCAACATATGTTTTTTTCATAAATTTTTGGTTTTTTTAAAACGATTTGTTTATATCTTGTTCCTACCAGATTGTAATTTTTCTTTTTTTTATACTGTGTAGGACTTGTTTTTTTAACTATTTATTGACAAAATCAAAAATATTTTAAAAGTTTTACTTCAATCGCGTATTACGGTTACACGCACTCATTTTTTTTTCTAACTGACTACGCTATTGATCTAGCAAGGTCTTTGCAGCTTCACCGGACTACAAGGAGGATATCAATTTATTCGCTTTAGAAAAAAAAACAAAATAAAATGTGGGACTTGTTTAATATATGCAGACTGTTTTATTCTTTAAGTTAAGTTTAAGTTATATGATAAATTCTTTGGTTTAAATATTTTTATACATTTATTCTATTTTACAAGTTTATTAACAAGTGATACTTTACGTTGTTCTAAAATTCCTTACATCTTTTACCACATATATTATACATTCCATGTTCATACATTTATTCGTTCTTATTACCTTTGTTTTCAAGATTTACAATTAAATCTATCATCATTAATCCCTTTATATTGTTCACTCTTTGGATCGTTATGATTCTGATAAATTAATCACAGTAAGGCTCTTTTCATTTGCTGCGTTTTGAGGTCGCTGCATATCCAACTGATGATTTTGCAGGACCGCATGGTAGCGACGGTTGTCTTTAGACTGAAAATTATAGCTACGATTAGGTACACTTTCAAGTGCTAAATTAAAGAAAGTTATATAGGTAACGTACATGAACCAAATAATAAACGAAATCTCCAGGTTACCATAAAACTGAGTCTAACAACACTTTGTGATGGATAAATAAAAAGGGAAATGTATTGTAATGTATTCGAAACCTTTATCGTTGAGAGAGCGGAGTTCATTCATGTATATACGATATGAATTCAGATCGCTGTGAAACGTTTGTGCAACTGTGAACCCGTGTAACTTGTATTCTTTTATATTTCTTTATTGTTGAAGTTAAATTCTCGTTTTTTGTTACTATATCTATTGCCGTAAATATAAAGGGTTTTAACCTTTACAAAATACCAAATGCATATCAAAGCGAAAAAGTTGAGAGATAAAAGCATTTGATAAATAACAATCTATCTTCTTCTATACTATAATAAAACTGTAACAAGGCCAAATCTGTACATTAAATATTCTTTGAAAATTATAATCGGGCTAGACTTTGTTATTGATATAGAAGCCAAAAATAACCCTTTTAAAATTTTTGTCTGTCTGTCTGTCTGTCCCTGTGAACACGCATCACTCTGAAAGTACAGAACTAGGATACTTTTTTTGTCTCATAAAACGCAAGGGATTCTCCTGGATCTGCCTGTTTGTCTGTCCCTTTGAACACGTATAACTCTGAAAGTACTGAACCGATTTTGATGAAACTTGGCATAGTGATAACTAATATTACAAGATTACATCTAAGATACTTTTTGTCTCATAAAACGCAAGGGATTCTCCAGGATAACGGACGAAATTAAAAAATATGTAGTTAATGAAATTCTTGACGGATTTTGGTAAATTTTCTTTGTGCTATATATAACAGACGGATTAGCTAAAGAATTAAGCTATATTTCCCTAAGTTACTTTAAAAAAATACCAAAAAACGATCGCTGGGTTCCGAACCGTCGACTCCGTTGGACCATATAATGCGCAGTACGTTATAACTGAGCTACGGCTACACGACATGTCTATGCATAATTATCAAGCACATATGAAAAATATGTGTAAACGAAACTGTCACTTATACATTGTTACATTTATTTTATTGTATAAAAAATGTTTGCTAAACAAAGGTGAGAAATTTTTTTCCTAAAACATAAACCTAGATAATGTTACATTGTAGAAGATGAATCTCAATTAGAGTTCTATCAGTACGTGTGTTGTTTCGATATTTGATAAAATTAGTTTTCTAAATATTCTTGAGTCTTGAAGTAGTTGGGTTCAGGTTTGTGAATCTACGATTAAAATAATCAGTTGAGGTGTTTGCAGTTACTATACTATGTTGTATTTATACTAATATTATAAAGAGAGGTGAAGTTTTGTTTTCGAGGAATGCTTGGTACTATTGATCCGATTTCTAAAATTCTTTCACTGTTAGAAAGGTATATTATCCCAAGTTCAGTATCTCAGTGAAAAAGGTGGTTTATATGTCAAAAGTAAAATAAAATTGACAAAATTAAGATTGAATGCAGATTTCACGTATACTTTACAAATATTTATAAAACAAACCACTAAAACAAAATGGAAATTTAATGTAGACAAAGTTTAATTGTTACAGTATGTTAAGTGATGAAGTTACAAGGGGTAGTGGGAAGACATTTATCGGTAATATATTTAAGTTGGACATTGGACACTTTCGGTAATGCTGCGAACAGGTTCTAGGCTTATTTTAAAAGAGTTCTCAGATACCAACTGGGTATATGTTTGAGTGAATCTCTGGATAATTTGGATTCACAATTCGAAGTGCTAGATGTCGCTGCAATCGGGGTTTAGGTTTTTTAAGATTATTTGCATTTAAAAATACAATTGAAACCTGTAATAACCGTTTTGGTGCAGACGAAGTTGCACGGGTCAGCTAGTTTAAAATAACTCTATTTACTCTTTAAAGTTCAAATGAGTCTAAATCAAATTGTTGTCATTCATGGGTTAGACGACATGTCTGATAATAATATTTTATATATTGTAAAAAGACACAAAGCTTAATTGCAGTGAAGGAGATAGTATTGTGGACATATATTTGAAAGAAATTAGAGCGGAATGTAACTATAAGATGTTTGGTCTCAAGCTGCTTAACAGTATTGACACCCATTTTGTATACAATGTTTATAGTAATTTTTATATAAATCGGCAGATGTATCTCTTAGGGCAAAAATCGTTTTCTTTGCGTCCTTTATAGTTGAATGCAGCATTGTATAATTTGTGAATAAGATCAAGTATTTGGTTTTCTTTGATACATCAGTCAGTACTGTTGGTAGCGGAAATGTGGTTGAAGCAAAACTCTTAAAAAATAACATAGGTGGAGCTATTAAACCCAGTATTATATTCCCTGATGTTAAATAAGATTGCATTCGACGTTATTCTAAGCAATGGGGACCAGATAATGACGAACACTATATTATAAGAGCTTCTTCATTAATGACTAGATGACTGTTCCCAAAGATATCTTTTAAACATATATTTTCATTTTATGGGTTTTGGTACCTGGAACTTTAGTTAAAAGGAATTACAAATTAGATATATATCGAACTAGAAAGTATGAACGGATTATAACGTACATATAGATTGATGAATCTAAAGAAAATGAGAGAGATTTTGAAGGATAGGGAGAATTAAAAACATGGCACGATGTTAAATGTTGAAGTTTTTTGTTTAAGCCCTCGTGTCATGTCTAACTACTCTTCAATTTATAAAAGAGATTTTGTAATCTATCTAACTTACTACACTACCAACTTTAGAACTAAAGTTGAAATTGTAATTAAATTAAGGAACTCCAAGTTTTCTTTGATAGCGAACTTTAAGAAGTTGAACATTCGTTTTTGCTTTTTCTTTTTTTTATAATTTTATATTCATTCTGTGTATAATATTATTCATAATTTTATATTGGTTTACTTACAAAAATAGTTCAACATTCATAGAAGTATTAGCTGCTACGTAAATATAGATAATTTTCAAGACCTTACCTTGTCTATAAAATAGCTATGCTATGTGACCATAAAAATCAGTATATACTATTACCTACATATACAGTGTAACTTTACGACGAATTTCAAGGGGCCGATCGTTTTTGATGTGAAACATCTATAGGCGAGGGTAAACCTGATTGTTGGTGTGGCGATACCGCGGCAATACAGGCAGTGGTGTGTGTGTGTGTGTGTGTTAGACGTGGCGACGCGTTGCCATGCGCAAGCGACTGTGCGCAATCTCTCTTGCCGCACTGAGCTCGTATAGTGTAATTTTCAGAATTTGAGATTCTTTCGATTAGAACAATTTCGATGTTTCACGTCTGCCAGGCGTCCCGTGACGGTTCATTATTTTTGTTGTAAAAAAAATTAGTTATACGGAACAAATAAATGGTTTTGTGGTAAACCAACCAAATTGAACTAATTTCTATTTAATAGAAAGTTTTTCGTTATAACGAACGATGCTATAAAGAGTTTATTTACACTGTAGCTAATACTGTCATATTTCCTGTGATCTTTTGTTAGAATGAGACGGAGTTATTCTCATACACAGCATTATATTACCTATACGCGAATAAAATATTCTTTATCTCAATAATGATTGGCAAAGTATTATTCAAGCTTGGAACGAAAGCTACACAAGATTACATCTTTTTGTATGTCTGTCTGTTAGTGTGCTTATTATTATTGATATTTAATATTATAGACTTAAATTATGTTTATTCCCAAATCACATTTAGCTACATATTTTATTCGATTGGATTATGAAGTTAAAATTAAATTGACATGAAGACAGTTGTCTGGTGGAATAGTTTACATAAATTACTAAATATAATTCACTAGCCTCTGCCCACGATTTCATTCGCGTGGAACAATTACTTTAGGCTAACGCTAAAAAAACGATTTGGAAAAATTATTCATTGGTGCTCCGCTACTATTAGTTATAGAATGATGATATAACCTTCCCCGATAAATGAGCTATTTAACACTAAAAGAGCTCTTCAAAACGGAACAGTAGTTCCTGAGATTAGCGCGTTCAAGCAAACAAACTCTTCAGTTTTATAATTATAGTATAGATAACCATTTATTGCCAATAGAATTGACTAAAAATATCAATAAGATAAATGTAATTTTCATATTCAAATCAAAGTGAGTGCTTTTAGTGATAAAGCAACGGACAAAACGCCAACCTTAATGAAATTAAATAATTCTATCTTCATTATTAAATAGTCCTATAAGGAATTCACTTTCTTCAATTGTTTAGGTAATAAATATTTGGAAATTATTAAGCAACTAGCGGGCCCGGCAGACTTTGTCCCGCCCTGGTTATAGAAAAATCCTTGACAAGTTATATACCAATACGTTCCTCATGAATCACTTTACCCACTGGTGAAAACCGCTTGAAAATCCGTTCAGTAGTTTTTGAGTTTATCGCGAACAGACAGACAGACAGACACGGTAGGAGACTTTGTTTTATACTATGTAATGATGATGTAATATTTGAAATTGTTCCTTTGGTTTTTTAATTAGGATTTGGCTTTTGACAACATACACACTTAATATTAAATGACGATATGGTATAAAATGGTAAACTTGTTAAACCTAGAAGACAGCTTGCTTAAGAGTGGAGTTAACGGAACACATCTATCGGTGCTTGGCGAAATCTTTTCAAATAGAGGGTGGTAGCCAGATAGGCTTACCAAAATCCCTCGCGTTTGCTGTGTTTTCATCACAGTGTTGTCCTTTCGTAAAGCAGTGTCCGAACATACTAGCTAGCCACGCTTCGGTTAAAAATTAGCCAAGTCCCGCGATAGCTTACAGGCCGTCATAAAAGCGGCGAGCAGGGATGGACTACACTGTTGTTATTTGAGTTCCTTTACGCTTTATGTCACATACAGTCACTTTGTAAGGATTCAATAAAAAAAGTTTTAATATTAAATATAATTTTAGCAGTAATTTTTTGAATCATAAACGCATAGCCACGAGTATATCTATTTTATTATATACTAGTTGTGCCCGCGACTCCGTCTGCGTGGAACCTAATGTAGTAAAACAGTGACTAATAAAATCATCTGAATTTATGAAGTCCATTGTCTTATCTATTTATGTTTGTCTACTTTTCTCTCGTACTAAGTCGCGTCGTCATTAAAAGTACAATAATTGAAGTGAAACTTCTTTATCGGCGTTGGAAAAAAATTTACCGTCACATTTTTCGGTTACGCGTCACATTTTTCCGTTACGCGCCATCTTTTTTGTATTCATGTCTATGATAATAAAATCCTTTTGTTTAAACTTTATCTAATTTAACTTTATTTGTATTCATGTCTATGATAATAAAATCCTTTTGGTTAAACTTTATCTAATTTAACTTTATTTAACCAATTTCTGGAAAGTTGCATATAGATCATTTTGCGAAAAATAAGGCCTTAAACAAGTTTCACTTCTTACGTGTGTACACTAGTACACGCACACATTTTTTTTTAATAGACCGAAGCGATTTTAATGAAACAAAGACTAAATGTTACTCAAAGATATGATTTATAATTTTCTTAAAAAGCTTTTATCATGAACGCAGTATTTTAGCAGTGATGTGTGTTCATATAAACATACATATAGGCAGATACTACTTATATCTAGACACCTGCAACAATTTATTTCACATAAATTTGAAATATACAGACACGTTAGATTTACACTCTTATTATATGTATAGATATATATGTATATGTATATATATATACCTATATCCGTGAAGATTATTCAAATAATAAAATAATTTCCAAAACTTCCAACAACTTCCAAAACTGAACTCAGCGCGTCAACTGTTCAATGCTCCAGGGAATTAAAGTTTTCCGTGATCCTGCATATTTGGCTTTCCGAATGGTTTTTACGTAATAGGGTTTTTTGGTGATCGAGTTCAATAAATATTAGACTTTATGGTTTCATTGTACCGTGTAAGTGTTAACGATTTTTTGTAGTACTTCATTTAATCCATTTAAATGTATAGGCATCTTCAATTTGTAAGTTTCATAAGGCTCTCCAGAACTTTCATTATGCGCACGTTAGCTTTATGGAATAGATTACCCGGTACCGTGTTCCCCCAGAATTATGGCAAGGTACTTTTCAAAAAGGGATTGAAATACGTTCTTCAAGGACGTCAAAGCAATGCTTGTGTTACCCTTAAAGTGATGATACCCTTGATGTTGCATTTGTCTGTACGTAATGATAACTATCCTCCATCAGATGGGCTGTCTGTCTGTTTGCTGCCCTTTGTCATAATAAAATCGTAACAATAAGAAAGTTTTTTTCCCCTTGAATATAAGCTTTATCATGACACTCTGAATGTTAGACATATATAATATACTGAAATAAAATTAACTATCAAATCGTACAAGCCAATCTTGTCATTGTATATACTATTTTCATACTCTCAGACAGGAGGTCTTCTTACATCATCGAATTAAAATATCTAATTCCGTGGGAGCAGACAATTTAATAGCTACAAAGCAACGTTCCGGTGGGTAATTGCTTTTTTTAGGTTTATTTTTGGCAATCAATTTTGCTAGTAGATTATTACTGCCTTTATGAAGTAAGTAATGATATTACAAGTTTCAGTGTTCTAACAAAATGGTGGCCCTCTTGTTAGAACTTTCCAGGGATTTTTTGTGGTAAATCAGAATCCATGCTCCATGGTATTATTTTGCATCCACTTCACTTGTCCACAATAACCATATATTTTTTTTTTTTTTTTTTTTCTCCCCCTTCTAACCCCCTTTTTTTTTAGTTGTTGTCTCGTTATGCCCCCTCCCCCCCCCCCCCGGTCCCCCCCCCCCCCTTTTTCTTTTTCCGAAAAAATTATACCCAGCAAATTCCTTTAATTTTTTTCCCCCCCCCTTTTTTTAAAGGATAAATCCCCCTGAAATTTTTTGTGTTTTCTTATAAATAAAAAATAATAAAAAAATCTTTAAATTTTTTCTACAAAACGCATTTCATAGGTAACTAATTACTTAAAACACTACTGATATTACAAATTATATTTTAGAAACAAAATAACATAAGAATATGAGTAAAATATAAATTCCACTGCATGACATTCCAAAATCCAATCAAAAACTCTCGGCTAATTGGTTTTATAACCGTAGGAAACTCAAAATACTACGATAAAATATTAAACATTTAAGACTTCTATACATAACAATTTAGTACGATAAAGTAGCGGACAGATGGCGTTTAAAACAAATGTAACCGTAATCAACAGTGACATGTCAGTGTTTCTATTTCATACATAAAAATACTACGAATCTTTCCATAAAAGCAATTAGACGATTGCGTGTAATGTCCAAATGTCAAAAGGACTTGTAAGCCAGCGGCTATAAGACAGGTGTACAAGCCAACCTAATGAAAATCAGCTTTTGTACAATACCTTTGAGACAGGATACTTCAGGGACGTATTTAGGTTTATTTGAATGGGCACGGTTTTCTTAAATCATTTCTGTGATGGATGCATGTTACTACACAGTAGGTAATGTTAAGGTTGATTGACGTAAGCAGGTAATCGTGAGTATTGTAGATAATGAAGTGTGTAAATATAAAATCGTCTTCAATAAATACGAATACCATTTTGCTACGATTAAATGTTGAATTAAGTTATTCGGTCTTCATTTTAATAATTTTACCACGGCACTTTATATGGAAATAACATTTTGAGTCTTTTTATTGATAAATGTTTACTATAATGTCAGAAAAGATACATTTTACGAATTTGTTTAGTATTCAATGACTCACAATACAATTAAGGCATAATAATAACTTATTTTCCATCAGAGCCCCGTGTTCCTTGTCTTATATCTCATTTGCTTCTATATTCGAGTTTTTTAACCCAAAATATTCACTTTATCGTAGAATTTTTTGATTATTTTTTTCATACTACCTTGTTCTGACAATTATGAACAGAGCAAAAACGAATTAGTCAAATAGATGCAGCTATTTTGTAGTGATGTGTGTACATACATTTGGTAATTGCTGTTTATAAAGTAGTAGTTTTTGCTCGCGATTTCTTAACGTTAGTGTAGATTTCGAAAATAAAATATAGCCCATGTTACTAGCTGAGAATGAGGTTTTTTAGAAGTGAAAAAAAATGCAAGGCAGTTATAAAGACTGCCGACAGAAGGGAAAACTCAAAACAATGGAATAAATGTGTTCTCTTTTGAATTTTCATATTAATTATAGTGTGAATGATAATATTTCAATTTCAGAATTTGTTTGTTGAAATTAATAACATTAGTGTCGTTTTCATATCTATTTGCACTCGGAGTAATTATTATATATATTTTTATAAAGTCTATTCATCAATCATACGTATGATGAACTGCAAAATATCAATATTGCATGTACACAGGCTCCTATACTATGCGTCGTCAGACGAAAGCCGCGCAAGCGCAATATAGCCGGGCATGCTTATGTAGCATGTCATGATGTAAATTATAAATTTATCTCCTGCCAAAAATACCGCTCCACGTGCTTAAAGAATTTTTCACTTCAAAAATGGTAAAGTATTTTGTGAGTCGTGAGTTTATCCGTCACATAAGAAAAATAGACATTATCGATTTAAAATATTTATTTGTCTAAAACACATTTTTTCTTTATTTGGGGGGTCAGAGACCAGTACAATGTTCTTAAATACGTATCTACAAGTGACCCTTTTCAGTGTGCGACACATATTACTTTTCTCTGTCATTCTGTTTCAGTCGCTGGACGTTGGTTGGAAAAGATCTCGACCGCCTAATTCGGGGGAAAGTTTAGTGGACACTAAAAGTGCGAAACGGTAACCTTTTAGTTTCGTAGGTATTTTATTAAGTTATATACTATTATATGGTTAGAAGAAGATAGAAAGGTAATATTGATAGAGAAATAATGAAATGGGTGTGTAAATCTATGATTTTTTTAAGTCTTTAGTATTACAGCTGACGACGATATAGACGTGTGTTTAGGATAAGAGACCAGTTGATGTTTTATAGGACGATGGAAGAGATAAACTATTTAATACTGATATACACTGGATATACTTCACTGCAATATTATTAATTTAGGATTCTCTGTATGGAATAACAATAAAAAAAATGTATATAATGTATTTATTCGCTTATCTTGATACATGTTATTTTATCCGACATCTTAATAAATCATAAGTATATAAAATATTGGGAAATAAATGGAGGCTGAGAGATTGCAATGAAATTTTTCAAGTAAAATGAAGAGTGTTAGATTTCATAACAAAGCCCCAAAGCATATTACCGATTTGCCAGATTGTAAGTTTAAATGCCATGTCAAGTGGGTTTGGTGTCAAAAGGCTATTATAGAGTGGATCAATATGTGAACGATGGTAATGTCTGGAATTGACTCTTCTCTGTGCATCCAATAAAAATGATTGTGACGTGTAGTGTATTCTAATCTAAGATAATAATAAAGTATTTTTGATTTGATTTGAATAAAAAAATAGACTAGAATTTAAAATATCTAAATATCGATAACAGCGCCACCTACGGTCCAACGACATCAGAACTATCAATGTGACATTATAATTATTATAAAAAAATCCTCTAAACCTATCAAATTGTGTTGGAGAACAATTATTACAAAGGCACGCACATTAGAATTTTATACATGAAGATTATACAATATTATAATACATATTTATGTCACTTATAAACGTAGTAAAAAAGAGATAAAAGAGATATCACAAATGGCATATACATAATAGGTACAATTTATAAATAATGTTGTAAGCATGATTCCACAGTTTTTAACTTATATTGTTTTATCTCAGGGTCAGTTCATTCTTGTATTGGGATAGTTGAACCCGTTAAGATACTACGTGATTTATTAATTTGTTTAAAAATATGTACTTTATCAGAAAACAAAATTTGCACGTTTTAAATGAATTTTTCGTAAATTGTAGGCTACCTATGTCCACCTTTTAATTAAGACTATGAAATGTTGGACTCCACTGATAAAAAAATAGCGATATCGATTAATTAATTTTATTAATCGCTTAAAAAATCAATAGCTAATTAACCTTTAATCTCAAATGTTTGTTGTTTAGTGGATACCTGATATATCTTAATATATATATTTCTTGTGTGCGTGTGTATGTGACTGAACTCCTCCTAAACGACTGGACCGATTTTGATGAAATTTTGTGTGCGTGTTCGAGTGGATCCGAGAATGGTTTAGATTCACAATTGGACCCGGCAGGGGCGCTGCGACGACTTTTAGGATTTTTTTTGTTTTCAAGGCGACAACGTCCGCCCGGCCGCTAGTCTAATATATATATTTCTTTTGCGTGTTATGTGACTGAACTCCTCCTAAACGACTGACCGATTTTATGAATTTTTTTGTGTGTTCGTGGAGATTCGAGAATGGTTTAGATTCACAATTGGACCCGGCAGGGCGCCGACGCTTTTAGGTTTTTTTTTTTTCAAGCGACAACGTCCGCCCGGTCCGCTATCTTAATATATATATTTCTTTTGCGTTTATGTGCTGAACTCCTCCAAACGACACCGATTTTATAATTTTCGTTTCGAGTGACCGAGAATGGTTTAATTCACAATTGACCCGCAGTGCGCTCACGACTTTTAGGATTTTTTTTGTTTTCAGCAGACACGTCCGCCCGGTCCGCTAGTCTTAATATATATATTTCTTTGTCGTGTGTATGTGACTGAACTCCTCCTAAACGACTGACCATTTTGATGAAATTTTTTTTGTGTTCGTGGAGACAGAATGGTTTAGTTCACAATTGACCCGGCAGGTGGCGCTCGACGACTTTTAATTTTTTTTGTTTTCAAGGCAGCAACGTCCGCCCGGTCCGCTAGTCTTAATATATATATTTCTTTTGCGTGTGTATGTGACTAACTCCTCCTAAACGACTGACCATTTTATAAATTTTTGTGCGTGTTCAGTGGATCCGAGGTTTAGATTCACAATTGGACCCGCATGGCGCTCGACGACTTTTAGGATTTTTTTTGTTTTCAAGGCAGCACGTCCGCCCGTCCGCTAGTCTTAATATATATATTTCTTTTGCGTGTGTATGTGACTAACTCCTCCTAAACGACTGACCATTTTATAAATTTTTTTTGTGTTCGTGAATCGAAATGTTTAGTTCACAATTGACCCGCAGTGCGCTGCGACGACTTTTAGGTTTTTTTTGTTTTCAAGGCAGCAACGTCCGCCCGGTCCGCTAGTCTTAATATATATATTTCTTTTCGTGTGTATGTGACTGAACTCCTCCTAAACGACTGACCATTTTATGAAATTTTTGTGCGTGTCAGTGACCAAATGGTTTAGATTCACAATTGACCCCAGTGGCGCTCACACTTTTAGGATTTTTTTTGTTTTCAAGGCAGACAACTCCGCCCGGTCCGCTAGTCTTAATATATATATTTCTTTGTGCGTGTGTATGTGACTAACTCCTCCTAAACGACTGACCATTTTATAAATTTTTTTGCGTGTTCAGTACCAGATGGTTTAGATTCACAATTGACCCGCAGGTGGCGCTCACACTTTTAGGATTTTTTTTGTTTTCAAGGCGCAACGTCCGCCCGGTCCGCTAGTCTTAATATATATATTTCTTTTGCGTGTGTATGTGACTGAACTCCTCCTAAAGACTGACCGATTTTATAAATTTTTTTTGTGTTCGTGGAACGAGAATGGTTTAGATTCACAATTGACCCGGCAGGTGGCGCTCGACGACTTTTAGGTTTTTTTTTTTTCAAGGCAGGCAACGTCCGCCCGGTCCGCTAGTCTTAATATATATATTTCTTTGTGCGTGTGTATGTGACTAACTCCTCCTAAAACTGACCGATTTTATAAATTTTTGTGCGTGTCAGTATCCGAGAATGTTTAATTCACAATTGACCCGGCAGTGCGCTCATCGACTTTTAGGATTTTTTTTTTTTCAAGGCAGACAACGTCCGCCCGGTCCGCTAGTCTTAATATATATATTTCTTTTGCGTGTGTATGTGACTAACTCCTCCTAAAGACTGCCATTTTATAAATTTTTTTTGTGTTCGTGACAATGTTTAATTCCAATTGACCCGCAGTGCGCTGCGATCGACTTTTAGGTTTTTTTTGTTTTCAAGGCAGACAACGTCCGCCCGGTCCGCTAGTCTTAATATATATATTTCTTTTGCGTGTGTATTACTAACTCCTCCTAAAGACTGCCATTTTATAATTTTTTTTGTGTTCGTACGAATGTTTAGTTCACAATTACCCGGCAGTGCGCTGCGACGACTTTTAGGTTTTTTTTTTTTCAAGGCAGACAACGTCCGCCCGGTCCGCTAGTCTTAATATATATATTTCTTTTGCGTGTGTATGTACTACCTCCTCCTAAAGACTGACCATTTATGAAATTTTTTTTGTGTTCGTGGAACAAATGGTTTAGATTCACAATTGACCCGGCAGGTGGCGCTCGACACTTTTAGGATTTTTTTTGTTTTCAAGGCAGACAACGTCCGCCCGGTCCGCTAGTCTTAATATATATATTTCTTTGTGCGTGTGTATGTACTAACTCCTCCTAAAGACTACCATTTTATAAATTTTTGTGCGTGTTCAGTGGACCAAGGTTTAATTCACAATTGACCCGGCAGGTGGCGCTGCGATCGACTTTTAGGATTTTTTTTGTTTTCAAGGCAGGCAACGTCCGCCCGGTCCGCTAGTCTTAATATATATATTTCTTTGTGCGTGTGTATGTGACTAACTCCTCCTAAACGACTGACCATTTTATAAATTTTTTTGTGTGTCCGTGGAGATCGAATGGTTTAGATTCACAATTGACCCCAGTGGCACTGCGATCACTTTTAGGTTTTTTTTGTTTTCAAGGCGGCAAAGCCGCCCGGTCCGCTAGTCTTAATATATATATTTCTTTTGCGTGTGTATGTGACTAACTCCTCCTAAACACTGACCATTTTATAAATTTTTTTTGTGTTCGTGGAGATTCGAGAATGGTTTAGATTCACAATTGACCCCAGGTGGCGCTCGGCACTTTTAGGATTTTTTTTGTTTTCAAGGCAGGACAACGTCCGCCCGGTCCGCTAGTATCCAATAAAAAGAGAATATTCAGCACTTTTCAATAAGACGTTAATTTTTAATAAACTGTTAAAAAATAATATACCCTTACGAACTAATTAAATATAGAAAATGATGTATCAGTATTCGAATTCTAAAGGAATGTATTTTTCAAAAACAAATCATTTACACTGAACATCTCTGGCAATGAATTTGTATTTTGCTGTCGTATCTCGTATACTGAAAGAGCTCTTTTCGAAACTCGGTTTGTATATCTGTTCTTCTAAAGTGAAGTGACGGAGAAGCCAAGCTATACCCGCCTTGACTTGAATACGAGCGAGTCTTGCACCTGAAAACAGAGGCAATACATTTTTAAAATGGTCTATAACGTAAGGCAAAGAAGCTATATGAATGGAGTAAATTTACAAGTTTGCAAACCCTGATTACGTGAAAATGTTATTAATAATAAGTATGTAAGCTGTATTACCGTAAACTAATATCTGCATCTCATACTGTGTACTAATTAATATCAGCAACTTATTGCTGTGAACTAACTAATATCAGCAACTTATTACTGTGAACTAACTAATATCAGCAACTTAATACTGTGAATTAACTAATATTAGCAACTTATTACTGTGAACGTTAAGAGTTAGTTATTCATTGACGCAGTGAAGACTGAAAAAGAAAACGACAAAGAAAGTATCCTTTAATTATAATTCTGTAATTAATAATTTTGGTTTTTTATAGAGCATGGTAACGTGATGGCATTTTGCCTGATGGTAAGTACAATATAGTCACAAAACTATGGTAACCACCGAGAGCTAGTTAATCCATTCCCATGTACGCTTAAAGGATACCATAAACAGGAGGGAGCACACTGACCGGGACAGTATCTCATAGATTCATAGTATGGCTAATATAAGAATTTGCGAACTGTGGCACCGTAACCTTGATGTATGTAGTTCGATTATAGAAGGAATTTTTATATAAAATTAGAGCTGTCTTGGAATAGAAAATTTAAGTATGTAGTCTTTCCATATATAAAAAGTTATTAATAAAAATACTCATATAAGTTTTAACTAAATTGAATTATGTAGAATATATAAATATTAAGATTAAAATGAAGATTTAAGCATTAAATTGTCTCGACCACTCAGATCACCATCGAATAAACGTGAATGACAAGATACCTACCTATACAAACACGATTCCCTTCACCAAATGGCAAGAAACTGTACTTATTTATGTTGTTAATATTATCAGGAGAAAAACGTTCCGGATCGAATAACTCCGGGTTTGGATAATATTTTTCATCCCTCTGTATAGCAAAAGTCGGTATGACCATCATAGTATCTTTTTCAATTTTCAAATTATTGCTCGGTAAAACTGTGTTCTTGGTACATACTCTTTGTAGAGCTCCTATGGAGGGATATTTCCTCATCGATTCATTTATTACCATCTCTAAATATTGCAGCTTGTCGAAATTCTCAAATGGTATTTCGTCTTTATTTTGGAAGACACTATCAATTTCCTTGTGCACCTTTTCTAGTATTTTCGGGTTACTCGATAGCTCTAGGAACGCGAACTGCATTACAGTTGCACTTGTATCCGCTCCGGCTATAAAGAAGAAAAATGCTTGTGCAGCTAATAGTTCATCAGTTGGTTTTAACTCGTAACCAGTTATAAAGTCTTTCATTACACCGTTCTTTTGAATTTCCAACCACACATCAACAAAGTCATAAACTTTGACAGAGTTTTGTCGGCTTTCGAAAACTTTTTTTACAGCGTTTATGAAAAATTGTTCATGTTCACCAAATATTTTTAGTTTTAGCCGTTTAAACAGAGTTGGAAAGAAGTCAGCGAGTATAAAAATACAGTTAGTCTTAAAAGACGGTTGTCCAGCTTTTATTGACATATTCAGAAATGGTGAATCCATCATATTATTGTTACCTTTCGTATCTATGCTAAGTACAGTAGCGCCAATGGATGCCGTGGTGAATGTATACAAAGCGTCGTAAGGCTTTTTCCTAAATTCTTTATTACTTTCCACTAATTTGACGAAATCCTTTGCACATTTTTCTATTATACCGTACATTGTTTTTAGTCTCATTGTAGTGAATACAGGTGATAGTCTTTGTCTTAGGATTTTCCAACGTTGGTAATCATTGGTAAAGAGTATATTATCAGCTAGTAAATCATTATCATTTATGCTGACACCGCGACTGTGAAAGCTCTGAAAGTCGCTGGCAAACACAGATTTTATATCTTCTAAATTCTTGAGGATTAAGGCTGGCGTAGATCCAACGAGTATACCAATTTGTTCATCATTATGTTTATCATAAATGTCCTTATAAATTTCGGGTAATGATTTTTGTCCAAATAAAAACTTTAATCCTGTTCCATCGACTTGTGTAACATTCCTCTTTCTCCAATAATTTCTGTTTTTATTCTTCAATATTAAAAACAGTAGTAGCGATAGTACGAATAATACATACAGAATCATTTTTCCTCTGAGACGTGTTAGACTAACGTTGATTCGCACAGACTGGTAAATTTTTTGTTCAATCGGTTCTTGTAGTGGGTTTTTATCAATGTTTGAATTATGGTTACGCAATAATACCGCCATATATGTATACACATTTGAACGTTAATCATTTTATAAACATATTTTTTGTTGATATAAGCAATTACTTCTAGTAAACAGCCTCGTGATAATAGGTCTTTACCTATGAAATTGCCGTTCTGCAGTACTGGCCATTTCAAATCAAAATAATTTTTGTTTGGCTAAGAATTCTAATTTCAAATTAATTTTATTTTAAAAACATGGAATTCTTTTTCCAAAAGTAGTCATTTGTTTATTGATTAGTGTTACATTTTCATCGCATTTCAACCTTTTTTGTTATCATGGATACGTTAAAAATTCGAGTAAGTATGGAATATGAGTACCGTCGTGGCAGCAACGCGGCACAAGCGGCACGCAACATCAACGACGTTTACGGAGCTAACACTAAAAACCAACGAACCACCTGTTATTGGTTTGCTCGCTTCCGTTCTGGGAATTTCGACCTGAAAAATGAACCACGCGGTCGTCCGAAGACTTTAGTCGACAATGACGAATTAAAGGCGATTGTGGAAGCTAATGATACACAATCTGTGGCTAAATTAGCAGCAGCTTTCAACGTTAACGTCAAAACAATATTGGTCCATTTGAGTCAAATTGGCAAGGTAAAAAAGCTTGACAAATGGGTGCCCCACGAACTCATTGATCGCCAGCGTGAAGTACGCGTCGAGACGTGACTTGCACTGCTCAACAGACACACAAATGAAGGATTTTGATTTTGATTTTGAACCGCATTGTTACCTGCGATAAAAAATAGATTCTGTTTGATAACCGCAAGCGCTCAGCAAGTTGGTTGGATCCTGGTTCAGCACCTAAACAATGTCCTAAACGAAAACTTACCCCTAAAAAATTGAGGGTCACTGTTTGGTGGTCTAGCGCCGGTGTGATTCATCACAGCTTCTTACCCAACGGGGTGAGCATTACTGCAGATGTGTACTGTGAAGAACTGAACACAATGAGGGAGAAGCTGGCACATCTCCAACCGGCATTGGTCAATCGCTCGTCTCCGCTGCTCCTGTACGACAACGTGCGACCTCATACTGCACAGCAGACGGTCTCCAAGTTGCAAGAACTGGGGTTGGAAGTTCTCCGTCATCCGCCCTACTCACCAGACCTTGCGCCTACAGACTACTACTTTTTTCAGAATTTGGATAACTCCTTGGCGGGAAAAAAATGCAATACCCGAGAGGCAGTACAAAATGCTTTTGAAGAATTTGTTGCCTCCCGTCCAGCTAATTTTTTTAAGAAGGGCATCAATAAACTGCCACTGCGTTGGCAAAGATGCATTGATTGCATGGGTGATTACTTCGATTAATACAAATAAAAAATACATGAAAAAAATCGTTTAAAGTTTTTCATACAAAACGGCAATTTCATAGGTAAAGACCTAATATTTGCAAGTCAGTATAACGGTGGTAAATAAAGATTCATTTTCTCTTTTGAAAAACAATGTTTTTGAAACTTAATTTCATGGTATTTATTGTAAATAACTTAAAATTAATTAACTGTTTCTGCATTTTGGCTATACCTACTGTTACTAGGACTACATATGTAGATGCTTGAGGAACATTAGCAACGTGAGTGTGGCAACTAGTCAAGCAAACATTTATACATAAGATAGCTTTTGTTTGCAGCTTCACTCGCAGATTTGTTCTATACCTCGGGAATGGTATGTTTTTTTTTCTAAACCATAAGCAATTTGTATGCAAAATTCCACGTTGATCGGTTCAGTAGTTAAGGTGTGAAGGTGTAATCAATAAACTCACTTTAGCATTTATAATATTAGTTAGAATTAGGGTTCTGATTTGTATGTATTTGTAATTTTTCTACTGAAAAATAACTTGACAGACTTTGGTGATATCTTCTTGTATTTATGAAGACATCTCAATAATTTTTAATTGTTGTTAAACCCGATAGGAAGCGTTATGTGTTAGATCAACTTTTTTTGTATTCATCGCATAAAAAATATGCAATATTCGAATATTTTTTGATTGAATGTAATTGGACAACATTTTTGTATCGAGATCGCTAGTATCTTCATCGTCATCTTCTTACTATTATCCCACCTAAGTAGGGTCGATACATGTTTTCCCTCTTCCACTCTCTCGTGTGAGACGTCACCTCACACAATTTTCACATATATATATATTATTTTTCCCACAATTCATTCATACCTTTTTCGGTGTTCCTCTACTCGTACATCTGTCCTCTTTCAGATGCAGAACTTTTCTTGTTACATGACTCATATTTTCTCATAATATTTCCGTACCATGCTTACTCCTCAACTTCTTCATCACTGGTGCTACTTTTAAACTTTCTCTGATATACTCTTTCTTAATATTATCAATTACTAGTTGTGCCCGCGACTGCATCCGCGTGGAACGTAATGTAAAAAAAGCAGTGACTAATAAAATCATCTGAATATATTAAGTTCATTTACTTATTTACTTTTCTCTCGGACTTAAGTTGCGTCGTATTACAATAACTTTTGATAGAGTGGACCGATTTTAGTGAGACAAAGACTAAACGTTACTCGAGGATATGCTTTATAATTTTCTCGAAGAGGTTTTATCACGAACTCAGTATTTTAGCAGTGATGCGTGTTAAACAACCAAATGAACCGACATTTCTAAAATTGAAGATTCAATCAAGTTTTATCGTGAACGCAGTACTTTAGCAGTGATTATTACTTATTCCAGGACACCTGGAACAATTTTTTTGCCAAAAAAAGGTAAAAAGTACAGACTCGTTAGATTTACATTCTTAGTGTATGTATAGATATAGATACTATACCTCTAGTATAAAGGTAGCCAAAAACAACTCTGAATTATCGAATATCCAACGAAATGTTTTACTCAGTTTAAATGATTCCACGCTTCCATAAGCCGGAATGAATTAAATTTGTATACGTAACGTGGACTGTTTTTTTTTATTACAAAACGTTCATTTACCAATATACAAACGAATCCCAAACGACACGCTAATTGCCCCTAAACCGGCTTTTATATTTTATTTGTTTATAACAGCGAGCCCTTTTTCAACATTCAGTCGATGTTTCGTTACCTATATTTTTAATGTTATTTAGGCGCTGTTAAAGTTCTTATGAATCGACGAGGAAGTCTATTGTTTTTAGATATATTATTAAGGCTGATTTGTTTTTAATTAAATGAGACGCGGTGAGGTCATTTCGTTTTTTATTTTTAATATAATAAGTTATGTCTGCGTTTAAACGCGTGTTTTTTGTTATTGTTATAAATAGGTGAGGTATAGTAAAATATGTTTTGCATACATATTTCTATGATTAAATATCTGCGTTTGCCGATTTACAATCAGTTGAACGAAATAAAAGCTGGTGTACTCCATCGCTCCCTAGTGGTGAGGTGGATATGAACCAACACCATGAAAGAAATAGTTAAAGTCACCAACTTCTTTGGTAACTGATCAACGGTTGCTAAAGTTTATTAGTGTTTATACCTTTATCTAATCCGTGTATTTATTAGCAGATCTAGTACACATACGTCTAAAAATTTGGGGCGACATATTTATTTTAAGTACCATTACTGACACGTCAACATAAGGTTCATTTTTAACAACTTAGCGTACCTTTCTCCAGGTGTTCTCCATACTTTGACCTTTGTATCATTTGACTTAAGATAGAATCTGGTTTTATTAGTAAATAGTATGTACTTTTCCCCAAGCATCGTCATTCTACTTTCGGTGCGTACAAGCATAATTGAACCGAGGTACTTAATGACCTGTGGTGTGGTAAAGGCGTTTGGTGAGCAAGTGCTAGCTATGTCAAATGTCATGCAGTTTTCGTACCTCAGAAGTAGTCTCGGTTTCTGAGATCACTGCCTACAATATACAATGACTGGTAGAGAATGCCTTAGGCATTAAGTCCGCCATTGCGTATTTAACGCATAAAGTGTAAATAAATAAATAAATAAATAAATATATCTGTCACCTCTTTCTGTTGTTCCTTTTTCGTAACCTTGTCTTATACGCCTGGTATACTTTCCGTTTTCCGGTATTTTTTATATAATGAAAAATCACAGTCTAGGACACTCGTAATGTTTTAGCCACTTCATTGAAAATATAACCTTTTTCAATTAAACTTACAGCTTTAGACAGTTGAACATTGAGATTCGGGTAACTTGTCAAAAAAAAAATCTGTGGTGCTTCAGAATTCAAGTTCCGTGGTATTATTTCCTATCCACTTCACTTATGCACAAAAACTAAACTATATTACGTAAAACACCGCCAATATTACAAAATACAGAGTTAAATAACAAAAGTTGATGAATAAAATATAAAATGCCATCCCATGCCATGCCAAAACATGACATCCCAAAATCCCGCCAAACACTCCTAATGAAAGTTGTAATATTCTATTCAAAATTTTATTATTCCAATTACAAAATAGTGTTATAAATGGCCAGTACGAAATAAGAAAATATTTTCTGTTATTCTTTTCATTTAGTTCTCCTAAATATGTCCACGAGTGTATTATTTCTTATCAAATAATTATCAACGTAACTACATTAGCAGTTGTGACGAAAATCGCGTTAATAAAAACAACCACAAAATGCTACCCACACTTTCAGCAATATAGGCAATTTAGAAGTGACTTACGAAGCCTCGTACAAAAGTATACGCGAAATAAAGTTTAAATAGAACAAGTTCTTATCCAGATCTTGTTAAAGTAAAAGCGAACGATAACTTTTGGTAAGCAAAACTGTAGTACACAGGGTTGTCCATTTTATTTTGGGGAAAGTGTGATTTAGCAGGCAAGGCGGACGTTGTTCCGCTCTAATAATAAAAAAACCTTGAAGTTAGACATATTCTGTCGCAGACTTTTTATAGGCATTATCAAACTCTACAACTTTTCTCTAGAACTCAATCATAATTATCCCTCATCGTTAAGGCAGCCTTCGTAAGAAATGTTTTTGTTCGACCGTTTTTTCTCCGACTTACTTTCCAAATCCGACTACCACAAAAAAGGTTACACTTTGGAGAGTGTGCACAGGAATTACATAATATAATTCCACCGTCCCCATTCCATCAGAGGACGACTAGACGCCGTGAGGGTTTCCACCCTTACGTGGTTGATATTCCCGTAATTCGTACGAAGCGATTTGCTTCCACATTCATTATACGTACGGCTAAGGAATAGAATTCACTCCCGGCGTCTGTCTTCCCGTCATCTTATAACTTGGGAGTCTTCAAGAGTAGAGTGAACAGGCATCTAGTGGGTAAGCGCGATACATCGTCGGCCTCATCGCCACTTACCATCAGGTGAGATTGTGGCCAAGCCCGTACCTGTTTTTCGTACCTGTTTCATATTAATGCAAAGTTCTTTCTCGGAGGATCGCACTTTAACTTCGGTCGCTTCGAAATGCAGTGAATGTCAATAACTTGATACCCGTCATTACATCCTTATTTATGTTCTTACGATACAGAGATCCTCATATCTACTTATATAGAAAAGCTGATTATAGTGAACGGTGTGTGGTAACCCTATGCCCAGGTGTAGGAGTTGTTAAAACTAACTTTATGCCAAACTTGTAGGTTGTAGTTATTGTATAGTAAAACGTGTGGTGATGCGTTTAAAGATTGTTCATTTTTAATTATCTTTATCATCTATTGATTATTTTTATTACTTGCGGGCCCGGCGGACGTTGTCCCGCCCTGATAATAAAAGAACCTTGACAAATTATACACTTAAACCTTCCTTATAAATCACTTTATCTACTGGTGAAAACTGCATGAAAATCCGTTCAGTAGTTTTTGAATTTATCGCGAAAAGACAGACGGAAGTGGCAGAGGACTTTGTTAAGTGATATACTAATCTTAACTTAATACAATTATAAACCACAAAGTTTGTGAGATTATAATAATAAATTAGTAGTTAAATAGATAAGATAGATAATTTTTTGTTACCGTTTTACATAAAAACGACATAACGAATTTTGATGATACTTAACAATAATACAGCGTCCAAATAACACAAAGACTATAATTTATAAAGATATCGCTAAACTAGCCAAATTATAATGATAAAAATCAAGTAAGTTGGAAAAAACCTGCCATCTGAGAGCTATCACGGCGTACGACGTTATATAAATAGGGAATTTCTAATTAATAAAAAAATGACTGTAAAAGCTTATCCCTTTCTCTCCGTTTTAAAATACCTGCGTAAAACAGAACTAGCATACACTAGCGACAACTATCAAACAAGGCCTGAGTAAAACTTTACCGCGCTTCAAAATAACGCTCGGATCGCTGAGCGAGTACTCCCTAGAAATGATTGAAAATTGTACCTAAATTGTGAGATTAATGACAAGAAAGTGAGCCAATGTGACGATCCGGTAAGGCCAAGTATCCCATTATTCTTTGCTCTTGTTAAAACATTTTTTAACTTTATTTTTGGCAACCAATCTTTTAGATTATTACTGCCATTGTCGAGTAGTTAATAGTATTACAAGTTCTTCTTCCATTCCGTTTTTGGCAACCAGTCTTCTAGTATACTATTAGTGCCATTGTCAAGTGAATATCGATATTACAAGTTTCTTGATATAATTTCAATGAACTAATAAGATGGTGGCCATCTTGTTAGAACTTTCCATGGAGTTTTTGTGGCATCTCAGAACTCATGGCCCGTGGTATTTTCCATTCACTTCACTTATGTACAATAAACAAAGAATATTACATAAATCACCACCAATTTTACACAATATAGAGTCAAGTAACACAAGACTATGAATAAAAAATAAAATCCACCACATGATAGACCAAGATCCTGCCAAAAACTCATTGTTAAATTTAAACAATGACAAACGCAGTCAAAGTATTAAACTCGTTCACTCATTACTTGAATTATTTTAGTGTTAGAGTAGAATTGCTGATCATGGCGACCATCTTTTAGATCTAGACGATTTGTTCATTTCTTTACAATTGTGGCTAATGCAACAGTTAACAGTCCGATGAATAATGTAATAACAATAATAATATGGAATACACTAGACTGAAAACCTACAACGCGTTATCACATCGATACAACTTACACTATTAATAATATCGAAAAATGAAATTATGTAACATTAAATATTGAAAGAGCAAGAATAAATGTAAAAGTGAAAATGAATTCATCTATTAAAACTAAAATTAACAAATTAAAAAAGAAAATGGTAAATATAATCAAGAATATTGAAATACAGTTCACTGGATGTTATTTAAGTCGTCAGGTATATAAAATGCGTCTAATTGTCCTTATAAAACAAGCTAAGTTTCAAATCTATACAAACATTATAAACGCGAAAGTAATTTATTTTGTCTTCGATCACAGTGAAATTTGGTATAAGGTAGCTAAAAGAACAAATGTGTATCTTAATATACCCAAGAACGCGATCTAAAGCTATCTCTTATAAAGGTAATAAACAAACTCATAAGAGACTATGAACTTACCAAAAAAAACAGTAAATTATACAAAACATTACCATAAATCATTAATGATAACGACCATGTTAACAAAATTTCTAATTATACGTGTTAATTATGAAGACGGAAGACTCCCGGGCTGTTACTTAATGAATGTATTAACTGACCTTGTATAAACAATGTCTAATTAATTCAGGACTTGAGGGTTGGGTAAATATGTTTTGTGTGTTTACTTGCCAGTTTTATTAAAATATCATTTTTTAAACATCTCTTAGGACAGTGATTCTCATCCTGTGGTACGCATACCCCTAGGTCCTATAAAGGGTACTTGAAAATTATATTGGTAATAGCGGAAAGGGGGCCGTTAATGTGTTTTTGTAATTTCGGACCACCGCTCCCCCTCCCCTTGCTTACGTAAACAATTATATAAATATTTAGAAATCTGTTCTGGTTAAATAAATATATACTGCTGATGCAATCACCACCCAGACGGCACCCACCCACCCAACCTATCATCAAATTAAGCAAATCAAGGAGCCCCCTCCCCCGCCCTCCTATCAGTGTTTACGTAATTTTGGATTACCCAAATACTGAGAAGTTAAAACACTTTACTTATATAAACACTAATGTAATCTATAATATTATAGTAATACTAGCTTCTACCCGCGACTTCGTTGCATATATATATATATATATACATATATTAGGTCTTTACCTATGAAATTGCCGTTTTGTATGAAAAAATTTAAACGATTTTTTTTCATGTATTTTTTATTTGTATTAATCGAAGTAATCACCCATGCAATCAATGCATCTTTGCCAACGCAGTGGCAGTTTATTAATGCCCTTCTTAAAGAAATCAGCTGGACGGGAGGCAACAAATTCTTCAAAGGCGTTTTGTACTGCCTCTCGGGTATTGAATTTTTTTCCCGCCAAGGAGTTATCCAAATTCTGGAAAAAGTAGTAGTCTGTAGGCGCAAGGTCTGGTGAGTAGGGCGGATGACGGAGAACTTCCAACCCCAGTTCTTGCAACTTGGAGACCGTCTGCTGTGCAGTATGAGGTCGCGCGTTGTCGTGCAGGAGCAGCGGAGACGAGCGATTGACCAATGCTGGTTGGAGATGTGCCAGCTTCTCCATCATTATGTTCAGTTCTTCACAGTACACATCTGCAGTAATGCTCACCCCGTTTGGTATAAGCTGTGATGAATCACACCGGCGCTAGACCACCAAACAGTGACCGTCACTTTTCTAGGGGTAAGTTTTCGTTTAGGGCATTGTTTAGGTGCTGAACCAGGATCCAACCAACTTGCTGAGCGCTTGCGGTTATCAACCAGAATCCATTTTTCATCGCAGGTAACAATTCGGTTCAAAATTCCTTCATTTGTGTGTCTGTTGAGCAGTGCAAGGCACGTCTCGACGCGTACTTCGCGCTGGCGATCATTGAGATCGTGGGGCACCCATTTGTCAAGCTTTTTTACCTTGCCAATTTGACGCAAATGGACCAATATTGTTTTGACGCTAACGTTGAAAGCTGCTGCTAATTAAGTCGTAGATTGTGTATCATCAGCTTCCACAATCGCCTTTAATTCGTTATTGTCGATCAAAGTCTTCGGACGACCGCGAGGTTCATTTTTCAGGTCGAAATTCCCAGAACGGAAGCGAGCAAACCAATAACAGGTGGTGCGTTGGTTTGTAGTGTTAGCTCCGTAAACGTCGTTGATTTTGCGTGCCGCTTGTGCCGCGTTGTTGCCACGATGGTACCCGTATTCCATAATTACTTGAATTTTTAACGTATCCATGATGACAAAAAAGATTGAAATCGATGAAAATGTAACACTAATCATTAAACAAATGACTACTTTTGGAAAAAAAATTCCATCTTTTTAAAATAAAATTAATTTGAAATTAGAATTCTTAGCCAAACAAAAATTATTTTGATTTGAAATGGCCAGTACTGCAGAACGGCAATTTCATAGGCAAATACCTATTATATATATATATATATATATATGTATATATTATATACATATATATAATATAGATAGATAGATGTAAAGATAGCAATAAATAAATATTAAAATTTAGTTAATATACATACATACATAAAGGACTTCTATAGTAACTCTCTATAGATCCCATGTGTTTAGAGACATTATTGGGTATATTTCAAATTAGGTCTAGATATGGAGTTATGGTGTGTAGCAGAGTGGTATTACAGTAAAAACATGGAAAACATTTTCTCAGCATAAAAGCTTAGTAGATGGACTAAGATAAAATAAGCCAAGCGTGTAACCCAAATGCTAACTGGAACAACTTAAAAGAGTTCTCTGGCTCGGTTCGTTTTTAGTTGGGAACAATTTCAGTGTTATCTTTCTTGATTTCTTTCAGGGCTTCGCAATCACTTTACGGGTGAAGGAGGCGATCCCTTTATAAAACTTTCCATCGAGATCGCCTATCAGTTAAAAGGTTTTATGATTAAAAATGTTTTAAGTTTTTAATTCTTTGTTAGTTCTTCGCTAGTACTACGAAATTGTTATTATCAATACGTAGTATAAAACAAAGTCCCCTACCGCGTCTACCTGTCTGTTTGTTCGCGATAAACTCAAAAACTACTGAACGGATCTTCATGCGGTTTTCACCAGTGGATAAAGTAATTCATGAGGAACGTTTTTGTATATAATTTGTCAAGGTTTATTATCAGGGCGGGACATCGTCCGCCGGGCCCGCTAGTGGTGTTATATAATATTACCTAATATAACAAAGCATACTAAGATAGTAGTCCGGTGAAGCTGTTAAGACCTTACTAGGGCAATAGCGTAATCAATTCGAGAAAAAAAAACTATATTAAGATTATATTTAAACTTGGGCGAAGAATATATCTATATTTTTTTTAAATGCTGCAAGTTGGTTGGATTTTTTTTACGGTATAAACACAATATATTCTGTTTGAATATTTAACCTACAATATTAAATGTGTATGTATTAATGTATTAGACAATTATTTAAAATGTAATTTACTAAAATATCCAACTCCTATAATAAAATCTTATAATAAACTATTCCTAACTAATATTGTAAATGCAACTTACAATTAATAACAATAATCAACATTGACAATCATTTAATTAGTAAATAAAAACATATTGAGCCCATTAATCGAAATATAAATTGTTCTATCTTTCAAGTTGGACCAAATTGTGTGTAAATGCCAACTTTCATGAAGATCGGTTGAGCACTTTCGGAGTTCATCGTGGACAAACATCACGACACTAGATTTTTATACGTTAGAAGATAGCCCGTTTGTCTGTTTGCTGCCCTTTAGCATAGAAAAATTAAGATATCGATCAGCTAGTTCTGAAATTGTCATTGTTAAAGGCCTGTTGATAGGTGGCTAGTCGATTTGTATCTTCCGCGCTTACATCGACCGCGGCGGAAACGCCCCAACATCCGATGCAGTGTGTTTCCCGGATAATCCGGTGATCCGTCATGGCGTACGGGTCGGTTTTATGACAGATCCGGATGGGACGTGGCGACCGCTTGATGGCGTCGTTTGTACAAATGTCACTTGATTTTAGAATTTCGTCGTGTAATAAGCTTGTATGTAGTGTTATAAAAGTATTCTTGAAGTAAACCTTCTTATAGACGGCTTTGAAATTGTGATCCGCGACCTTTTTGTGTAACGAAATGTGGTGGCGATAAACACTGTGTTGGGTACAGTGTTGAAAACACTAGTTCCCGTCCGATCACCGAAGTTAAGCAACGTCAGGCGCGGTCAATACTTAGATGAGTGTGTTTCATTTCTATTGAGCAAAGCCGTAACTAAAATCTAGTAATATACGTAACACTTGTTTACAATCAATAAACATATACTAACGGCCGCCTGCGACTTCCTCTGAGTATAAATAATAACACAATAAATTATATCCTTGTTACTTTACCGGTTTATGCTGCTGATTTTTTCTTACATCTATATATTTACTTTATACTTTGGCAAATTAAAAAAAAACATGCGTGTATGTACATGCGGAGTAAGTGAATCTTCTTTGGCTTATCTGTACATATAAAAAGAAATTAAATCAAACGTGTTTGTACTTTTTAGATTTTTGTGAAAAAATCGTTCATTGTTCATAAAACATATCCTCGAGTAATATTTAGTTTATTAAAATCGGATCACTCTATCATAAGTTACTGTAATTTTAATGACGACGCGACTTAAGTAGGTACGAGAGAAAAGTAGATAAGTAAATAGACTTAATACATTCAGATGGTTTTGTTAGCCGCTGTTTTTATACATTAAGTTCCACGCGTATGGAGTCGCGGGCACAACTAGTATATATAAAATTACATGTATATAACAATGATTATAAACTATATGCTACACGAAGTCCCGTAGTATAAATACTTAACTATACATTCACTCATTTTTGTATTCTCATACATATTTAAATATACACAAATGCATACTTAGCTGACGTGTAACGCGTAACAAAAAAATTTCCCTACCGTGCCATAAGAAGTTACACTTCAAAAATATTTTCATAAATTATAGTAACGTGTTATTTTCACATCTTCTTCTATACATATAATAAGAATGTAAATCTAACGTATCTGTACTTTTTCGATTTTCGTGAAAAAAAATGTTGCAGATGTCTAGGAATAAGTAATGCAATACATTTCAATCATTTTTAGAAATGTCTGTCTGTTTGTATGAACACGCATCGCTGCTAAACTACTGGGTTCACAGTGAACCCTCAGCAAGAAAATCGTAAAGCATATCCTCGGGAATAACTTAGTGTCTGTTTGATTAAAATCGGTTCACTCTATCAAAAGTTATTGTAATTTTAATGACGACGCGGCGTAAGTACGAGATAAAAGTAGACAAGTAAATGCATTTAATACATTTAGAAGAAGTCTTAATAAAGTTATTAATCACTGTTTTTTACGTGAGCTTCCACGCAGACGAAGTCGTGGGCACAGCTAGTATAACATATGTTAGTATTAAGGTTCACCAAAATCTGTGTAGTAGTGCCTGTATGAAAGAGGGAGAAATACCTATCTATCGTCACAATTTTTTTCTGATAATAATAAGATTTTATACGAACGTGAGTCAATTTAAATAAATTAAGTTTTTTTTTTATGATTTCATCTGCTCGGTGTCGCCAAGTGCAGTCTAATAATATGAAACGATTCGTTTCACACCACTGCAATCTTACGTAGGTCTATGAGAGAAAAACGTAATTTTGGATGTGATATTTACATTTTTTTTTGTGTCAACACCTGTGTAACAACTATGGGATATATTGTGCTGGGTTTTTATTGAGCAAAAAATAAATTGAAGTATGAACTTCAACACGATACATGTTCACGCAAAACTAACTAAACGTATTTTCATGAAACTTTAAAGTAATATAGCTTTTATATCTTAATCAAAAAGATATTGTTTAAATTGGCAATAATATAGACATAACTGTTAACAAAGTTTTAAAAAAAATCCCACCATCTGAGACCTGTTTTTTTTTTTTTTATAGTAGCGCGGTAAAATCATTGCACTATGTCTGATGGTAAGCACAGTACAATCCAAAAACAATGGCGACCACCGAGTGGCACACTATCCATCGCCGGTCGCCGTTGTCATGCCGGCCTGCAAAAACGCTCGATATGCACAGGCTGATCCCGAAACGCAACCCGCAGAAGAGAACCACTATGACGGGCTCTTTCGCCATATACATGGTGGTTGCGACCCAGTTAGGCTGTAAAACCCTACCACCCCGCTTTCGCCATTGCCTCGTTCGTTATTCAGCAGGGTGCACCACGTGCAGGTGAGATTGCCTTGTGTGTCTCAAAGCTTATGATGTTATTCGACACCCCTTACACACCAAAGCGTGCGCGGCATAAACACAGTCTGGCTCTCTAATAGGACGGGAACCGACGCGGCGGCCATCTTTCGCCGGGTTAACCACCGGTGTACGGGTGCACCGTGGGGCATTCGTGAGTAGGAGTCTCACACTACCCACTCTCTTCCCCGGGACGGTGAGAAGTACATGAGGATTTCCCCACGTTAATAAAAAAGGGCTTACAAATGGTGCAAATTAAGCCTGGCAAATTAAGTAAAGTAAGCTAAGCACAGTTTACAGAATTTTCATCTGCTCTTCTATGTTCTATGTACGCTTATATTATTTTAATAAACTACCTAGCAATTTATTGTGGTACATAGTCTTAAAGTTAAAATTATTGGTTGCGCCGCTTTATATATTTTTAACGCAATATGGTGATCAGATCGCGACACTTTCCTCCCGCTTCATCACCCCTTCCTATGGTGGCACATGTTTACGTTATTAGCGCGTCGAACACGCCACAGTCGAGTCGTTACCGTACCGAGTGCAAGAACAGTTTGAATTTTCGCCTGGTCGAGTGAGGAATAAACGCATCGCTCCGCATATAGTGCGTGCCGACACACTTTATAAACAATAATTGTTGTGTGAGACGTTTTGAAATTAGACTTTAGTGTCCGTCAGTATTGTGACGGAGAAGAAACTGTGGAGTGCATCGAAAACATTCACCTAGCCGGCTAGCCACGTGGAAACTGCAACGCCACGAGGTATGTGCCAATTCCTTCCTACTCTTGTCTCCCTCGTCGTATCTGATCGCAATATAGTTGAGTATCAAATATTGCACCCCCCGCAAATACAGTCCACTTAATTAATATAGAAACCCCCGCTTCGGTGGCGTCGAGAAAGCAGCGACGCCACCAATTATGAAATAAAAATACTGATGCTACTTGGTTTTTACATAGTACTAAATTTTTGTACGACTTCATCTGTGTGTTTTTTTGTAACAGTTGAATATATAATAGTGTTTTATAAATTTTATGGACATGACGTAACTTATTTCTTGATTTATTTAAATTCAGCTCTAGGTCATACTTGTAGCGATCGATTTAGTGATGTAGTTGTAGTATTAACAGAAAGACAGAGTGGTCACATATATGTATAATGGTAGTAGGAATCTAACCTCGTCGCTTTTAAACACATGAAAGTGAGATAAATATTCAAAAATTCTCAAAATCTACTGTCCCAGAAAAGAACACACACAAAATTTCTATACGGCAGATTCAGTAAACAAAAGTAACAGTATAGGTTTTTGAAGTTATACTTCTTTTGGCACGTTAGGGAAAAATGATGAGAGTAAATTTTTACGATATGCGCGCACACCGTCACGAAAAACCGACACCCTGAAGTTATTACGATGCGCGCGCACACCGTCACGAAAAATCGACACCCAGAAGTTAGCTATAGTCAGCATTTTGTTTCTTTGTATTAAAACTTTCAATGTATTAAATACATTTTTTCCATTGTTAGTGTCGTTTTTTCTACAAACGTAAAATAAGGCGAAAATTAAATTGTGGAAAGATTTTTATCTTGTTACGCCAAAGAAGTATAACTTTTAACGCGTGTACATAAGTACACACACACTTTTTTTGTTATTATTGTTCTCTATCGGCTCTTTCATAGAATGCATTCATAGGAAGGCCTGTATTCCTGCATTGACCAATGGTCACATTAAATAGATACTTATCCATAAAGAATAATTCTGTTTTCTTACATCCACGGCAGGTCGTTCCAGTTGCAAACGAGAGAGTAAGAAGGGGTGGTTTTATTTTTATATTAGAACGCCTGTCGTTTGTTGGTTCAATTGAGAAATTCAATTTAGTTTTTCTAGCTAATATAACCTCAACAGTTTTATACGACGTTGAAGGTTTAATGAACTATGACCTGAATTTCCATTGAGATGACATTTTCCGGGAATAATTTTCCTTATTTCACCGTTTATAGTTATGCCCGTTGATAGCGGATTTTATTGACCTGTTTCCTTGTATTTTTATTCGTTTGTCTTTTTTTCATTTTCAAAGGGAAAAGGATTTTTTTTCGTTCTCTTTCAACAACTAGTGTATGTATATCTGTTGTTCAAGAGTGGTAGGGTTTCTGTATAAACGCGTCATAGTGACTCTATTTTATTCTGTCGCGTTTCGGATTCGGTCAGCCAAGCACTGCAGGCTGGTAAGAGAGCATTTACTGCCAATGGATTCTAAATCTCATTATGGTTGTCGTCGTATTTAGATTGTAGTGTGGTTAACATCTACATATTGCTTTCAGGACTGCTTGGCTTAGACGAGAACGGATGATCAACGGAAAGGACCGAACTGTGAATGTCTATGAGGTAGGATGGCGCGTGAATCAGTCGCATGTTCGGTAAACTACCCAACAATCGTGTAATTTAATATTTGTCTACAAATGTGAGTGAAACGACGAGTTACACATCTAGTAATGACATTAAGACTAAGAAATATATATTGCTTTTAAAGACACACGAATACTTTTATAGATTCAGTTTTGTAACTATGTAGTCATTGATAATTAATTGTCATTGTGTTAATGACTACGTCCGGTACCGCTACGACACACCCGAGAGACGAGACTACAACGCCACTGGAACATTACTATCGCCACCATATTAGAGATACGTAAATAAGATCGATTTTATAGAATTGTCGTATCACTTAATTAAAAATAATTTGATCCTTAATATTATTTTTGTGTTACTAAATTATTTTGGGGAAATGTGAGTAAATAGTAATTGCTTTGACTTTCACAGTTCGACATAATATAAAAGGCAAGATAACGTTGATCTAAACGCACTCCTATGTTGAAGTTACATTACAGTATAAATAGTCACAGTGCCTACAGAGTGTTATTGGTTTCCCTGACCGACCGGCTGACTATACGTATTTTACAACAATTGTTACTAATAAAATTACAATTGGTATTATTTAAGTGAATTAAATCAATGAATATAATAAAACGTGGACATGAAATAAACAATATTATGATACGACATATGATCTTTAATAAATGATTATATTATTGCATAATTTACTCATTAATGTCATCACGTCTTCCTTGTGCGACGTCTCTACGAGTATTAGTTATAAGTACCATCGCTATAAATGTGCACACTAGAATAGCAAATCAAAAAACGTACGTCACGGACAAATATGTATTCTTTTTACCGCATATCGTTTGTTTATGTGAGAGAATGAGACAAATAGTTTTTTTATATACATATATATAGATTTTTTTTTTTATATTATAGGAGGCAAACGGACATGTGGGTCACCTGATGTTAAGTGATCATGGACACTTGCAACACCAGGAGAGTCGCAAGTGCATTGCCAACCTGTCTTGGGGGTGAGGGAAAGTAAGGGAAGGGGGTAGGGGAGGGGAAGTGAGCCTCCGGCGCTCTCACTGACCGAACGAAACGCAACAATGCAAGCACTGTTACTTCAGGTCGGTTTTCTGTGAGAGGGTGGTACTACCCCGGGCAAGCCGGCCCATTCATGCTGAAACGATTAATAGCTTCAGCGTAGCTGTACCACCTACAATTATAAATATGGCAATTTTATATTTAACTAGCGGGCCCGGCTGACGTTGTCCCGCCCTGATTACCCCCCCGCAACCCCCCTTTTGGGTGGAATTTCGTAAAATCCGTTCTTAGCTGACCTCTACTCGGCGAAAGGAATATTCCTACCATATTTCAAGTCGCTACGCCTTATGGTTCCAGAGATATCGTGATGAGTCAATATATAGGTGGGAATCTCTTATATATATATATAGATGAACGCCGATATTCAACATATGTTTAGTTACTAGTACAAGTTTACAATAATATAACTGTGGGAAACGGAACGTAATGACAGAAAGAGCAAAATGATATGATTGTCTCTGTTGTAATTAGCAGATGGCGCACGAGTGTATAAGTGTTAAGACGGCTTTTGTATTCAGATCGAATAAAAGTTATTTAAGGTGGTTTTTATGTTTAATTCTCCAAGCACACGATCCCACAAAATTTGGGGGCTCGTCCGGGATCTGCTTAGTTAGATTAAAATCATAAACACAATTGTGACGAAGACTGGCGTGGCGGCGTGCATAACCTGCAAGACGGTACGGGGTTTCGCGGCGTGCGGTCAGTCTAACGAAGTATAAAGGTGAAAAAGACGTGACTAATAGGAGTTCTTAATTTAAAATACGACGATGGCAGAGGATAAGGGCAAAAAAGGTGAGGACAGTGTGGCTTCGCAGGCGACAACGGCGGCCATGTTTTATAATGTTGAGGGAGGCATCGCCCAGTTCAACGGGGAGGATAAATCTTATTCGTCAACAAAGTGGGCTCAAGACATTGAGGACAATGCAGAGGTGTTTGGCTGGAGTCCCCAACAAATATTAATAATAGCTCGAAGATCTTTATGTGGCACAGCAGGTCTATGGCTTAAATCGGAAAAGGTGTTTAAAAATTACGAGGACTTGAAAAATGCCTTACAGAAAGAATTTCCTGAAACACTAAATTCTAAAGAAATGCATGAATTGATGTCAGCAAGAAAGAAAAGAAAAGACGAAAGTTATTATCAATACATGTTGATAATGAAAGAACTTGGCAAAAGAGCCAAATTTCCGGATTATGTGGCTATTCAGTACATAATAGACGGCATCGAAGACGCGCCCGTCAACAAAGTTGTTTTATACGGAGTGACCACCTATAGTGTTTTAAAAGAGAAATTATCTACCTACGAAAAAATGAAGGATGAAATGAGAAAAAAAAATAGACGAGAAGAACATGCTGAAAAAAATGTGGAAGCATTAAATAAACGCCGATGTTATAACTGTGGTGACAGAAGGCATATATCATCGCATTGTCAAAATGGCATTAAATGTTTTCGCTGTAATGAATTCGGCCATATTGGATCACAGTGCAAAAACTCGCAGCTGAACGCAAGCGGCGCTACAGTATCGACGCCACCCAATCGGTCGTTAAAACAGTGCGACCGGAATCAATCTGAAAATCGTTATATTCGGAAGGATAGAAATGAAGTTAGCCGGTCGGTAAAACAGTTATATACAAGGGTAACGAATGAAAACGAAGATGGCGGTTGTAACGTTGACCAATCAGGGACCGAGAGTGAACTAAATAACGATGTTATGACAGCTGTCACACATGGTGTCAAATATAATGTAAACAAAAACAAATCCGAAAAGATTGTGAACGTTTGCGGCAAAAATGTTATGAGTTTAGTGGATAGTGGGAGTGATCTAAGTTTGATTTCTGTAAAATTATTTTTTGAGTTAAATATTACGACTTTCAATAAAGAAATTGTAACATTAACTGGACTTGGTGAAAAACGGGTTAGTTCTCTAGGACAGTTTGAAACTAAAATTATTTTAGAAAACCAACGATTTGTTTGCACTTTTCATATTGTTCCTAATGATGTTATGCCATATGATTTGCTGTTAGGGCAAGATTTTTTATCAAATGCTGTAATTATTATCAATAAGGGTTCAGTCACGGTGATGCCACGAGACGATATATGGTTGAATAAAATTTGTTCTGCTATATGTGAGATAGGAAAATCTAACTGTTTGGTTACAGATCCGGTTATTAAGCAACAAGTACAACAATTGGTAAGTGGATATGTTCCTGTTAAGACTAAGGAATCCCCAATTGAGATGAAAATTATTCTATCTGATGAAATTCCTGTAACACAACGGCCAAGAAGATTATCAATGGTGGAACAGAGTGTGGTTGACAAACAAATTGGTGAGTGGCTCAAGAATGATATTATAAGGCCAAGTTTCTCAGAATATGCTAGTCCCCTTGTGCTTGTTAAAAAGAAAGATGGTAGCACTAGAGTTTGTGTCGATTACCGAAGGGTAAATAATAAAATAATAAAAGATGAGTTCCCACTACCGGTGATCGAGGATCATATTGATAAGTTGGCACAAGAAAGAGTGTTCTCAAAATTAGATCTCAAAAACGCATTTTTCCATCTCAACATAAGTGAAGAGTCAAGAAAATACACCTCATTTGTAACTCATGCAGGACAGTTTGAATTTTTAAGAGCACCTTTTGGTTTATCGATTAGTCCAAAGTACTTTACCAGATATATCAATGCTATATTCAGAGATTTAACTATAAAAGGTTATGTTTTAATTTTCATCGATGACTTGCTTATAATGTCAAAAAATTATAAGGAGGGATTTGACAGACTTAAAGAAGTGCTACAAGTAGCTAGTGATTATGGATTAGAAGTTAACTGGAAGAAATGTGAGTTATTAACTACACGAGTTGATTATCTAGGACATAATATAGAGAATGGAAAGGTGAGACCTACTTCGGACAAAGTAGATGTCGTAATGAATTTTCCTGAACCAAGAACCCTAAAGCAATTGCATTCTTTCATTGGACTTACATCATATTTCAGAAAATACATTAAGGAGTATGCATCTTTAGCTGCACCATTGACAAACCTATTAAGGAAGAATCAGACATTCCAATTTACTGAAGTTGAAAGACAAGCATTTCAAAATCTGAAACAAAGACTATGTGAACAGCCAGTGTTGAAAATTTACCAACCAGATTTACCTACAGAACTACATACAGATGCATCTATGTATGCACTATCAGCTATACTTATGCAAAGATGTTCAGAGGATGGTAACTTACATCCTGTTTATTATTCAAGTAAGAAGACAACAGAATGTGAGAGAAAGTATACCAGTTATGAGCTGGAAGCGTTGGCAATTATAGAGGGAGTAAAGAAATTTCGTAAGTACCTACTAGGAATACCTTTTAAAATAGTCACTGACTGTGCAGCATTTGAAATGACTCTTCGTAAAAAGGATTTGATTACTAGAGTTGCACGATGGGCATTGCTTCTACAAGAATTTGACTATACTGTAGAACACCGAAAAGGATCTAGAATGAGGCATGTTGATGCTCTAAGCCGAAGTCCCCAATTTGTCGGAGTGATAACAAGACAGATTCACGATCAAATCAAAATAGCACAAGAAAATGATGACGGATTAAAAGCTATCATTGAAATACTCAAGGCAGGAAGTTACTCTGACTATTTTATGGATAATGGTTTACTCTACAAGACCTCACAGAAGCTACTTGTAATACCGAAAGTTATGGAGTTGGATATCATAAGAAGAATACATGGAATCGGTCATTTTGGCAAAAGAAAGATGATAGATTTAATAAACAAAGATTACTACATAAAAAATGTTAATAAAAAAATAGAAGACTTTATTGTGACATGCATACCTTGTATATTAGCTACTAAAAAGGAGGGAAAACAAGAAGGCTTTTTATACCCAATAGATAAAGAGGATTTACCACTACATACTATTCATATAGACCATATTGGGCCTATGACAGAAACGAAGAAACAGTATAACTATTTATTAACAATTATAGATGCATTTACAAAGTTTGTTTGGATTTTTCCTACCAAGAGTACAACAACTAAAGAAGCAATTGATAAACTAAAAATACATCAGCAACATTTTGGAAACCCTAACAGAATTATAACTGATCGTGGCACTGCATTTACCAGTCAAGAATTTGAAACCTATTGTCAAGAGGAAGATATACGACATATCAAGATAACAACAGGTATCCCCAGAGGCAATGGTCAGGTTGAGAGGATTCATAGAACTATCATTGCAATACTGACAAAGTTATGCATAGAAAATCCAGAGCTATGGTATAGACATGTGAGTAGAGTTCAACGATCTTTAAATAGTACTTTTCAAAGAAGCATAAATTGTACCCCTTATGAGTTAATGATTGGGAACAGAATGAGAATAAAAGAAGACCTACAGATCTATGACCTTCTTATGCAGGAAGCTAGGGATATATTTTCTGAAGAAAGAGAAAAATTGCGACAGAAAGCTAAAGAACAAATATTACAGATACAGGAAGAAAATAGAAGGAATTTTAACAAGAGAAGGAAGGAAAGTACTAAATATAGACAGGGTGATTTAGTTGCTATAAAGCGGACACAGTATGGAAATGCCATGAAATTGAAGCCGAGGTTTCTGGGACCATACAAGGTCACTAGAAGTATGGGAAAAGACAGGTATCAAGTTGAAAAGGTAAGTTCTGTTAGTGAAGGCCCTAATAAGACTTTTAGTTCAGCTGATTTTATGAAACGGTGGCCAGTGGCACTCCCTGACTGAATACCTATTTATTTATGTTCCCTGTGCATTCTATGTATATGTAACATTGAAGTGAAAACTTACTTTATTGTTTTCTATATATTTATTTTTATTGTGGTAAAATTTTTAAAAGTTATAATTTAGGTTGTTAAAGTCTTATAAATTAAATTAGTAATTAAATTTTAACGATTTGGTATTTTTAAGTTGTTACATGATGTACAATGTTATACAGAATTGTAGTACTGTCTGTTTCTAAATAGAAGATACTTTAGGCTAAGGATTAACTATTACAGAATGTTTAAATTAAGAAAGAGAACATTATAGTTAAGATTTTCTGTAACATGGAAGCTTAAAATATTAAATGTAGTATTTACACTGTAATTCAAAGTGTGCTATTGAATGACTGAGGACAGTCATTCTGTCAGGGTGGCCGAATGTGGGAAACGGAACGTAATGACAGAAAGAGCAAAATGATATGATTGTCTCTGTTGTAATTAGCAGATGGCGCACGAGTGTATAAGTGTTAAGACGGCTTTTGTATTCAGATCGAATAAAAGTTATTTAAGGTGGTTTTTATGTTTAATTCTCCAAGCACACGATCCCACATAACTTTAACCTGTTTTTAACAGACGTTACAAGTTAACAAACTCACAAGTTATAAGATACAAGAACATTTTATATAAGTTTATGTGAAGTTTTTTTTAATTAACAAGATTTTATTTTTGGTACATTGTAAAAAAAATTCTGCCGTATTATAATTGAGTAAGATACGAATTTCGGTACAATAACTAATGAAGCTAATAGTAAAAATAATTTTTTTCCAAATAATTTGGTTTTGTGTGCTAATAAAGTATTTCAGAGTCAACGGGAACTCCTTAACTTATTCGTAACAAGTCACAAACTACCAATGCATTTATTATGCATAAAACTACAAAATGAAAGGGTAAAAAGCAATTGTATTACGACATATGTATGTATTATGTAATCAGTTTTGATAAACGCATTTCTGTAAAAAATGCATTCATTCGATTACAAGAGAGAAAACGCTTTAAACCAAGACTTGTAACGTTTGGTAAACGGGGCACTGATGTTTATTTTTAATTGAAACGCAGATAATTATAGTCATTCGGATAGTCATTATTATAGTTTATAGATAGATAATCTCGCTGTTGCAAGGTGGATTTCTCGTATTCTCCTTAAGTTTACTTCCAAATTACACTAACGTTCTAGGTTAGGACTAAAAATTCCAGATAGTTGCTCGTGTTATAAGTTAAAATACTTCAACCCTAAGGTAAATGAGACCACAGGATGCAGTGACATAGATTTATTTTAACAACAATTATAACTAATACACATAAACAAAAATTTTAATATGAAAATCTCAAAGGGTAGGAAAATAAAGACTATTATTTTAATTAGATATTAGAAAGAAAAGAAAAGGTCCACATAAAACTACACTAGGAGAATATGTACAAATAGGAGGGTAGAGTTCGCTTAGCTTGACCACGGGGTTTCTGCCACGAACACAGGACTCAGTGGGGAACCAGGAAGGCACCACTGTAGGAAATCTAATGCTGGCGGCCGCCCGGGACTGGTAGGTCAGCAGAGCACCGCAATACTTGCTGCAGTCGGCCGAGTGTCCAACTCGGCAGGCTTAATTACTCCCACGTAGGATTTGGTATGCAGTAAGCTTAGGTAAGTCTTAGGTAGGAGTACCCAATATAAAAAACCCCGAACACCGGGGTTTAGATGGAGGACGGAATGAACGTGCCGTACAACGCGGCAACCGTCTCGCAGAAACTCGAGGCTAAAGCAAGAAGCTTCTTTCAAATGAGACACCACACGTCTCGTCTCACTGCACCAACACCTGGAAGCAGCATTTTATCTCATTTTGGTACAATTTAATCCAAAGTAAGATCTGAGAGCGACAACACTCAGCCACAGATTATTAGTCCTAGTAGAAAATAACCAAATGAACCACAGATAAGTGTTTACTACCAATCTGATGAAATAAGGGTCTCATTAGTGTTATATTGTCTGTGGAATGTTTAATATTATGTTGTTATTATTAAATAATTATGTGGATTAATTGGGTACATACATCGTTGGAATTTACAACGTGACAAAGTGAGAGGTATTTTTTCGCTGACTATAAGTAATAATTAGTCTATTATTTTTAGCCATATATTCATCTTCACAAGAAGCCGTCACGGAAATCGTCATTACATTTATGTTCTGCAATCTTTTGATCGCTTCAAATTTTTGTCCTAAAGCCTCAAAACTTTCTAAACTTAGGAGTATAGCGTGCTCACATCCTGCTAACTAAAAACAATATCCCACAGATTTTATAATCCAATGGTTTTAATTAAACTGAGTTTCATAAAAACCGTGGTCCTGGAACCACACTTCTATAAATCGTTTCAACTGCTTCGGTTGCCCGATCTAGTATCTACGTAGTGCGATGATATCGTTGGCATGTGAGTTTAAATCGGCGACTTAAATGCCGAAGCACGTGCGACCTCTCTATAGACTAGAAACTCGTTTCATGTTGTACGTAAATTTAAACACTTTTTGAAGTGAAAACTTTAGACGCATTGAATAGCGAATAAAATTAAACCGTCACGCTCGGGACGGTGACTCTGAATCGTTTATTCTCGCCTCCAGTCACCATTTACCATGTTTATTGTTACAAGATCCATTAGAAGAAGTGCATCATTCCAATAATTATACAATAGAGTAATGTATATTTTCTTATAGTCAGTGTAGTATTTTAAGTGTATATATTATGGCTATTTAAATATTGCTAATATTTATTTACATATAAACATTATAAGTACGTATGAATTTCAATGTGCATGTATTTATTTGTATCACTTCTATCGTGTGGTTATAAAGATAGGCTTATTTTTTTTTTAATTTAGGTATTATTACTTTACCACTATAAAGCTTTTAGTGATGTTAAGTTACATCTGTTAAATTTTATCAGGTCCTATCCAAAAGCATAATGATACGTAGCTTGGATCTAAGGAATTTTCTTTATTTCTTCTTCTGTTTTTTGTTGCTGGTTGGGTCGGAAAATTGATATTTTTCTCAAGTCGAGGCACCCTCACGAAATCTGTTTAACCATTTGGACTTAAGAATAAGTCTTTTATGCTTACACATGACGGCAAAAAAGAAAAACAAATATATTTTCAACGGAAAAACAGCTAAACATAAACCATAGTTAATAGCTCTATAATAAAGAAGAAAAATTATTTCAAACTCTTGCAAGTTTACGCGCGAACAATGATAAAATTTACACAGAAATAAGATTTAGTGCAGTATTCATTCTGTTAGTTTTTGTTAAAAGTTTTGTAGTCGGAGTAAGGTAAAATTTTCTTTGTTCATTTATTAAAATTGACAATTGTCAATTCGAAAATTGATACATTGTACTATACGGCTGTACGGGTATAACTTTGACAATATTATTTTAAAGTTAACTAATCTGTTACTTATACCTAACTAGCGGGCCCGGCGCAGGTTGTCTCGCCCTGATAATAAAAAAAACCTTGACAAATTATAGTATATTTAAACCTTCCTCACTCACTTTATCTACTGATGAATGAAAATCCGTTCAATATTTTTTGAGTTTATCGCGAACAGACAGACGTGGCAGGGGACTTTATTTCATAGTATGTAATGAAGTTTATTTATTATGAATTACTTCGTCTTCGGTCTGTGGAATAGAGCAATATATTCAGACCTGTCTCATACAAGTGACGTGATTTATTAATAAAACTGATTGACGAACACGACGATGCGGTCACGTCGGCCATTGGACTGTCCAATACAGCTGTCCCGTGTTCACTAAACACACCGCTACTCTAGACGAATAACGCGGTAACTATGAAATATAAATCATTGCAAAAAAATTGCAAATATCTTTTACGACCTCTTTATTAATTTTAATGTTACACTTTCACGCCTTAACTACTGAACCGATCATCATGAAATTTAGCATAAACGGTGTAATGACTATAGAATAGTACATAAAGTAACGTTTATACAGAAGAAAAAGAACGACTGTTCCCAAGGGGTAAGTGACTTCTAAATTTGCCCGAGCAAAGCCGCGAGTGAAATCTAGTCAAGTTATAATCAACTTTTATAATCAACCTTTAAGTCAACTTAAAATGAAACATATAACAAGCTACTTAAACAAGAAGATTTTAACAAAAAACAAAATCGAGTTCAAAAAAATCTACTCAAAAAGATGCAATAGAACGACTTTGATCATTATGAGGTACCAACTTGGATTGCCATAAACATACCAATATCTTAATAGATCCTGTTCGATTATGAGGTTTTCCTGATATATAAGGTCCAACGCTAATGAAAATCAAATGGTCTCATTTTGAAATGTAACTACACGTATATATTCATAATAGTTTTAATATATTTATAGGGTATAAAACGATAATGGCGCTTATTAATAATCTTCTATTATTATCTCCTAGTATTCATTAATTTTTTTATATATATTTTTTACTATATAAATGAATATTATAAGAGTTCTATTAATATTTTGATTCAGAAAATACAGAAAAGAAATTTGACAGTTACCTCTTTATTCGTTCGGAATTGCGATACACAGTGTTTGCGTTTTCAATTAACTGTACTTAAAAGAAATATGTCACGATATATATTCAATATTAACTAAGATAGTTTAGCAAATGCATAGAATCTGATTTTTTGAGCGTTACTCGTAATTTAAGTTATCTCTGATTAATTCTATGATTACTACTTAGTCCATATACAAAGTGTAATGATATGTGGCTCATGTAATACTCAGAAAAATCTTCAATATAACACTAAAAATCTCATAAAAATTGGCCAAGCCCTCTTGGTAATTTGTCGTGCAAATAACTCTACAAATTTTCTTTATTGAATCGCCTTGAGCAATGAATCTTGAAAAAATAGTATCTCAGTACTTGTTTAAAACAATAAGAAACTCCTTTAGCTGCACTTGAGACCCATGTCCTACTCTAGATTTCGTGTATTTCCCACCTTAGACCACATAGTCATTTAACATCAGATAAGATTGTAGTCAAAGGCAAAAGTCTATAGAGTATTAAATAAAAGGAATGTCGCTACTGTTTTATTAATCTTTGCAAACGGAAATACTCCCCACTCGGCGTGAGCACTTTATCTTTGTAACGAATTTTGTTAGAAATATCTATTCTGGCATGCGAGTATAATTCAATGAGAAACACTGCCGCAACTGACTCGATTCATTAATAAAATCACTGGACCGTTTTGCGTCGACATATCGGACACCGGAGCTGGCGGTCGCTCGTCACTGAACTGGCTAACGCAGCTGTCCCGTGCAATGGCCTTACGGTCACTTCACTATTGGCTTGTTCAATAATGTGGTTTTAGATCTGTTTGTACTATAAATGTATATACTATCTAAATAGAATCCACTAACAAAAGATAATTAATGTCGAAAACTTTAAAAAACTAAATTTAGTAAGAGAATGAGATAAATTAAATACTAAAAATATGGATTGGTCATCCCATGTTTCAGGCTTAGTGAAACCAGTAACAGTTTTAGGTAATAGTGTCAGGTTTTATAACAAAGTCTCAAAACATATTACCAATTTGCTGGATAGTAAGTACCATGTCAAACGGGTTTTAATGTCTATAGCCTATTATAGGATGGAACAGCATGTTAACGATGGTGGTGGACTAACCTCCCTCTCTGTAATAATCCATCTAAAACGAATGTAACTATTTATGATTGTAAAAATATGTACTATGAAAGGTACAGGTAAAGGTAAAGGAAAATATGTACTATGTACTATGATACCAATTCGAGATTCTTGCCGGTTCTTCTCAATGACCGGGTTGTTTATCCGAAGCAGTGGTACTTTTGAAGTTCATTCAGCGCCTTCTCAGGTCCTAAATTGAATTTCCAGTACGACTATGTTCAACGTAAAACAAAATAATTCATGTATAATTAAGGGTACTTAAGTTTAAGTAATAAATGACTAAAATAGAGTTTAGAATTAGTGGAATTAAAGAGAATTATGGCGGGGTTCCTAATGTAAGGAGAAGTTATTACGTCTATGTTCTCAAGACAATCTCTCTGCCAGGTGTGCGCTTTATAAGTGCTTAGTGAAGCGCTCCAAGGGATGAGATATTAGCATTATACATTCTTGTAAACTTTTTTTTTATTATACCCACAATTCAGGAAATAGCTACAACGGAGTGTAATGTAGCGGTCTATTTGTAAGTTCAAATCACAAGAGTAACGTTGGGTTGTGTACTATCAGATAAAATGATTCGATTAAGCCCAAGTATTAATAAAAAGTACAAATTATGACAAAGTATGTTAAATTGCTATCGAGTACCTTTTTTGATTTACTTATTGTGGTTTTATATATATCGGGGGAGCCACTATTGACCTGCGATACCGCGCTATTGACTATATCGGGGGTGTTACTAATGTAACCTCAAACGCTATCTGTTGAAGTTATCGGTTGTTCATTATATACCTCGATGTGAGACGCCATTGGTTGGAGGTATAGGCTCTTTATGTATCTTGATGCCTTAAAAGGCGACTCACGACTAGAGGCTGGATATACACACTCAGACAGTAGGGCTAATCACACCTAAGTGTTGTGTATCTGTATCGGTTAACGTTTTATTCGATTGTTCTTGGTGGATTGATTGATCAAATCATAACCACGACGTCACTATAGATGACGTCATACTTTTACTTGGACGCCACTTTATCGCTGCCCCGACATATATGATCTGTGTTGGTATATTGTACAGTGATGTAAACACAATCATGGTTTATGTTACTTGACAGTCTAGTTAAATGTTAATATGTAATTGGCTGTAGGTTATCAATTTGTCAAGTAAATCGTTACTATAAAGCAATTTGCAAAACTTGACTAAATATTTTATACTTAAATATTGGTACAGTTAAATTAGAGAATTTGTAGTAATTTATTGATAAGTGGACGATGGAAATTTTAATGATTACATTTAGTACTTTATTTCAACGAAATTAATTTATATTTTGTAAATGTTCTGGATACTTTTAAATTAGTGGTGTTATATTAAATCAAATTTACATCTCCTGTAAGCTTTGCGTGCTAGCATGTACAAGTTAGCAAGTTTGAAATTGCCTGACGTAAATAATGTTTTAATCTCTATATACTATAAAACAAAGTCCTCTGCCACATCTGTCTGTTCGCGATAAACTCAAAAACTACTAAACGGATTTTCATGCGATTTTCACCAGTACATAAATTGATTCATGAAGAAGGTTTAGGTATATAATTTGTCTAAGTTTTTGTTATTATCAGCGCGGGATAACGTCCGCCGGGCACGCTAGTATGATATGATTATTTATTCATTTGATATCCTAACAACTAAGCTAATTATACACTCATAACAAAATATTGTTACCATTTTATTAAGTAGTGTACTGCTATTTCAAACGTATGTCGCTAATCTTAACACAACTTTTCAAATGGCCTCGTATATTATACTACAAATTATACTAACAAAGATTATGCAATTTCGAGTACAAAGTGTTATGAATTTTATATATATATATATCGAATATATCGAATTGTAAGAGATATCACTATTAAAACTGTTTATTGGTTTACAAAGATAAGCAGTTCGAATAAATATGGAAAAAAAGTATTGTGATTTGGTTTACACAAATAAAAATCAATTTCCGAATGTATAAGCGCATCACTACAAAACCGCGACACATATTTGACTAATTCTTTCTTTGTTGGTGGTAATTGTCACAAAAAGATTTGTAAGAAAGAAAATATTAAAAAAAACCAGGTTAAAAATCTTAATAAAAAAACATGAGTGAGTAAATGTATTGATAAAAGTATTGCCAGATTAGCGTCTAAGGCAAGATTTGTCTATTTTTCTTTATTTGCTATTATAATATAAAAAACGCTCACCGCTTATGCTCAGGACCGTAACCAAAACAGTCACGTGGAATACACAAACTGTCACTGTAAAACGGAATCTGCGACTCTTTGCTCATTATGACAAAACATAATGAGGTTTGTACAGCGGTGGCTTCCAACTATGACGGTATGTTTACTCTAATGTCATACAATAATGCACCTAACCGCATACTGCATACGCTTGAATTTATAACGGTCGGCGTATAAAAACCCAAGTTGGCGACTGTGCTACTATGAGTGAAGAGTTTTATTCTGTAAAATGGTTTACAGTTGAGTTATAGTTTGTTAAGTTTTATGTGTGGATTGTAAATTGTTCGCGTTGTTTCTTACCCAAGGTATTTAGAAGGTGACTTCACCAATTGTGTTTGGTTGCTCTTTTATAGTTTTTAAAGGTAACTTTAATTCGTACAATGAATCTGTTCGGGCATAAATTGGTTGGGGGTAGCCAAAATTTATTTTTGACACATTGTTTGTCAACGGACAATCGGTGATGATCGGTCACTTGCTCGGCGGCACTTGCTCGGAACCCGCACTTACATTCGGACTCGCTCACCATACAAGCGACATGGCAACTCGGAATTTTATTTTTGTGCATTGTGTGTGTACGTCTTGGAAATCTGGTGCTCTCACCATTGGCAACGGCGGCGGTGAAGACATTATATCAGGTAAGTAAGCGCTTTATCCCGATTATAAAGAAAATCCTTTCGGCCTATATTTTTCCGGGGGTATCTACCTCCAGCCAATTTTATATACAGTCCACTGCCTAGGCTAGGTACCCCGATCAGTGTGGGTGTGGTGGTTGCCACCCCAGAATCTGAATTTTCAGGGAAGAAAAACATTATGATGCAGTTTGCAAGTCTGCTACCATACCCAATTGAAGCTATGATTGTTCAGGGGTTGTCTATTACTTACGTGAGTCTTTCAAGGAGGGAGAGAGTCAAACCGAATCTCACTAAATGCCACGAAGGGAAGAGAGAGGGTTTCGGCAAATATCACGTAATTTGTTCGGTCAAGAAATAGTGTAAAATGTGAGAGAATCACGTTAAATTTAAGGTAAAACAAGTTTTTAGACTAAAATATGCTTAAATCTGGCACAATTCTGGTATATATTAAAATCCATGATTGTATGTAAGGTTATTTCGTTTTGATATATCGAAATGTAATGTAAATGTAAAAATAGTAAAAAACGAGTGTGGTTTAGACAACACAGCGGAAGTAAAACTTCTTTAGCTCCATCTATATATATATATATATGTATTAGCGGAACGGGCGGACGCTGTCCTGTCTTGGGCCTTTGACAATAAAAAAAAATCTAAAGAAATTGTTATTTTTTTCAAAAAAGTAAAAAAAAATAACGTCAATGAGAGAAAAAATTTTTTTTTTTTTAAAATAACAATTTCTTGGACGATAATCACTTGAAATTCTCCAATAAAATTTTATTTTTCAACTTTTGAGGTTTCACGAGGAAATAAAAAAAATTTCAAAACAAAGTTATATAAAATCAGCAAAAATTCAACAAAAGTTTTTTTATAATCAAGAAAAAAAATTAGAAGCGACTGTCATCACATCTTTTGATTAACGGGGATCATTGCAGAATTAGTTGAAGTATTTTTAGAGCAAAAAAAAAAAAAAACGGTCGGACTTTGAGAAAATTACGGTTTTTTCAAAAAAACTAAAATATTTCATATATCTGGGACTCTGAAAATTTTTTCATATTTTTTTTCGAAAACTACATTTAAAAAAAAAATTTGAAAAAAAAAGTTCCTAAACGGTCAATTTTTGAAAAAGTTCTGGCAATTTAAAAATAAAAGAGCGGTTTTTTTCAAAAATGCATAACTTTTTTTGAGTCGGGAAAAAAAATTTGAAAAAATTCTGAAAAATAACTTTCGGGGGGTAGAAAAAGATAGAAAATTTTCAGCGAAATCAAAGGGGGTCAGGTAAAAAATTTGTCGATTTGACATGGAATGACCCATATATACATGTATTAATTTTCTACAAATATTTAAATTTCTTATGGTTTTTACTAACTATAGGCTATCTATCTTAACTAACTTATATCTTCCTGTCAACTTCCGTTCGTCTCACCCGATCACACGTTTTATTAACGCTCTCGTGACGTATTCACCAGCTTACTCTCCAAACAAAGCGTGCATAAAGAAGTTTTACTTCAAAAAGTAAAGATAAAAATAATAAAGCAGATTGTCTTTTTTTTAATCCAACGTATTTACTTAACTCTTACTATATATTCACTCGTATTACTAAGTAACTCAAAATAAATATCTTAAAATAACTCACATGAGATTAGGGGTGGGGGGGGGGTGGGGGGCGGTCAAGATAAATCTTACCGGAAAGGGAGGAGAGCCAAAAATTCCTCAAAAACACCACGTGTAGTTACTTCAAGATCTCTTAATGGTTGCATATTTGAACATCGACTTGTATGAAATCATAGTAAATATATTTTCTAAGCTCAATCCAGTTCAGCTAAAAGCTATCACTAGGCATTTAAAGGTATGTTCTGCAGCAATAGTTGAAAAGATAGTTGAAAGTAACAGTATTCTACCGGATCTTCAATCGGGTTTCAGACATGGACGTGGTACCACTACGGCTTTATTAGACGTTGTGAGCAATGTTCTTGAAGCACGAGATCGGGGGAAGGGAACTCTTCTTGTTTTGCTCGATTTTTCACGAGCTTTTGATACAATCAACATACATTTATTATTAGCTAAACTACGTTACTATGGATTCGACCAAAATACTATCAAATGGTTTCACAGTTATTTAGCTAATCGCTCACAGTATGTTGAAATAAGAAAAGAAAATGGATCTTCGGTTGCTTCCTCCCTCAGACCTGTAACTCGAGGAATTCCACAGGGATCTATTCTTGGACCTTTACTGTACATTATATACAGTGCCGACATTATCCACTGTTTGCATGATTGTAAATACCACATGTATGCGGATGATCTACAACTATACATGTCTTTTAAGGGTGATGAACTCGGGGCATCCGTTCATAAAATTAATGAGGATATCTGTAGAGTAATATCCTGGTCTGAGCAAAACTCATTGGTCCTCAATCCCACCAAATCCAAATTCATGGTTCTAGGAAGCAAGATGCAAATTAATTATATTATACCCGCCAATCCAGTGATAAAGATTATGGGCAAGAATATAAATAGGGTTGATATAATTCGTAATTTGGGATTACTCATCGACCCGGAACTTCGTTTTGAGTCGCACATAAATAATATTATTAGAAACTGCTTTTATAGGTTAAAAGTACTGTATCGCTTTAGACAGTATTTTAGTATCACATTGAGAAAGCTACTTGTTGACAGTCTAGTTCTATCGAGACTAAATTACTGTGATACAGTGTATGGTCCTTGTTTATTATCGCGTACTGATCGTTCCATCCAGCGTGTGCAGAATGCTTGTGCCAGATTTTGCTTCGATGTCCCGCGCCGTGGACATATTACACCATTTTTGAATGACGCAAATGTCCTAAAAATGGCGGTACGACGCGAGTTACACATGGCTACGTTACTTTTTGGACTGATTAAAACCAAAAACCCAAAACATCTGTATGACAAGTTAGAGTGGAGACAAGATAAGCACACGTATTTTTCATGTTCTCGCACCATGACTAACCCATTATCGGTACCTCTCCATAGAACTACCGCTTTTAGAGGGTCATTTAAATATGCCGCCACTCGTTGTTGGAACAACATCCCACCGCCATGTCGATCCAAAAAGAGTAAACTTAGCTTTAAACTCTCATATAAGCATTATCTATTGCAATTTCAAATTCAGTAATTAGAGTGACGTATAATGTATGTGAATAGTAGTAATATTCTATTTTAAGCTCTGTTTATTGGTGTGTATTGTTTTTATTTACTTTTTTTTTCTCTTCTAAAATTATATTTGTTTTTGTTTAATCCTAAATTTGTGGTTACAGTTGTTATATCTCTTTAGTATGGCCATCCGTGACTTGTTACGTGCGGCTGTGTTATTTGTTTGTTCGTTTCTAATTCTGTATTGACATTAACGTCTGTTTATCATCATATATAGGCTCCCATCGAAAATCAGCGCTGCAGTACTACTTACAGTATTGCAGATTTTTGCTGAATGGGTTCGCCAATTGTTGGACATCTATTTTTCATTTTTAAAATGTATTTTTTTTTCTGTCTAATTAGTGTGTAATCTAATTTAATTGTATGGTTGTTCCAACAATAAAGTATTTCTTTCTTTCTTTCTTTCAATACTAGAGGGTTAATCTTCTCTAGGTTTAGCATTACTATTGGTATGACTTGGTCTTGCCCGCACTAAATAGCTAGTCTTAATTTTTCAGTCCTTCGGTATTGTATGGGCAGAAACTTGTAATGAATTAATAAAAAAAAAATAAAGAAGATAATTTAAATAGAGAAGACAAAAATGGACGTGCAATGAAATATAAACAGACAGAAGTAAAACTTGTCTTTCTTCAATACTTTAATTGTTCCATAAGAATTTTGGTCCTGCGTACCCAAATACATTAACTTCCAAAATATAACCAGTTAACATATAAGAATTTAGATAGTATATAAACTGTTATTCCATCTCATTATCTCATTGCTTTGATAATAAATGAAATAGAAAGCGAGTGGCGTCAACGTGAACATTTATTCAAATAGTCTGAGTATTTTCGTTTCCTTAACTTAATGTACACAAACATTTACAACGACAAATCAAATTTATTAAAGGAATTTTAAAGGAATCTAGATTTTAAATTCTTATGCCGCGTAACTTACATTCTTCTGTTTTTACATAGGTCTGTAGTAATAATTACATTTTACTAAATTATAGCCTAAAATGCTGGTATAACTAGAAAGAATGAGAAAAAAAATTGTAGAAAGTACACGGACGATACAGCTATCTAAAAACTATAAATGCGTGTGATTTTATACAGTGTTTTTAGCCGATAAAGACAGTTGCGAACACATTCAGTAATATATGTCTCAAATGTTATTTCGAAGTCCATAATCAAATTAAAGTTTCGTGCTTCTGAAACACGTTCTATTAGCTCAATCCATAACCATAATGGTTTTATTAACTATGGAAATAACTAAGTTGATACTTAGTTCCTATTACTTTATACTTCGTTTCAGTACATTTATTTACATTTACTTTATTTAGTTACATTTATTTCTTCGTTCATTTCACTAATAACATTACCATTGCTTTGAGGTTCTAAATGATATATATGTTTGTAAATTATATAAATACAACCTATACTTGAGAATTCTTCAGTAGTCATCGTCCTGAACCTAGTCTACAAACACGATGACGAAAGTCTATGGGTAGAGGAATATAGTAGTCGGTACTGGCATGTGCGTTACAACTTTTTTTATTTTATGTTTTTCAACAAATCTTCTACATTATTACTGCCATTATCGAGTAGGTAATAAGATTACATTACAAATTTAGTGTCTTGTGAGAATTGCAAAGTTCTCACAAGATGGTTTTTTAATGAAGTTTCTGTGGCATCTCAGAATTTATGCCCCGTGGTATTATTTCTCATCCACTTCATTTGTGCACAATAACCGAACAATGTTACGTAAAACACCACCAATATTACAAGATATACATAGAGCCAAATAACACAAGATTATGTATAAAACATAAAATCCACTACATGACAGACGAAGAGCCCTTCAAAACTCAACTTGGTGTTTTGTGATTGTATGTAGAGCCGGTTTTATTATGTTTGAAATATTTAAAGCAATATAAAAAACACCAGTTATCTTCTACTATTCTGTAGTTTCATCGCGAAGTTATCTTTTACCGAAAATGAATAAAAATAGTAAAAAATATTAAAAAAGTATATACAACTAGCGGACCCGGCGAACGTTTTCCCGCCGTGGTAATAAAAGAAACCTTGACAAATTATATACCTAAACTTTCCTCATGAATCACTGCTGGTGAAAACTGTATCAAATCCGTTCAGTAGTTTTTGAGCTTATCGTGAACAGACAGATAGACAGGCGTGGCAGAGGACGTTGTTTTATAATAGAATGGTTAGATTTGTATTAAATTTGAAAGAGGTATATGAGACATATGTATGAAGTTTGTGAATAAATACAGACTAGAGAAGTTCTATAAGTTTTTAGATACAAATATTAAAGATAATGAAAAACTTTTTCATGAAAATAGCTAAACGTTCTTCTTTTGAGCTGAGAGTTTTACATAATACATCTGTAAATATTTTGTCCCACTTATATAATGAAGATAATAAAACGTAAGTATCGTAGAGACACACGATGGAAGTAGTTTTATATTAAAGGGGAAATTTTTATTAAAAAAAATACAACAAAACGCCAACGTCACACGATATTCTCAAGCGGTCACCCATCCAAGGACTGACCGCACCCGATGTTGCTTAACTTCGATGATCGGACGAGAACCGATGTTCTCAACACTACCTGACACAGTGTTTACCCCACCACTTTTTTCTGACACAAAAAGTTATGGGTCAGAATTTCAAAGCAAAAATTGGAATTTTTACTTCAAAAGTTATGTTTTATTTGTAAATTCTATTCGTCGAGTTCTATTTCGAGCGATCATATATAAATGGGCCATTCAAAAAATGAATAAAACGTTTGATGTTTCCATTTGTTAATTTCTCGGAAATTGTAATTAAATTTTTATATTCGCGTTTCGTGTAAATACGAAATGGGGGAAATTTATTTTTCCAATTAAAACGTAATTAATTGTAACAATAAAATTAATTGAATACTGAATGATAAGAAATATTTGAATGAAAAATTCTGTTCTTGTTTAGTGTATAACACATACCTTCATATTTCATTAAACACCAAAAGTAACTAAGGTTCTGATTTGATAAAAACTTTAAAATGCAATCGTCATACCTAAACTCTGATTAAAGCTGTTACGTATGCAAATATTAGCTCTGTGGACAGACATTTTTCTGCCACATTGAATATATTAGGAAAATTAGAGGTCATATTTTTTTAACCAATAAAATAAAATGTTGAGGCAGTCATAATGACTGCTGACAGAAGTAAAAACTCAAAACGATGACTATTCTCTTTTGAATTTTTAAGTTAATAATAGTGTGAATTATTTACATTTTATAATTTGTAGATTGAAATTATTAACATTAGTCCCAGGTTTTCACATCATTAACACACGGAGCAATAATTATATACATTCTTATAAAGTTTATTAACCGATCCAATCTATGATGAACTGCAAAATATTAATATTAAGTACATGCACACATGCCGCTATATCACGCGTCACTAGTCTGACGCAAGTTACGCAATCTCATTACGGCTGGTCACACTTACTAGAATGTCATCACGTGAAATTATAAGTTTACAATCTTCCAAAAATACCCTTCAACGCGCCTCAAGAAGGTTTCATTTCAAAAATTGCACAGAAATAAAAAATCTAAATCTACCGGGTTCGATTATTGCTAAGACTACCCAGGTAACAATGGGTAACTGAACAGTTAAATAAACAGGCTAACAATAAGTTATTAAAGCGAAGAATTACAAACATATATACACCCTCAATTTATATGTAAACATTACAAATAGGCACAATTTAGGAAGTTCTTTATTTTCATTTTTAAAAATTATTTGATTGAAGGAAGCTTTGGTAACGGTGTTCTAGTACCTATAATTGGGCTTCGGATATCGCTTGTAAATATATCTATAGCCCCAGGTAATATAACTTAACTGTAATCATTATAGCGCTCGAAAACTATCAGTTACGATACCCAAAGAACGTGCAAATCAAAAAACGCACCTCTTCTGTCTCAAGTTTGCATTTATCATCATCTCATTTATCTCGGTCGGGGATCGTCATGTGCTCATTTATTTTTTTAACACACTAAACTTTGGAATTACATGACAGATCTTAAAGACTATTTATAGAGGAGGTTTATAAGACATCTATCTCAGATCAGAAAGGACGGTAAGCGATAATGATAAGAAATCATAGCATGGGTGTGCCGAGTGGCAGATCTGGAGTAACGGAGATCGAGAGTGAGTTGGCCGCTTAATACGAAGCAAGTGTTATAGATAAAGGCCGAACTGTGAACGCCTATGTCAGAGAAGGTATAACTAAGCATCAGTATCATTAGTCATCAAAAATATAGCGGATGAGCGGATCAAAGGGGGGTTGGCCGTTCGACAAGAACTAAGTGATACCAATAAAGCCCGATCCGTGCCGATGTTCAGTTGGCTGTACGATACGAGGCGAGAGTAACAGATAAAAGACGATCTGTGAATGCCCATGTCAACGAGGCTATATCTAATCATCAATTAAGTATAGAGGATCGAAAGTGGGTCGGTCGTCCGACAAAATCCAAATTTAATCGATAAAGGCCGATCTGTAAATGCCTATGTCCGCGAGGCTATATCTGAGCAACAATGGTGCTTTATACGGATGTTTTAATGTTATAGTAATTCAATTATTTAAGAGTTAATCACGTGTGCATACGCGGTGCTCAACTAGTTATGGATAAAATGAGCCACTATATAAAATGGTTCCTATAATCCCTACTTAATTATTACGTTAATAAAATATAAACCAATTAGAGTGATAATTCGATTTAATTTTAATTAAACTCGTAACAGCGTGCACGACAAAACATCATTAAGTGTTAACGAAACTGATTATTAGTTGCACTAACGAACTGGGCGTCGCGTCGCTCCCTCGTCCAATTACACGTGCTCAGTATAAAGCCTAGCGTTTAGGATACCTAACGTTGTATTACAGCGATAATACCTAAGCTACCTTGGTATAAATATTGCTTGTGATTTATATTATGTTCTGTCAGTTGTTCTTCGCAATATGTAGTGTGGTAGGTGGTAGAGCCACGTTGAAGCTATTACTGGTTTCAGCATGAATGGGTCGGCTCGTCCGGGGTAGTACCACCCTCTCACAGAAAACCAACGTGAAGTAACAGTGCTTGCATTGTTGCGTTTCGTTTGGTCAGTGAGAGCGCCGGATACCCACCTCCTCTCCCCTTCCCCGTTGTTCCCCTCCCCATCCCCCACTTCCCCACTCCCCTCTCCCCCAAACACAGTTGGCAACGCACTTGCGACTCCCTTGGTGTTGCAAGTGTCTATGGACGGTGGTGATCACTTACCATCAGGTGACCCACATGTTCGTTTGCCTCCTATAACATAAAAAAAAAAAAAGTACTAATTCGTGATAATCTAAGCGGGGATCTTTGTCTGAAGTGACGCAAATAAACCTATTATGTGTACCAAGTGGTCATTCGTGAATTGTTCTGCTTTGGTTTCGTATGATGAGCAGCAATATATAAATATTACATGTACACAAGCCCCTATACTAAGCGTCGCTAGTCTGACAGAAGTCGCGCAAGTGCAATAGGGCAGGTCATGCTTACGTAGTATGTCATGACGCGAAATTATAAATTTATCTCCTGCCAAAAGTACCGCTCAACGCACATAAAGAAGTTTCCACTTCAATATATTACAAACATACATACATCCTCACAAACTTTCTGGTTTGTAATATCAATATTACAAATGATGAGTTGGAAAATAATTTAAAAGAATCATGTCATAAATTTTAATAAAGTCGCAGAATCTGCGATTGTCATGTCCGACTGAATATTAGTTTTGTAAATGTAACGAACGGCCAGACAGAATTACTGTTGCATTTCAAACACATTACTGATTTGCCAGGTCGTAGGTTTACGCACCATATCAAACGGGATTTTAGTGTCTAAAGGTTATTAACAAGGTGGATCAATATGTCAACGATTGTGATCTCTGGAAATAATACTCCTCTTTTTGCATCCACTAAAAACTAAAACTAAACTAAAACTAAAAACCATCTATGTTTGTAAAAAATATGTATCATGAGTGGATTAACCAGATCGAGTTTCGTACCGATTCTTCTCGGTGAATGTGTTGTTCTACGAATCAGTGGTATTTTTGACCTTCATGAGTGCCTTCTTAGGGCTTCAATTTAATAAAGTATTTTTGATTTTATAATGCTAAGTGTGGATAAACAAATATTTATTCTATTACACCTGTATAATATACCACGATTTAATCTAATTGCACTGTTACTGGAGTGAAAACCTCTTCAGGTACGTCGAGCGGTATTTTTTTGGTAGGAGATAAACTTATAATTTCGCGTGATGACCTGCATACTACTAGCTCCTACTACTAACTACTACTCCTTGCGTCAGACGAGCGATGCGTAGTATAGTTGACTGTGTGCATGTAATATTGATATTTTATGTTGAGCTTATGCAATCCATCATATGTTTGATTGCTTAATAAACTTTATAAAAATGTATAGATTTATTGCTACGAGTGCCAATGGACGTGAAAACTAGACTAATGTTAATAAATCATTACATAGTATAAAACAAAGTCCCCTACCGCGTCTGTCTCTCTGTCTGTTCGCAATAAACTCAAAAACTACCGAACGGATTGTCATGCGGTTTTCACCGGTGGATAGAGTGATTGATGAGGAACGTTTTAGTATATAATTTGTCAAGGATTTTTTCATAATCAGGGCGGGACAACGTCTGCCGGACCCGCTAGTTTAATATAAAAATTAATACATTTTAAATGTTGTAATTCACGCTATAATTAATTTAAAAAATCAATAGAGAAAACAGTTATTTAATTGCTTTGAGTTTTTACTTCTGTCAGCAGTCCTTATGAATGCGTCGACTTTTTTTTTCCTCTCAAATTCTACCAGAGTAGTGTGACACGTTAAAAATATAAATAAATTATAATTCCTTCTGTTACACCGAAGCGCGCAATATAGCAGCCTTTTTTTTTACTTTAAAACGACATATACGTGTTTATCGCGAGCCTTTGTTCTGAACACGCGTGGTGTGTATAACATGAACTAACAGAAGCGCGCTGACTCTATATAGTTCGGTGTATATATTTTGTTAAAACATATGGACGTTTAACCCTCCGTGCAGAAAAAAAACCGTCATCGAATGAAGTATCGTTTTCCAGTAAAATTTTAAAGTTAATAACAATAAACAAACCTGTGATTTGTACTACTTTTAATTATTAAAGTTCCTTCTTTTTATAACAGAGAAAAATATTGGCGAGAAAATCTGTTTTTATTATCGCCAGATAAAGTTTTTGTCTAGGTTTTAGATGTAGTTAATCATAATCATTGCCAATATCAAAACATTATTATTTACAATAACTATAAAATGTATATTTATTCTTTTGATCTACAAATATATACAAGTCATGGGGGACTTGGAGAGCTAAAACAATAAAACCAAACAATTGAATTTATAAAAAAGTAGTACTTCTAATTTTATTAATGATGGCATCCTCATGGTGATCTCTTTCAATCGAAATAAAGTAGAATAAATAAGCTTTTAAATATTACGAATTCTCTCAGTTATCATTGTGTATCAAAAAAATCTATTACAATTATTTTTATACGATATACATAAAATATAGTATAGAATATATATCATATGCTATAACATATATCTAATATACATAATAAATTATAATCTGCTGACTAAATATTTTATTTTAATGAAAAGATAAAATAACAAAAAGATTAACTAAGTGACACGCTCACGGCATAATAAAATCCGAACCTATGTCAAGTAATCCAATGAGATAATCTTACTTAACACTTGAGAAGTAAAGGTATTTGCTGTTAAATCACTGGACACAAAAACTTTATAATAAAATATTATTTTGTCGGTAAAATGGGTGTGTATACTTTATAAACAAAATAAATTGTTATTCGGTGTGTATGTCGTTAAATGATGGTTTTGATATAGGACAAGCGTGCTAGCAGACGTTGTCCTGCCTTGATAATAAAAAAAAAATAATTAAAATTCAACCGCATCGCTACCTACCGGGTCCAATAGTGAATCTAAACTATTCTTGAATCCACCTAAAAAAATTCACAAAAATTTTTATCAAAATTTGTCCAGCCGTTTTTTAGGAGGAGTTCAGTCACATACGTACGAACGGAATAATAATACTTATATAAAGATTAAAATACCACTGCAAGGCAAATTCGTTTGCCACAAATCGCATAAAAAAGTAACAGTGCGGGCGCGGGGAGAATCGTATAGTTTGGCGCGATCTTTTGGAGGTTGGGAATGGGAGAAATTAAAATAAATTTTCAAAAAAAAGTATTAACCGACTTCAATATCAATCAAAAACCCATAAGGCACTAAAAAGCGGAAAATAAATAGTTTATCAAATTAACCAAATTAAATAAAACATATGAATATGTGTGCTACCTAGAGATGTAGTGGAAGTCGGTGCGAACCGAAAATCATATCATCTACATAGGTACAAAGTTTAAGTCCACTCTCGCGTCTTTGTAATACATTTCTACTTGGAACAAATTTGAAATTTCGGTTGGCACCGACTTCCAATACATCTCTAGGTAGCACACATATTCATATGTTTTATTTAATTTGGTTAATTTGATAAACTATTTATTTTCCGCTTTTTAGTGCCTTAATGGGTTTTTGATTGTTATTGAAGTCGGTTAATACTTTTTTTTGAAAATTTACTTTATTTGAAGTCGGTTAAAAAGTGAGTATAACCGCTGAGGCACAATTAAGTGTGATGTGCTTCAATCTATGTAATGTTTACGTTATTGGTAACCCATAGAAATTAACCTATACACGAATTAATTAACGTGTCGTTGGCTGTTAAGACCTTGCTTGGTCAATAGCGTAGTCAGTTCGAAGGAAAAAAAAAAAGTGTCGTTGGCTTCAGACATTTTATAAGAAGTAATAGAAATATGTTTTGATTATGACAATTTCATAATTTATTGTACTTAATATATATAAAATAATAGAAGAGAAAAAAAACGTAACTCCCCCGCTCGCTATAATAATCGGTATGTTGTCAAAACTAACTCGGCCGTCATATTTGCATAGAAAGTGCGGACACGGGGAGGCCGCGCATTTTTCACAAGCGAATAATGGACGTTAAATATTTTAACGGGCCCATTCCTTGAGGGATGGCGTCGATATATATTATTATTTATAAACCGAACCGAAGGTAACGAGCCCTGACTTATGTTTGCGTATATTTTTTCCGTTTCGTTTCACCGCCTCTAAGTTATATATAGTGATGTAAACGGTACGATATTTTTTTCGAAGGGATTCGATTAGGTCCTTTTAAATAGCTTTAGGAAGGGTAATGGATGTTTTTGGGAGTTTATTTGGATTAAACTTCGGAGAGTGTTTTTGTTTTTCTTTTTATCTGTAATTTTATTTATGTTTTGGTAGATTTTTGAAGTGACAACTTCTTTGGTTACGTTGAGCGGATTGTTTTTGGCAGGAGATAGATGTATGATTTCGCATCATGACATGATAGTAAACGTGACCGACCGTGTTGCGTCAGACTAGCGTCGTGTAGTATAGGAGCTCGTGTACATCTAATATTTACATTTGGTATTGAGATTGTGCAATCATATGTTTGATTAATTCATAAGCTATATAAAAATGTGTACAATTATTGCTCCGAGTGCCAATAGATATGAAAACCAGACTATGTTAATAATTTCGATAGGTATACATATTATGAAATTTAAATAATTCACACTATAATTAATTTAAAAATTCAAAAGAGAACACAGTGATCCCATTGTTTTGAGTTTTCACTTCTATCGCCAGTCCTAATGATTGCCTTGACTTTTTTTTACAATGTTTTTTATAATCCATTATTGGACATTTGAATTGTGTTCTTACTTAGTAAAGAGTAATGTAACCTACGAAGTTTATATAGTATAGTTTACTATTTGAAAGAAATGCATGATCCTTTTAATTTAGATTAAAACACATTAATGATGCAATATATAAAAATGCGGGTATTATTTTATACGGGTACGTTACTTTATGTTATGGTTATATTCGTGTTTAATATTCTAAATAATCATTTTTTTATTGTAGCATGGGTAAGTGACTGCACTATGTCTGATGGTAAGCACAGTAGAAACTAAAAACATACGGTGGCAACCGAGAGACAAGCTATGCATCGCCGGTCGCCGCTGTGATGCTGGCTTCTATTAATAAGTTAATTTAATGGCTTTTTAATGAATTACTTTAATTGCAAAACAACATACTAACTCTGTATAAAGCAAACCTGTTACGCAGAGATCCTATAACGAAAATCGCCCGCTGCTTGCTAGGACGATATGGGCTAAGATGGTAAACACGCCAAATTTAGAGAGAACTGACTCTCAAGTGCAGCTGCCGGAACACACCAACAGGTGCTTGGTGCTTTGAAGAAGGCGGACTTTGAAGAAGCCATATGATGTTTCTAGGATTCGAACCTTCGCCCAACGACGCGGTGTTCGAACACGCTAGCAATGAAAAGTACGAAGAGGTAATAGTGATAATATGAAACGAATGTTGGTACTTACGTATTAACGCCACCGTAATGAGCTCGCCGACCAGCTTGTAGGTAGTAGAGCCACGCTGAAGCTACTACTGGTTCCAGCATGAAGGGGTCGGCTCGCCCGGGGTAGTACCACCCTCTCACAGAAAACCAACGTGAAGTAACAGTGCTTGCATTGTTGCGTTTCGTTCGGTCAGAGAGAGTGCCGGATGCCCATCTCCCCTCTCCCTCCTCCTCTTCCACCTTCCTCCCCCAAACACAGGCTGGCAACGCACTTGCGACTCCCCTTGTGTTGCAATTGTCTATGGACGGTGGTGATCACTTAACACCAGGTGACCCACCTGTCCGTTACCTCCTATAATATAAAAAAAACACACGCGGCCGGCTCGCTCTTTCTTTGTTTTAAAAGTCTAACCTAACCCAACCGAACTGAGAACTGAGAGGGACGATACTAATCACATTGCTCCGAACGAATTACGTATTAACGCCACCGCAGCTGAAGTTGGTCAAGTGCAGGCAATCTACACCTGGGCTATGTGACTGATATCTTGTTGTGTATATTAATACGAGGACTATTTATTTATCTCACCTTTTCCCCTTCGGTTCGGTTAGGTTTGGTGAAACAAAGACAGCGCGAGCCAGCCGCGGCAGCGATTGGCGAGCGCACTGCGGTGACGTTAATACGTAAGTACCCAATTAGTGTATAATTTATGAGTAGTTTTGTTTACTAAGTATCGAATAAAACTTTGGTCGTCCCAGTTGATCTGTTATTCATACGACAAAAATTTTAGAGTGAGGTTGTATGGTATATGGGCAAGATCAGAATTACCATCTGTGTGCTATACTTTTAGCTATCTTGTTTTGCAGTCTGCTAACAAATATCTGGTACACTAATTACTTAAAAACACTACGTGTTGACATGACGTTGGTAAATGTCGGTAAACATGTACCCCAGGGTGCCCTGTATTCATAATTGAACATAGCTAGTTTGCAATATACGCAGTGGACTTTGATGCTACTCATTATGTGTCTATGTTAATACATTTGCAGTTTATTATAATGAACAACTGTGTGTCAAGATTTAACTCAATCTCAAACTCAAACATTGCTAGTAAAATTGTTTACAAATACGGGATTAAAAGACTTTAGTATCAAAAACATTTCGAAAAATGTTAAAAACGCTTTGTATTGTGGCAGGGCTTTGTCTGAGTTGCCTGGCAAGGTACCACCAAAAATTGCTTGATCGATGTTAGTAAAATTGTTTACACATACGGGATTAAAAGACTTTAGTATCAAAAACATTTCGAAAAATGTTAAAAACGCTTTGTAATGTGGCAGGGCTTTGTCTGAGTTGCCTGGCAAGGTACCACCAAAAATTGCTTGATCGATGTTAGTAAAATTGTTTACACATACGGGATTAAATGACTTTAGTATCAAAAACATTTCGAAAAATGTTAAAAACGCTTTGTAATGTGGCAGGGCTTTGTCTGAGTTGCCTGGCAAAGTACCACTTCAAGTGGAAAATCTATTTTGTTATATCAGTTGTAGCTCAAAAATACTAACCGAATTTTTATGATACTTTTTCTTAAATTATTATTTCTCTAACCAGGTTTTAATATATGTAACTATTAATTATTAAATGAAGTAAGCATTAGGCGATTGGTTGTAATAAATATAGCTAAATATATAGACAGTTTTCTAGAATTTAATTTTTATTTTTCAATCACAGTGACCGGTTTTACGAGGCAAAATGGACTAACAATTTCTTCTAAATAATTAAATATATCAGTCCTTCACAGCATCCAATTTGGGATGTGAGTTTCATTCTTTGTTACGCTCACACATTTTAACACAAAAATTATATTCTACGCAAGCGAAACCGCGATCAATAGCTAGCTGTTTATAAAATACACTCTTCATATTATTTAAATATAATGGTTTATAGAAAGTTTTAAGAAAATAAATAATTTGTTGGTTTACGTGAGCAGACTAGGGAAATAGCTGGTATTAAAATAAAACAATGAGTGAAGATTATAAAACTAAATTAAACACAAACGAGTCAGTCATAATGATTGCCGGCAGAAGTAAACACTGAAAACAATAGAACGACTGTGTTCTCTTTTGAATGTTTAAGTTGATTTATCTGAATTATTTAAATTTTATAGTTTGTTTACCTACTGAAATTATTAACATGAGTCTGGTTTTCACGTCTATTGGCACTCGGAGCTATAATTATACACATTTTTAAACAGTTTATTCTTTAATCAAACATATGTTGAGCTGCACAATCTTACTACAAAATATCAATATTAGATAGATGTACACAGGCTTTTATACTACGTGTCGCTGGTCTGACGCAAGCCATGCAAGCGTAATACCGTCGGTCACACTTGCTAGCGTGGTATGACGCGAAATTAAATAATTTATCTCGTGCCAAAAATACCGATTAACGCGCCTAAAGAAGCTTTCACTTCAAAAATGTTTTAACAAAATAAATAATTTGGTGGTTTACGTGAGCAGACTAGGGGGGTAATAGCTGGCTGGTATTAAAATAAATAACCGAGTAAAGATTATAAAACTAATTAAAAAAAATTAAAACCTAGATAAAGTACTCGAGGAGTACGGTTCAATAATTTTGCATTTGCCTCAATTCCCCTCTTTGCAGAAAAATTCATCAAACGCCTTTATGCACCCGAAAAGCGAGCTCGTGATATAGTAAAAAATATTTGGCGCAGTAAATCGTCGGGCCCAGTGCTATCAGTTCCAATAAAAACTAAACTATAAAGCGAAACTGCCGTTATGAAAGAGAAAAAAATACACGAAAAAAGACATTTTCGATATTCGCGAAATGTACGCCGTGTCTGAATTCATTTCGCTCTTGTATCGGCCGCGGGAAACCGATCGAGGAATTTTCCACATAAAAAAATCCGAAAGAAATATATCTGTTGTAAAAGTTGAAAATATTTCAGACACGAGATGCATTTGTATCTAATATTTCCATCAAGATATGTCATAGTGGGAGCATCCAGTAGTCGGAGCATACCGAAGATTCGAATTATCACAGGTGTTTGTTGACAGCGCCATCTATTATTTTCTATGTTAATTAATACTGGCAAGGTATTGTTAATGCTCTTCTATTTAATTATTGTTAATGTGATTTCTTCTAAATTATTGAGTAATTTAGATTTAAACTGTTCATAACTTCTAACAATTCCACATTTTTATTCGCATAAGCACTGATAGAAGTCGCTAAATAAACCGGTGTCACGCCACACTCGACGCGTGACACCATCTTAAGAAAATGTGAGTCGTACGATAATATTTCTAACTTGATTTGATTCTTGATTTAAAGCAGACCTAAATTAGTGTCACGAAAATTAAAATCGGACTTGTGAAATTGTAATAGAAGTATTCTAGATTTAAGTAACATTTGGAACCTTTTGTTATTTATTAAAACCGGAAATACAGTCTATGTGCAGTCGAGATAGAATAGTAAAGTTGCTATTTAAAATGAATAACAATGTAATTAAAACATATTGGCATTGTATTATGTTATTAATATTACTTTGTAATTACTAGAATAATTGTCGATCTAAAATGAGTTTTATTGCAAATAAGGATTTGTAAAGTACTTCGGTTGTTACAACGGTGAATTATTTTATGATAATTAATGACAACGTAATTATTCAATGTATGGTGTTAAAATAGTTATTTATTTATAATTAGAATTATTAGCGAACATAAAGTGTAACTAATAATAATAAATTACTATAATATACTAGCTTCACTGCCCTATTATACATGATGCAGTGACCTGAACCTTACACAACGAGAAGCTAATATGTACACTGGTTAACAGGGTTGAGAAATTAATAAAAAACTTTTACCAAAAAAACAAACCGCCTTCGATGTGAAAAACTAATGAAGCACTAAAAAGCGAAAAATAACTGAATTATTAAATTAACCAAATTAAATAAAAAATATTGATATTCGCGCTACCTAATAATATATTTGAAGTCGATGCCAACCTATATTTCAAATTTGTTGCAGGTAATAAAATATGTTTACTACCTATACAGATATACATCATGGGACACGAGAGTGGACCAAAACTTTGTATATAGATGATATGAATTTAGGTTGGCATCGACTTCACATATATTATTAGGTAGCGCGAATATCAATATTTTTCATTTAATTTGGTTAATTTAATAATTCAGTTATTTTTCGCTTTTTAGTGCTTCATTAGTTTTTCACATCGAAGGCGGTTTATTTTTTTGGTAAATTTTTTTTATTAATTTCTCAACCCTGTTAAACAGTGTACATATTAGCTTCTCGTTGTGTAAGGTTCAGGTCACTGCATCATGTATAATAGGGCAGTGAAGCTAGTATCCAGTCATGCCTAAAGTTATGTGAACTGGTGGCCGATAAATCAATAGGTTGTTGTTACCGTCGGCATTATGTTATGTATGTAAATTGGTAGTGAAGGAACGAGACTTTATCGCTAGTTAACTGTTCGATAACGTTACTTAGTTAAGTATATCTCTTTAGTTACGATGTGTAGTTTTTTTAAATGTTACTTTTGGAAATCACACTTCTAGATTATTACTGCCATTGTCAAGGTAATGACAAGTGCCTTCTCGTCATTTCAATGTTCTAACAAGATGGTGGCTCCCTTTTTAGAACTTTTCCGGGAATTTTTGTGGCATCTCAGAATGAATCTATAGAAAAAAGTGTTCATTATGTCTGACGCTTAACATTTTGTAATGTTGTAATGCTCTTGCGAATTAAGTAATAGGATTCAATAACTTCGTATGCTCAAGATATTTATTCCACGTTTTTAATAACGGATTTGAATATAAATAAAGTATAGGTATAGAAAGTTGTTAGTTTTATATTTCATTATCGTGCGTCCATAACTAATGCCATTTTAATTGAAAAACTTCGTGTTGCCAAAGCGGCTTATACAGGAACGAAAGCGCATCGGACGAGCAGATTAGTCTTAATTGATGTTTAAAATTAAAAAAAAAAGTCTAGGCAGTATAAGGTCTGCCGACAGAAGTGAAATCTCAAAATAATGGACCTTTAAGACCGTTCTCTTTTGAATTTTTAAATTAATTATAATGTAACTTATTTAAATTTCATAATTTGTTAATTTAAATTATTATCATCAGCCTCTCCTTTGCATCTATTGGCACTGCGAATAATAATTATGTACTTTTTATACAGTTTATTAAGTCATCAAACAGGTGCATAATCTCAATATAAAATATCAATATTACATTTACACAGGCCCCTATACTACGAGTCGCTAGTCTGACGCAAGCCGCGCACACGTAATACGGCCGGTCGTGCTTACTAACATAATTATAAATTTATCTCCTGCCAAAAAAATACCGCTCAACACGCCTAAAGGATATTTCACTTCAAAAAGATATATGGTGGATATTTTCTTAAATAATCTTTTAAATAATATTTCAAATTTATTAAAACACTAGCTGACCCGCGCAACTTCGTCTGCGTCAAATCGGTTATTACCGGTTCCAATTTTATTTCCAAACGCGAAAAATCTTAAAAAAACTAAACCCGATTGTAGCGATACTTACCGAGGCTAATTGTGAATCCAAACTATTCTATATATATTGGCAAGAAATGTCTTCCCGGTATCCCCTGGGTTGCTCCTGTGGTCCTCACTTTCACGCCCCATTTAATATCCTCGCAATAACGCAACAATTTTCCCGTTAATAGTTTTTATGTTATAATCTTCTAACCAACTTTATCAATTAACATGCCGTAAAAAGTAAACTTTATGTCCATGAATTTTTCAATTTGGTATCTGGCTATTTGTTTTAATAAGAATTTGTAAAGTACTCGTATACATAAAACCTATATCTAATAACTTTAGTAATTAGTAATTGTAACATTTATTTTGTTTTTCACATATAAACAATATATTGCGGCTGAGATATTAAACTTAAAATATGGTGTTACATATTTTTTTGTAAAGCTAACAGTAATTAATTTTGCTAGGGGTTTTATTCCTTTATTTTAAATAATTCCAGCAACGCACGCTATGTTATAGAATTTTGCTAATTTGAATTACATTTATTGTGATCAATTATTGAAAATATATATTCACCAAAATAAAAAGTAATCTAATATACCTTTCTTACAGTGAAAGATTTTTCAAAATCGGATCGAACATACAAACTCACTTACTTCAACTAAAACTTTTTAATATTGGGGTTTCATACTCATTGTTTCATAGATACGAATTCTACCAGTGTCAAGTCAGTCATAGGAGAGTCACATTATAGATAGTATTACGTTTTTGTTATATAACTTAATTTTTCCAGATTAGGCCACTGAGATACACAAAGACAAACACAACACTTACAGGTATCATGCCTTAAATAAATATTTATTTACATAATAATTACTGTTGGTTATTGTGTTACGTTAAAGTTTAATTTTGTTTAAACACATAATATTAGCCAGAGTGATGACAAAAGGAGAAAATACATACATTTGTGCCTTTGTTGAAATCAGACGGATGTAGTATATTGTTAGACAAAATATCATACAATAAAATACTACATTGGGGCAATTGAAAAAAAATGTGTTCTATAGTTCCTTTAACCAACCTACATTCACATATTGAGTTGTCTGTAATTCTGAGCTTTAAGATGGACTGGAGAGCACACGCCTACAGATAGACCCTCAGTCTACAGATAGTATACTAGTAAACGCAACAAACTTGCAACAGTCACAAAATTAATAAAGCCTTGATATAAATAATAAGCCTTGGATAAAGCCTAAAATGTTATCTGGAATGGAAGGATAAGATTTGCCATTAAATTGGTTGGCTACATTCCAGTTTGAGTTCCATGATAGAAACAAATCAGTCTTATTTGGGGAGGATAAATCCTGAACATAGGTTTTATAGTGATCAAAATATTCAGTTTGGATAGCTTCTTTAGCAAGAAGTTCAACAGCTTCACTAGCATGGATCTTCATATCCATGCCAGAACTACATAAATTTCTAAACAATTACATTGATACAATTGGAATTGATTAATTTTGATAACTGATGTTCTATTGAAATATGACATGTAAAACAATATCAAATGTAGTGTAAAAATTTCAATAAGAAGAAAAAGCCCTTTCTTTCTTGAAGGCAAACAATTTTATTGATTAACAAAAACATTTGTATATACATATATAGATTTTTTAGGCCAGAAACTATTTCGAGCGTCCCCAGAACACCCTACAAAATTATTATCATAATCTGATCGGTAGTTTCGGCATGCATTGAGGACAAACATTGATTTCATTTCATAGTATAAAACAAAGTCCACCAACGCGTCTGTCTGTCTGTCTGTTCGCGATAAACTCAAAAACTATCGAACGGATTTTCATGCGGTTTTCACTCGTGGATATAGTGATTCGTGAGGAAGGTTTTGGTATATAATTTGGCAAGGATTATTTTATAATCAGGGTGGGACAACGTTTGCCGGACCCGCTAGTTTATATATAAAGAAGAAAACTAGCTGATTCTGAGCACGGATGAAACTTTTACAATGATTACATTTATGACAACAATTTCCAAGGCGTTGTAATTTGCAGAAACGTAGAAGACACGTACATCGCCTGCACTAGATCAAGTATTAAGTTGTACAATACTCAATAAGTAGACTGCGAATATACGAAATACTGTATAATCTATGCTATTTCGTTCTCTCGTGCTTTAAATCCCATAGGTGGTTGTCTCTTTTTGATGTCGCTTCTTCGTTGCATCGAGCTTGAACTCACAATGAGGTTAAGGAAGTTTTCACTTGAAAGAAAAATACTTGATGTTACATTTCATTTGAAAAGAATTTATGACGAATAATCTTGCCGTGAGATGAAAAATCTTAATTAATCTGGCACGAAACAAAACCCATTAGTATACTAAGATTACATTATGGAACCAGAACACAAACACTTTGATAAATAGCAAGAGATTCAGTACAACACTGCATTTCATTGCCCTATGCCCCATTCAGAGCACGTGCGTTATATCAATGGGCATAGTCCGATTCACACTCGACGATACCGTGAAATCAATTTAATGAGATCCAAGGATGATACATATTAAATGGCACTGAGTTTTTATTACAACAATATAAATCTTCTGTAGTTATTTATTTATTAAAGGACAGCTAGTGACCAATATGCCATACATGAATCGACACTATAAATGTACAATGTATAGGTACATTGGGATTTAAAAGCTGCCACAGCATACGCTATATGGTAAACAAATTCAATCAAAACACTATAAAGATAGATATAATATGAACTAAAATAACCATAAATAATCCTAAATAACTAATACAAAAGAAATATCGCTTAATGACAATATTCAGTATCAAGAATAGGGAACATAAAATGAAAGCGGAACACACTAAAGCCATAATTTGTAAATTGTGTGTATGAGAGTATGTGTGTGTATATATATGAGACTTTTTAAGTTTTTTAATAATAAATAAATAAATTGTATAACCACAATACAACTGGCAGCTTACGACGTTCGTCTATTCGTATTTCAGTTCCCGCATACAGAACCCTAGCCACACACTTGTGCAGAATCGAGACAGAAAAGAGAAAAAGCCGCACAAGGCGGACATGATTCTTTTTCCTTACTTGACGAACTCTATCAGTTACCTCATACCGTAAGTCGCGTCAAGGAACTTCGTTCTAATTTTTTTTTGCATACTCTTGGCCCGTACCTTTTTTTTTTACATTATTTTAATTCTATTACAGCTTAAAGTGCTTATACAAAATTGAAGTGGCCAACACAAGATATTATTATTATACTTAATTAGTTACAGCTATTTGTTAATGTTTTTGAAGTACATCTTCTTTACGCACGCTTGACGTGGGGAGTAAGCTGCTGATGCGCGACGAGAGCGTTACAAAAAGTGTGATCGGGCGAGGCGAACGGAAGTTAAGAGGGAGATATAAGTTAGTAAATATAGAAAGAGAGAGAGTCACGTTTCGTATTATCAATGAAAACCCATAATAAATTTAAATATTTGTAGAAAATTAATATATTACGAGTATATGTATATACATGTATATATTAAACATATATAGGTATATACATGGAGCTATATGGATGGAGCTAAAGAAGTGTTACCTACTTTAGTCGTATGCTCTACATTACACTCGTTTTTTTACATTATTATTTATTTTTTTAATTACTAACTCGTAATTATTGAGATTTGGCCTATATGGCTTTTTTTTCTTCTCAATCTGACTATGCTATTGACCTGGCAAGGTCTTTGCAGCTTCACCGGACTACTCCTTTATAGCGGTTTCATTGTTATCTTTTATAGCCATTTTTAGGTTGTTGTAATCCACAATGTCTCGTGTCGCAGCGCTCATGGCTCGATGAATGAATCTACCAAGTGCGTCGTCGTTCACATCCGTATAGTAGACACCCAAAAATTTCTTTGTTACGGTAGATGTGAACTGACCTTAGTACGTTGTATTTCAGCAAAGCACAACGAATGCACCACACTGTACAGTCATGAATACATAATCCCTAGTGTATATACTATTGTAGTGGGGTGTGTATTCAATTTTAAATATTTCTTTATTATTAAACCTCTCTGTTTATTTTATTCAGCGAGTTGCGTTTGTAAATCATTAATTGCATGAAGAAGTTAATATATTTCTACGGCTAATTCTGTTACATCATACGTACTTTTCTTATTTAATAGAGAGGTTAATATAAATATACGTTAGGTTTCTGCGAACTTTTTTATGTGTAACGCTAGGTAGTGCCTGTGACTTTGTTCTCTTGATTATGTTATTGATGTTTCATGGAAATCACGTGTTTTATTTGGATGAATCGTGTGCTGACCTTTAATTTTCTTAATTTAAACTTAAGTTAATACTAAATTTATATTACTGCTTTACGGAAAAGTGTGATGATATATAGTCTAGATAACACTCTGGAAAACCCTTGATACCTGTGCGATTTTTGCAAGTGTTTATTCCACGTACGTCATCGATTCTTTGGAACCAACTCCCAGCGGTGGCTTCTTCAGGCCAATATATTATTCAAACCTTCAAGAAACGAGCCTACTACTTTCTCAAAGGCCGGCAACGCATCTCTGACGGCCTTTGTGTTGCAGGTGTACATTGGCGGCGTTGATCACTTACCATTAGGTGATCTGCGTGTTCGTTTTCCGCCAATCGCATAAAAAAGAACAAAAGTCCCTTATCTGCTAGTCAAAATCTTGTTAAAATCAGTTGAACCGTTTCGGAAATTAAAGCCTTGGGTTAATCTGCGATGATATTTACAAAACAATAAGTTAATTAATAAAAGGTTTGAATGGCCTTTTTGTGAATTAAATAAACTGTACTACTATGAGTATTAATCAAAAGTTACCTAACGATTGTAAAGGAACTAAACGGTCGAAATTTTATTACATCCATTAACATAAAATGTTAAATCATTTCTGTTTCTCTTGTTCCACAAGCCTAAGTATAGCTTAATAATTAACTGTCGATGAATAATTAGTTTGCGAATTTCTCCGCTTCCCCCGAGACTGCTTCCCTAATTCGCACATCTGTACCATCGACTTCATTTTCCTCACATAATTTGTCGATAAAAATAAATTCCGCCGATCAGCGCCCGTCGGGGTTTGAAGTACAACTGAACTGGAATGCCAATAAAAAGTCCAATTATCGCAGAGCGTCCGGCGAGTCGCAACTTGTTGCGGTGCGCTGGCCAATTCTGGAATCAGATAGACTGCGGTTAAGGCGGAGTTCGCTGCGGTTTTCAAACAAATGTCGCAATTAGAGATGTAAATGTTACAGTTGTATTCGATTTCATTTAAATATTTGTATTCAGAGGACAAAGTGAAGGTGGAAAACAACCAATTGTTAATTAGGTCTATCCTGCCGAATAATGCTTTGGAAGAGGTTTTAGAGAAATGGGAATAAATGAATCACAAAGGATGTAACAACTGAATTTAACGTTAAACTGAAATTAATGCCTTAAAATTTGTATGAAGCAAAGACATATCAATAGCATGGTATAATGTAAAAATATTGTTAAAACATATCGGTCAACTTTATGTTTAGTCAAACTTATGTAACTAGATTTTAGAATGACACATCGTTTTAGTTTTTCCTGTTGTGCTTCTTTTGGCACGTTATCAAAAATCGTTATCGCGTGAATTTTTAACTTGGAATGGTTTTAATGCAACTATTTTATATAATATGTGTAAGTTATTTATTCGTAGTATTTAATATTGTCGTTCAAATTTTTGCCTCTATTCAAAATTTATAAAAAGGTTATTTTTTTTATATATGGGTTTAAGAAGTATAAATTCTCACGTGCATATCGGTAAAATGTTTTATGGAGATTCAGAAATTTGTTCACAATGTACTGATTGGTATCTTGACTGAGAAAGAACTAAGCTCGGAAGACTAAGTTTTCATTATATACGATTCTCACGATGCTATGACGAGTTTCATTAGTAAGTAGCATTATCTCAGTTAATATTTGATAGAAGATGCAATTACTTTACGTAAATTTGCTATAAGTATTCTAGTTTATGTTACTTTTTTTTGGCCTAAATCTGTCTGTCAGCTGTTTTTTCGATAAATTGTTTCTTATTATTTACTTTATACATCTTGTAGAACCTTTAAAACTATGAATTGAGTGAACGTTAATATGAACCTTCACCTTAATCAACTATTTACATACAGTTAGCAATACCCAACAAACTTTCCATACCAATGCGGCAATGCAACAATTTCAACAATCAGCAACAACAACTTTGAAACCTTTTATATAGTTCATTGTATTAATTATTGCAGTTCCTTTTTTGTTTATTATTCTGTAGGAAATTTACGACTAGCATGTTCTGGAAATATGTATGTAATAAGCTATTAGGAATGATTGCGCCATTATGTAACATGTGACCTAATACATTTTCTTCGTTTTCGAATGCGATAATAAATTCATTGCGTTGTTGCAGATGTTTTTGGGTTTGTTTTGCGTTTTACTTCTCTCATCTTGATGAGAAAATTTGTAATAATATCAAGGTTTTTTTTATATTATAGGTGGTAAAGGAACAGGCGGGTTACCAGATGGGAAGTGATCACCACCGTCCATAGACACCAGCAACACCAGGGTAGTCGTAAATGCGTTACCAGTCTGTGTTTGGAAGGGGGGGAGGGGAGGAAAAGAAGAGGGGAGAAAGGCCTCCAGCACTGTGACTGACCGAACGATGCGTAACAATGCAAGCACTGTTACTTCACGTCGATGTTTCTGTGGGTCGGGTGGTATTACCCCGGCCGAGCCGACCCACTCATGTTGAAACCAGTAATAGCTTCAACGTGGCTCCACCACCTAAGATAAGGTATCCTAATCGCTGTTTATGGCACCTTGTATGAGAGAGAGATATTATTCTACTCTGCTGGTATCTCATTGTTTTGTAATCAGTTCGTAATTTTCACAATACGAACGGTATTATATGTATTCTAAATACTCCTCATCGGGCATCGGTATCTTCTTTATGAGTACATAAAGGAGATACCGATGAAGATGTTTAGTAAAACATTTTTGTTTATTGTAATTTGATTGTGATACTTTTAATGAAATACTATTTCAACGTCCAATATAAATAATTTTAAAAATAAATCATGAATGTTTTTACTTTACTCCCGTGTGTGTTTTGAAAGCTATAATTTGAACGTTTCGGCAATATAATCCCATTACCTTTTTATTCTTTACTTCATATGATTTATCTATGTTTTACTTATTTATTACTTTGTTTGTTATATATCTGCTTATATACCTACATGTACATGTATATATTATAAACTACACATTTATAGTGCTATTATGTTTTTATTATACTGTTTAAACCCACTTGGCCACAGTTGAAAATCAGAGCTGGGATCACATGCAAAGGTGGCAGCCGGCACATGCTGAATGGTGCGTAATTGTAGCAATACTCTGGCATAATTTTATAATCTTCTAACGTTTACATTCTTTTATTTATTTTATGTCATACGTATCTTTTTAACTCATTTTTTTAAAATATTTTATTATTATTATTATGTGTGTATTTGCTACAATAAATATATTTTCTTTCTTTATTTAGTAATAGGTTTCCAGGAATCGAATATTACTGGAAGTTTTTTATTCAATTTTGATCTTCCCAACCCTGCAGTCGAAATATACCCGAGGCTGGATACAGGCTTATTACAAAGATTTCCACGACGACCGATCTTGCATTATATGTATACAGTAAAATTCCAAAAATTTCACCAGATTGTATACCAACCTTATGGGATCTCTGATCATATTTGGTATCATTGGAAATAATTACATTAATACAATAAAAACCCAGTGGTTTCGGTATTATCTATTACTTTTAAGTTTCAGTACTGTATTCATCAATTGGAACTATTTCTTTGCCGATTGCCATATTGCAAATGGTTCTTCAGATAAATGGAAAAAATGTTAGTTTTATTTGAAGCTCCAAATAGGTTTTACTCTTTTCTGTTGAAACGAAATAAGCACCGATATTAAGTGAGGGAAATCGCTTCGAATTACACGTTTGGGCACGACGTCGTGTACGTGTGAGACCTTCCTATTCAGTGGATTCGATTCTACCTTTCTCCATTGCTCTACGTCATATAAATAAAGATACTGCAAATATAATATACTTCTTTTTTAAACAGAATATGACGTCCAAAATTTTTTCAATATTTTTATTTGTTGACTGAATTGTTTATAATGTGAAATCTCATTGAATTATATTTAATAATTATGACAATATTGTTCATTAATCTTCAATTATATTTAATATTCAGATATAATTACATGTTTAATTTATTGTATTAAAATAATTTATTTACCAAATTCTGTTTTAATTAGTTTTGTTTACTTCTACTTTGCTGAATCCATCTAAACTAGATTCATCTCGGTTACTTTCGTCTGCAGTGGACAGAGTTTGATAGCTTTTTGTTAGCTATGTTACGTTTCACTTAACGTTAAGTGATACTATAATCGAATATTGTACGTTTTTGAACGGCTGCTGTAAATCTATCGCTTATTTGTGTAATGGTTGCATTTTTGTTATATCGTGATTTGTTGCTACAAGTTGCGGTCGGTAATTATTTTTAGACCTTTAAACTTAAAATAGATATAAAATTATTAGTGAGCTACTAATGCAGTGAAGGATTAAAAAATTCTACATTCCTCCATTATTTAGATATACCACACCCTCTCCCACGAGTAAAAATTAATGGAAAAAAATCATCACTAATATAATAACTGTATTGAACTCGGTGATCTGCGGCACCTAGATGATTGACTGATTCGTCTTCAGGTGATCTCTAAATGTTTTCGTTTATTGTAAGCTTTTGCCCGCGGCTTCGTTCGTGCTAATGTAAGTTTGACCTTCCTAGAATATTACTTTTTTTTTTATTAAAGGTCTGTTTGTAGCTCTGACAACGACAACTTTCATGATAATCGATTGAAAAGATAAGACGTTAAAGTGAAACAATAAAACAAATTCACATATACATTTATAATATTAGTTAGGATGTCTGTTAACTAATAATCTACACTAATATTATAAAGTTGAAGAGTTCGTTTACTTGAACGCGCTAATCTCAGGAACTAAAGGCCTGATTTGAAAAATTATTTCAGTGTGAGATAGCTCATTTATCGAGGAAGGCTATATATCACGCTATGACCAATAGGAACGGAACATCAATGAAGAATATTTCAGAGAATCAGGGATAACGGACGTTTTATTTTAAAATATTTTCACCTTCTACGTAAACGAAGTCACGAGTTAAAGTTAGGGCTAGCCCAAAGTAACTATTCCACGCGGACGAAGTCGCGGGCACTAGCTAGCTTTCTTATAATAGTTTTCTTATCGAATTTTTTCGAGAAATTTCGGTTAAGGACAATGGATACGTGCACCAACACCTGCTGGCGTCAGGAAATTGTACCCGACGTTATCTAGGGCCGTGTTAAGTGATAGTTGAACGCCTTCGGACTGTTAGCTTCGAAGTAGTATTGCGTTTAGATAGGACAGATGGTTACCGCTGCGCGATTATCACAACATTAGATAACGTGGACAATCATGAAATTTGGTCGGTAGAATTGAAAACCGTCTTACCATTATTTTTGGTCCTATTATGAACTCCAAATTTTGGGTCTAAGTGTATTTTTTACATAATCACCACGCTAGTCCACGAAGTATTGAAGATTTCACATATGGTCGTACTACAAGAACATTTCTCGGGTTCTGGTTTCAGCAGGATGTTTTTTTCGCCGTTTGCCAATATTGTTACCGATTTATATCAGCAAATATACGTGAATTTCGAAAGATTCGTTGGTACATGCCGAGGTTCAAACCTGTAGACATGGATATACCATTTAACCGATCAAACTACTTATCTCTCATGCCTTTGTTAATATATTACTTTGAAATAGTGACCGAATGCTATCAGCTGATAAGTATATTACAATTAAATAAAGATGGCTACCCAAAAAAATATATCCGTTGATAGCCAGCGTTCTCATTTTAATCGACTACGTTGTATATAAAAATTTAGAACGATAAGTGAATACTAGAGAGGTTTTTGAGATTAAATCTGTCTCATAAATCATTTACCACTGGAGGGTGGGGCGAGGGAGACGAAGATATACCAGGAGATCTGTGCACTACTATTTACTTCTAAAGTAAAGTACAAAGAAAAGATGGTTGAAGTGAGTAGTGTTTCTTTGACTACAGTATTGATTATTGGTCATATTAGATTTTTTGGTAATAACATATAATATTGAGTTTGACCGAATATGCGAATAGTAAAAGAATTAGTACAATTGTAAAATAATTAGACATCGCAATAAAATAATTAGAAGATTAAGAGTAATAAAAAGATTAACCGCAATAAATAATTATGAGGCTTTTTATTATAGGGCACACAGATGTACTTTTATTAACAAGCGCAGGTGGGGTATGTCTAAGGGATGCCATAAATGATCTAACAATGCGGCATCACGTTAAATACCGGAAATATCGGCCTGTTTTGGCGAGTATGTAATGAGCATCGAAACTACGCAGTTCGTTGTCTCAATAGTGTAAACGCATCTTTTCTTTTCTTATATTAAAACATAGAGTTTAAAAGTCTTTCTGTTTTTCTTCTTTTCACCAGTAGTGTTGAAAAAACCCCTTTCTTTTTCCCAAGTCACAAAAATAATTGAAGTATTTTAACGTATAATATGTGACTATAGAGACGATACTATTGACCAGGCGATCCTACTATTGACCTGAAGTTTGTGCTAATGACCAAGTATCGAACTACTATTCATTCGTACTAAAATCTATTCTTGATTGGACTTCTTACAAGGCAGTTGGTGGCTAGGGTAAGGGGAATTATCACCTGTAACTATAACCATATTTTTGTGTCTATAATTATAGACGCTTTTCTTATTAATATTCGATTCAAATATAAAGGTTGCGTTATCCAAGATGACGTCACACTTTTGTCATTATTTTGACAGGCTCATGGACACGTAGTTTTAATTTTTACATCACCCTGCCTTGTGATATTTTGTTTCGTTATTTGTTCCTCTGTATTGTGTTGTTGTGTTTCAACAATAAAAACTTTTTTTTTTCTGATCAATTTCTAATGTAGGTATCAAGTGCTTAATTACTCAGATATCATAATTGAGAAAATTAGAAAAATCGCTATTTAATTTTGATATACTCCCTAATAACTTCACATTTATCATACCAGAGTTCATTACTTGAAATATATCCGTTGATTTTTTATCTCTTTTAAGAGTACTGTATCGTATAATGGGAATACTAAACCCTTACATTTGGTTGAACCTTTATTTGTATGAAGATACAGCTGTGGAATACTTTTGGAGGTAATAATTGTAATTTTATTTTACAGTTTATAGATTTAAAAAAAAGTGGTGAAAATATTATTTTTAGAGGTTTTTTTTTTTTTTTGGGTATATTTTTTAAAAAAAAATAATAAAAATAAATTTTGACTTTACCAAAATATACAAATTACTTAGACGGAAAAATAATAATATTTGGCAAGTTATTGAATTAAACAGGCAAGATAAAATTAATTTTTAAAAAGTGAAAAACCTAATGTTAAATGAATGGGAAAAATATCGTCATTTAGGCATCGTTAAGTGACATCGGATTTTTTTTCTTAAATATTTTAGGCTATAGACTGACGATTTGAACGATACCCAAGTCATAGAAGCCTACGTGGTAAATGATGGACACTTATATTATATTAAGGCTCCGGCTCACTCACAAGGATTCGAACCTACGTCCATCGATGCAGTGTCCGAATACCTTAAACACTGAGCAAACATCGCTTTAAGAAAGTAATCCTATTTTTTTATCGGTCTGTCATTTCCGTTCTCCTACGACTTTTTACACGGGTACCTTGATTTGATATTAATTTCATGGTTATTTTAATTTTCTAAAGTGAAACTTTTTTTCTTATCGCCTGAAATTTTTTCGTCCATCTATCTCATGTCGCATTACAACCGGCACGCGGCCGCGGATTAGAGATAAAGTGAAAGGCGCTCGGCAGAGCAGCTAAGGCCAATATAGCGGCGCCCACGGCCCAATTCAAGATGATTCAATGATTTCAATAAATATTGTGCTCAGTTCTTAAGATGCGTCTATCATTTGAATGATTGTATTTATTATGTACTAGCTGACCCGTGCAACTTCGTCTGCACCAAATCGGTTATTACAGGTTTCAATTGTATGTTTAAACGCAAATAATCTTAAAACACCTAAAATCCGATTGCAGCGACATCTAGCACTTCCAATTGTGAATCCAAACTATCCAGAGATTCACTCAAACATACACCCAGTTGGTATCTGAGAACTCTTTTAAAATAAGCCTAGAACCTGTTCGCAGTATCGCCTAAAGTGTCCAATGAAGATTAAAATTAACTTCCCAGTACCACTTGTAACTTCATCACTTAACATACTGTCAAAATTAAACTTTATCTACATTAAATTTCCGTTTTGTTTTAGTTCTTTGTTTTATAAGAATTTATAATAAAGTATACGTGAAATCTGCATTCAATCTTAATTTTGTCAAATTTATTTTACTTTAGACATATAAACCACCTTTTTCACCGAGATACTGAACTTGGGATAATATGCGTTTCTAACAGTGAAAGAATTTTGAAATCGGATCAGTAATACCAAGGATTCCTCGGAAACAAAACTTTACCTCTCTTTATAATATTAGTATAAATACAATATAGTATGGTAACTGCAAACACCTCAACTGAATATTTTAATCCTAGATTCACAAACCTGAACCCAACTACTTCAAGACTCAACAATATTTAGAAAACTAATTTTATCAAATATCGAAACAACACACGTACTGATAGAACTCTAATTGAGATTCATCTTCTACAATGCAATGTAACTATTATCTAGGTTTATGTTTTGGGAAAAAATCTTGTCACCTTTGTTTAGCAAACATTTTTTATATAATAAAATAAATGTAAACTAAAAACATATAAGTACCAGTTTCGTTTGAAATTCAAAGGAAAAAAATGACAAAGATACAAACATATATATATATATATATATATATATCAATAGGATTTAGCCTACTTATTACATTTTGTGCTTCCAATTCTCTAACTGATTTATTATTTACACGTAGAAATGTTATGTAGCCGTAACTCAGTTATAACGTACTGTGTACATTATACGGACCATCGAAGGCGTCGGTTCGGAACCTAACGACCTTTTATTTTTGTTTTTCTTTTAAGTACCATACGAAGATGAAATATGGTTAGAATTTTTAGCTTATCTGTCTGCTATATAATAGGACAAAGGACATTTACCAAAATCCGTCAAGAATTTCATTAACTATAGATTTTTTACTTTAGTCCGTTATCCCGGAGAATCCCTTGCGTTTTATGAGACAAAAAGTATCCTAGATGTAACCTTGTAATATTAGTTATCACTCTGCCAAGTTTCATCAAAATTGCTTCAGTATTTTCAGAGTGATACGTGTTTACAGGGATTGACAGACAGACAAAAATTGTAAAAAGATTATTTTTGGCTTCTATATCCATAACAACGTCTACCCCAAATGATAAAATTTTCAAAAAATATTTAATGTACAGAGTTGGCCTCGTTACAGTTTTATTATAGTAAAATAATAGATAGATTGCTTAGTTATGGGAGTGTCAAAGTCGACTGTTCTGTTTAGCAAGATCATCTTCGTTTTTATGAGATATAGAACTTTAAATAATAGTAACTCCATTTTCTTTTTTGAATTTTCCATGCTCCTCGTCTTATGAGAATAATCTTCAGCGAGTAATATTATTTTACTAAATATTACAGACCTCCATCGGTACATAAGGAAAAAAAAACTCCAACGCTCCATTTCACACGAACAAGTTTTTTTATTAAGGGCCGGCAAAAGATACCATTCTGTTATTTATCTCTGGTTCTTATCTCTACGCAATTAATTCACATTGTCTTTGAATTATACTAGGCCCTCCGACTCGAGTTTATCAATGCGAAATTTAACTAATTTTGTTATTCTCACTGATAAATTGCTTCCTTATGCGTTCTTGGATGATAATATTTAATGTCTATAGTAGTAACTGTACGTTTTTTTAATGGAAATATTAATACAATTATTATAAAGTTCAGGAGTTTGATTTTTTAAACGCGGTAAGCTCTGGAACTACCACTTGTTTTTGAAAAGTTCTTTTTGCATTTTGTAGTCTATTTACCTATCATGGGAGATTATAGGCTATATATCGTCATGTTATAATTTTCAGGAGCGGTATGTTCCAGATCACAAAGAATTCATAACCAGTGCGGGTTGCGTGATGCGGCACAGGATGTCGGTCGACGGCAGAAGGACCGAACTGTGAATGCCTATGCATATCTGTCGATCGACTCATTCGCATGAACAAATTCCAACGCAACAGTCGTATCTTGTCTGGTAGTAATTTAGAGTAAAGAAAATTAAACGCTGCTTATTAGCATATATGTTACAAATAATTGACTTTACATTATAAAACATAATTATTATATACGTCTGAACATAGAAACGATGCATTAATAAATGGACTGTATATAGGTCCAGAATGATTTTATTTCAAGGAATTTGTGGTGGGTTAAATGTATAGATCTCTCTTTTGTAGAACAACTTAAAAAAAAATTGTGTGTAGTTCTCATGCCGTAGAAGCGAAACTTAAAAAGCGAGAAGAGCTGTATGTCTTACTATTCTCCAAAACCGAAGGGAAGCGAAACACTGATTCCACTTTATCCGACACAGTGTTGACCCCATAACTTTTAGTCAGACAAAAACAAAGCAGAATTTCAGAGTCATTCATAAGAAATATCAATTCAATAAATGTTTTTGGTTAATATTCATGTATATAACATCCAGTATGTTTTCTAATTATAGTCTATATGCAAAAGGTTATATCGTGAGTATCAAATATCGCATAATTAAAGCGCATCTCGTAATTATACGGGAACATTGCACTTCCGTTATCAGCGTCGGAACAGGCTTACGTAGATTTGTACATATATACATAACTTCACATCCATGTGAGAATATTCTGGTTATACTACCAATTTACTCCAAGTCTGAACACTATATTTCTAAAACAAAACTGTATATTATTTGTCAAGGCTAATTTTTAAACGGGAGAAACAATTTATATTAAGTTTTACTGGACTATAGAAGCTTTTCTATGGGAGCAATGTACAAAAATAAAATTTAGGCCAACTTAAAATAGTTATCGATAATAATTAGTAATTAAATAAGCACAATAATAAAATAGAGAAGAAAATTCCCACTTTGTGTGGGCTATAATTTATTTTTGCGAGAACTAAATCGCGGTAAGCAGCTGGTAAATAAAAAAAATATTGCGTGTAACCGTCACACGCGATTGAAGTAAAACTTGTTATTCCGAATTAAGTTCCGAATTAGCCGATAGATGCCACTACAGATAATGAAGCTTTGATTTAATTTGTTACTTACACTGAAACCAGACGGCAGCACGGTCGCGCGTCCATATATACATAATTAATTCTATTGTATGATTTTTTCATTATTCAATTTAATATTTTTTATTAATTATATTTTTGCGTAATTTTCTATATTTTATTTACTTTGTAACAAAGAGTTGCTAATAATATTTCCTGTGTTATTTAAGTTCCGAATAAGCTGATAAATAGCACTACAGATAATGAAGCTTTAATTTAATTTGTTACTTACTCACATTGAAACCAGATGGCAGCACGGTCGTACGTCCATATATACGTAATTAAATCTATTACATGATTTTTCAATTTAATATCTTTTATAATTATTTTTTTTCAAAAACTATTGATTGATTTGTTTTTAAACGATTTATTGACAAAATCAAAAATATTTAAAACCGGACGGTACAGAAACGTTCCGCCATATTGCCGTAACGGACTTCCGTTGCATTGTCGTCCAGTTACCTCCTAGTTGCGCCTAAAGAAGTTTTACTTCAATAATAAAAGAATAGTATCAATTATCGCTAAAAAATACATAAAGCAGAACATATAAACTCTTCCTTTTTTTAAATCGGTTAAAAAGATTAAATAGAGGGTTTGAGATACACCGTCCCCACGCCACCAAAAGTAGTTTCATTTTTGTTTGTTTTTTATATTTTGTTCACAAACTAAACGTCACACAAAGAGTAATGACCACACGTTAAATACAAATATGGGTTTGAGCTTTAAAAAAGTGAACACAGCTTGCTTAAAAGTATAAAAGTATACATCAAAACTTTCAACAAACCATACTTAAATATAGGTTTCTAGTTTTGAACGCAAGGAATAACCAAATATATCAACAATGCCATTGTATCTGGAAAACATACGATACAGAATGTTGGCCAACATTGGTTCTGCCGTGTGGTGTCATTTAAGTTTTCCTATTTATTACATGACTCCCAGGACGTGGTATTATTATCTTAACTTGTTTAACTAAGTCCTCGCGGTCTACCAAGCCATGAATTAATTTATACAGAAATATTATAATGTTATAACTTATTAGAAATATTATGAAGATATCTAAGTATAAATAATGGACGGGTAATCGATGATTGTAATTTAGTATTAAAAAGAGCTACACAATAAAGTTTTAAGAGTAATTTAATTTAGAAAGAGAAGACAATTTATTGCCTTTTGAACTTTCTTAAAAATTCTAATTTAAATTTAACCCAGATGGTCACTTAGGCTGAGTTGCACCAGTCAATGTTAACGTTAAAAATTCGGTTAAAGTTATTGTTAAGCAAAAAATGGGTTGCACCAGTTGACAATGGTTAAAATGACGTCACGATTTAACGTTAACTATTACGGCTCGTTGTTGGCCGGTTAATGTTATTGTTAATTTTTGAATCGGTTGTTAAGTTCAATAGTAAAAACTTTAAAATATTATGTCGTTGCTGAGAGACATCCTGTGGGAAACTGAAAATAGTTCTTCCGATGACGAAACTGGTATATTTGAAGAAAATTTGCGTCTTAGGAAGAAAAAAGTTTATCTTTCTGGAATTGATCGGATTGCAAAATGGGACGAAGAATTATTCTTGAACAGATTTCAGGTTACTAAAAAATTAGCGAACGCATTGGCTTTGTACTTAGAGCATTTGTTAAAACGACTGACTATGAAGTACTATTTCTGTTTACACGTTATTAAAATTCAATATGCACCACAAAATATAATATATAACAAAATATATGATATACTTGTGTTACTTTTCTCCGAATCAAGCATAGATATAAATATATCAATACTTAAATATCTAATATACAACTTCACGGAAACAGATGCATAGTAAATAACAAAGGAAAGTAATTATTTGATTTTTGCGCGCAATGAACATCTGGTTACAGATATAACAAAGACTTGCCAAGTAAAAACTGTTACCCTCTTTGATTTTTGGGACTAATTACATTGTTTACGCAGTAACCCGAATAACTTTAACTATTACAAAGCGTTTGATGGTGCGACTGGTTTTCGTAAATGTAAATGTTAGTGGCTCTTGTCATTGTTATAGTTAACTTTAACGGTTACAATAACCGACATTTCGGTGCAACTCAGCCTTAGAGTACAGTTGTATTGAAGCGAATACCAAGCGATAACTGGAAACCGTTTACGAGAATACTGCGACCGTTTTATTGAGCGATTTTTGAGAAATGTTTTAATGCTTTTAGGCTGGTTGATTGCATGATTCGTGTATTGCAGTTTTATTTTATTTGTATTGATTATCAATTATGATGTAAACACGGGCGGACACTTATATTCTTATGCCCCAATAGATTATTTAGCACAATAAAACATAATATATTTTTTTCGTGATAAACCTCGCTACGTCAATAGATTTAATTTGCCTGGCATAATTTTATAATGATATTTATCGGCTTGAGTTATTTTTGTAGTTGTAAAAAAAATTGCAAAAAAGAAGTGACAAAGGATAGTAATAAAATGTATGCTAACTATATAGAGTTTAAGTACAGTTGTACGACAATAATGAGATGAAAAAGTGGCTTGAATCTTACAAACATATATGTATTAATTTGGAGATATGATGTTTTGGCTTGTCTCTTATTGTTTCACCACCTCCTACACTTATTACGTAAGAATTTCTTATCCCGAACAATTTACACGTTACCGCAATAAAAGGAACGAAGATTCTATTTTCTCTTTATATTTACATGACAAACGATGTTGAAAACAATCAAGCGAACCGCTCGTACCTTACAGGGTTTAACTTTAGTTTTGTGAATTGATTTTTATTCCTTCCCTTAAGCTTTTGGTGTATTTTCATTTTTAATATTCTAAGTGACAAGACTGCGTATTTATTTTAACTTTGACTCCGGGTTTCTCGGTATATTTAGACTTTAGACTAAAGTAATATAAAAATTAGTTGCGATCGCTTCAGAGGCAATGTCTGGATAAAGGTAACAAGCATACAGAGTTACATAGTTATTCATACTTACGTGATACGAGTATTATGTATAAAATGCATACGTTCTTTTCCCGCGTCTTCGTTCACATTTGTTTTCCCAAGAGTGAAAAATAATTAATAGTTTCACAGATATTCGGGGCGTATATTATTACAATTAGTCAAGCTTCGCTGTATATATTATTACTAACGGTTCGAGTGTTATTTGTGGAAATGTAACAAATAAAGGACATAAGTCACTTTCGTGTTTATAATATAATTGATAATTATGCTAATCGCGGCAAAGTTCTGTGAATTTTGTTTCACAAATACGAGTTTCGAATACCGCCTTCATATATTAATATAACATCTATTAGTTCAACATGTGATAAAATAGCGTTGGCATCAATGTTTACGCCAATGTTGGTAATTGTGTGACGCGTATCGGTTTTATCAAAGAAATTTTGTACCAACATTTGTGAAATATAAGTTCGCGGCTTACTCGGTCTTGTTGCGACGTGCAACGTCTTGTATGCTCAATCGGCTGAGTGCCTTAAACACTCGCCTTAGTAGTTCGGTGAAGCTGTAAAGCTCCTTAAAGTCAACAGCATAGGTCGGTTAGAAAAAAAACCTACCTGTCTGTGTTAAGTCGTCAAAATCTCACACGGCACGGGAATGAAAAATACAAAGCATTATATTAAAAGAAAATCATTTGCATTTAACAAGTATAAAATATGCATTTTTGAAAAGAGTTTATAGTCAATATAAAATAGAAATCTTTTTATTTATGTAACCTATTTTAAATGATCCATATATCTGATAAATGTGTTTATAGCCATATCTATATAGGACGTCTACAGTCGGGTAGATCAATATAATCGCGAAATTGTGGGGATGCGTCGTGTTTTTAGTGAGAAGCTGTACAGCCAACCTTCGTACAAACATTGGAGCCAACGTGTAGTCTGTTTGTCGCAAGAATACACTAAATAAATGAAGCTGGTTTTCTTTAATGTCATGTGTTGAAAAGTGTTTATATTTATAAATTTAAGATATCATGTTTAGTATATAAAATTAAATATTAATAATTTTTGTTAAAATTATTCTCGTGGTCATATACAGAATTGGTAATGAAGCTTAAATTTAAGTTTTATGAGCCTTGAATTATTAATGAAAATTCTTACGATACGTTATACTGTTTCAGAATTATATATGCTTCATGCATACAAAATCTATTTTAAATTGGTTGCGAATAAATATGATTTTTTAACGTTTTTTAAGAATTACTGAAAATATTATTGATTATATTTAAATCATATGAATTGGAGAATGACATTTACATTTATGTAAGTACAATATTTTTAAAATTAATCGTGCTAATTCATTTAAAATATACAAAATTATTGTGGAAAATCTTTCATAGTTCATACTTTATTCAATTTAGGCCCTGAGTAGTGCTTATAAACGTCAAAATTACAACCGGTTCGGAACATAACCTAGCCATTCAGAAGAGTCGGCAATTCAATCAAAACCGGGTTCAGTTGTGAATCTAAACCATTCTTGAATCCACCTGAATACACTAAAAATTTCATCAAAATTTGTCCAGCCGTTCAGGAGGAATTCAGTTACATACATACAGGCCGAAGAATTATTTATAAAGATGATATTACCCCAGTTTTTTTCGAAAAAATCAATCTACTTTTATGCTGGAGAGATTTATTATGTAACTTACTCTGAGATGAGAAGACTTATGGTATCATTGTTTGTTGTTAGTAGTTGGTATTGTGGCCAGATTACGTAGTTTGTTAGCTCAATTGTACTGGGATCCTACCTGTTAGTGCTTGTTAGCGCATGGAATCGAGCCAAAGCCCGTGGGATTATAATCAACATGCATTACTGGACGGTCAATTTAAGCTCCTTTTTGGCTGATTCTGTGTATTAATTTAGTGAAATATGAACGTAAGCATTCGTTAGTGTATAGTCGAAATTTAAAATGAAAATTGTATGCGATCATGTGACCTCCGTCTGGCACAAACATCTTTAAAATAAAGTAAGGAATCAAATAAAAATGTTTCACATAATATTTTAGGCAAAATATATAATCTACTATACTAATATTACAAAGAGGTAAACTTATGTGTTTGGATGTTCGGCGTAATCGCCGGTACAACTAATCAGATTTTGAAAATTCTTTCACTGTTAGAAACGTATATTATCCCTGAGTGATATAGGCTATATTTTGGTGAATATATATTTTTTTTCAATAATTAATTAAATAAATGTAATTTAGGTCGGTAAAAATTCTATAATGTGGCATGCACTCTCTAAGCGGTTTGAAATAAATGAATGAAGCCTATAGCAAAAATATTTATTACTTCAAGCTTTACAAAAAAGTTCGCGTCACCATATATTATAATTTAATATATCAGCTAAAAGATAGCTTTTATGTTAAAAGTAAAATAAGTTTTTACAAGATTGTATTTGGATACAAGTTTAACGTATACTTTATAAACTTTTATAAAAACAAATATCTAAATCAAAATGTAAATTTCATGGAGATAAAGTTTACTATTTACAGCATATTAATTGATGGAGTTGGTCTGAAGATAATGCAAAATAAAAGCAATAAGAGAGTCAGGGAGAAGTAGCAAAGATGAGTATAACTATTTTTTTCTTACGTGACGATTCCTTCCAGTCTACCCTTAAGCAAACTGCGTTAAGAAACAGTCACGATGATTCTCTTTTGGGAAGTCTATGTAAATAAATAAAATTTATGTGTCTGGTCGTAATGCCAAAGTTATAGTTTTTTACTAAACGGATATATATGTATATAAAACTAGATACGCTACTTACAAAAGAAGATTTTTTTTTTATTTTGTTTGTCTGTTCTTTCCGGCTAATCTCCGAACCTGTTAGACCGAAGTTTTAAGTTACTGATTTTTTGAGTTACTTTTATTTTAGAAATAATAGGCTTGCGCGCCAATATAATAAACTAGCTTTTTGCTCGCGGCTTTGCTCGTGTTAATGTGGATTAAGTCTATCCTATGGAACCAGTCCTTTTTTCCTGGATGAAAGTTATCCTATGCTCTTTTCTGTGCCGCTGACGATGTTTATTCAAAAATTCACTTTTATATGTTTACATTGCACGCGAAAAAGTTCGCAGGTAACACAGCTAGTATATGAAAAAAGTAAAAAAATAATTGTGTGGTCGATGGACCTCCGCCAGGAACGAAGTTTCTTACGTTTTGTCTTCAACTCCGAATATAATTCATAATGAAATCTGTATATTTCAATTTTTATTTTATACTAGTTGTACCCGCAGCTCCGCACGCGTTTTTTTAAATCGTATTAAAGAATTATAGAATTGTGAGACTATGTACAATTATAGAAACGCTCTTTAAAGACAATTGTAAGTACGACGCGCACGTCACTAAAAGTAACATGTAATGTGTACATTAGATATATAAATAGAAAGAGCGTGCCAAATGAGGTTTGTCATCAGCAACACATTTGGAACCTTAACCCACCATATAACTACCTCAGTGCTCACTTACACTCTATAAGGAATTAACAAAACAATAACTTAAAATATTATTATTAAGATTTACATTTACATTATATTTAATATACATTGCCATTATTATAATTAAGATTTTGTGACTATACAAAAAATAAACGCTTGTCTGTTCCTCAAGAAATTGTATTATGGAACACTTTACGTAATACGTTTATAACCTAAGATCTTTTTGAGAAGACCACTATATCATTAATGTTATTAATAATTATAATGTCGAATTGTAAACAATAAGCTGATAATTATTTCTCTTATTAAAAATAAAGAATGAGTTGAAATCTTGCTAAATTTCATGCAGACAAAGTCGCGGGTAACAGCTAGTATAAACTAAAATTGCTTTAATTACTTTTTATAAGATCAGCTATCTGCCAGTGAAAGTTATCTGAAGATCGATCATACCGTTTTGAAGATAGCACTGCGGGCGAAGCCACGATTAACAGCTAGTATAAACTAAAATTGCTTAAATTACTTTTTATAAGATCAGCTATCTACCAGTGAAAGTTATGTGAAGATCGATCGAACCGTTTGGAGATAGAATTGCGGGCGAACTCACGGTTAACAGCTAGTATGTACTAAAATTGCCTAAATAACTTTTTGTAAAGTCAGCTATCTGCCAGTGAAAGTTTCGTGAAAACTGGTCTAACCGTGTTGGAGATAGCACTACAGGCAAAGTCACGGTTAACAGCTAGTATAAACTAAAATTGCTTCAATTACTTTTTATAAAATCAGCTATCTGTCAGTAAAAGTTTCGTGAAGATTGGTTGAACTGTTTTGAAGATAGTACTGCGGGCGAAGCCACGGTTAACAGCTAGTCTAAATTAAAATAGACTAAATTACTTGAAATGATGTCCGCTATCTGCTGGTGGAAGTTTGGTGAAAATCGGTCTAATCGTTTTGGAGATAGCATTGCAGACAAAGCCGCGGTTAATATCTAGTCTAATTTAGAGTAGCCTAAGAAACCCGCTGTAATTTCAGCTATCTGTCAGTGAAATTCCTGTCATAATCGGTCTAGCCGTTTCGGAGATTACCCAGAACAAACAGACAGACAGACAGACAGACCGACAAAAATTTTAAAAATTGCATTTTTGGTATCAGCAGCGTGTATACTTTCGTACCCAAGTAGTAAAAAATGTTTATTTTGATATTACATACAGACACTTCATTTTTATTATATGTATAGATAGATTATTCTTTGAAGGCATCTAATCTAAAGGAACGAATTACATCAGAAAGTTTCGTTCAATATTTCAGAAAAAAATATTTATTCATATAAAATTATATACAATATAGTAAACTATACGGTATATGAAGATATATATACACAGCATATTCGTTACGTGACGATTTCTAATAAATCGCACTACCTGTAAGCCGCGTTAAGGAACTTCGTTCCAATAAATACATTTACTCACTTGTGAAATATTTCTAGTTGAATAGCTTTGTCTATAATCTTTTCCTTCTTAAGTTTACAAAGCAATAGACAAAAGCGATTGAATGAGCTGAGAAATAAACAACATAAGTAGCAGTCAATTTAGACGAATTAATTATCTTTAACATTGTAATATGATCTCCCGAGGAAAACCTGATCAAATATTCATGTACATTCGGGCAGAGAAGTGTTAGAGTAATTGTAATATTACGTTGAATTATGAATTAAATATGGTAGGTAACCGGTGGTGACGTCATTTAAAATGTTGCGTGTTAAAGGGATATTATTGTTTAAGAATGTATTAGCTCTGCCCGCGACTCCGTCCGCGTGGAACCTAATGTAAAAAACAGTGATTAATAAAATCATCTGAATGTATTAAGTCCATTCGCTTATCTACTTTTCTCTCGTACTTAAGTCGTATCGTCATTACAATTACATTAACTTTTGATAGAATGAACCGATTTTAATGAAACCAAGACTACATGTTACTCGAGGATATGCTTTATACTTTTCTTGGTGAAGTTTTATCGTGAACGCAGTATTTTACCAGTGATGTGTGTTTAAACAAACAGACAGACAGACATTTCTAAAAATGATTGAAATATTTTTTATGACTTATTCCAGGACACCTGCAACAATTTTTTTCACAAAAATCTAAAACTGTAAATAAATAAAATACTGACACGTTAGATTTACATTCTTATTATATGTATAGAAAATATATAGGCATTTTGACTATGAGTCCTCACGTAATTTACCCTTTGTACGTATTGAGATATATAATTGAATAATAAAAGTAATAATTAGAAAAGTATAACAAACTAGCCAGCACCCGCGACTTTGTACTGATTTGTATATTTATTTATCACTAGCTTTCGCCAGTGGTATCACTTGCGTTTTTTGTAAACCTTTTGGCGTATTGTATCCTGGAGGGTTACACGTCGCTTGTCGCCGGAAGAATGAAATAAAAATACGTAGGTACTCCGCTAACTGTGGTTTTAATGTGTCACACTGTGATATTGCAATGTTATCTCACAGCGTCTTGTTATAGCGTCCCTATGTCCGACCAGAGAAGGACAGTTCTCTGGGTAGCACGTTAGTTTGGTAGTCCGGTGAAGCTGTAAAGACCTTACCAGGTCAATAGCATAGTCAGATCGAGAAAAAAAAAACACGTTAGTTTACATTTTGAGACCCCTGAATACGAGTCTTTTAATCACCTTTCTTTATTGACGGCAATGTTGCCGGTCTTACATTCTAAGGCTCGTTACAAACAAGTGGTATCAAAAGCACATAAGAAAAGCGGAACGCCGCAACTTTATAGGTTTTAGTATTTGACCATAATCTCATGTAATTTTAAATAACGACGAGATGTAAATGGTACACCAAACCTAGAGGGGACTGGCTCTCAAGTGCACCTAGCGGGACATACCAACAGGTGTTTGGCGACAGATTTCCGAATTAAGGATGGTAGCTAGCCAGACGGATTTAGAAAGAAGCCTGCCATCATACTATTGTTTCATCACGATTGTTTTCCTCCACTGGAGTTGCAACTCAGTTGCAAGGATTCCAACGAACGTCCACCGGAGCTGTGTCCGAACACGCTATCAATTAAGTCGTCGCTTCATCATGATCGCTTCCGAAAAAAACGTATAATGTTCATATAGATGTAGATATGTTATAAAATGCTTAACTTAACTTTACTATTTTAATTTAGGTGAATTTTATTAGAACTTAATATTATACACCTACTTGAAAAAAAAAGTGTCGATCTGATATATCGCTGTCCTATTTCAACGTTAATAAATGCATACACCATTTGAGTTCACACTGAATGGATGGTCATGGTTACGCGGTCTCTAACCGAAATGTGTAAGTTTATCTAAAAAAAGCGGTCACAACCTCTGAATAGGTGGGTTTTCATTTAAATCTATCCACCGTATAATTTTGCGGCTGGTAACCGCTCGCTGTAACCACAGGTAATTGCTGGATCTAATTCCAAAGTAGACTATTTCCCTTAATTATTCTTATAAAAATTAATGTTGGTATCTGTCGATCGATAAAGTTTAGTACCGTTTGCCCGATCGTTATCTGGTTGGCACACTTGTATATTCTTTCATGGAGCTGATTTTAACTCTGTTAATTTTACTATAACACGCAACTAGGTGGTGCTAGACTATATTTTATTATTTGTAATGATTCCGGAAGCGCTGCCATAGTATAATACCATGATGCTGTCACAAGAAGCACCGCAATAACGTAATGCCCAGTGCTGCCACAGTGAAGTAAAATTGTGCCACCACCACGCAAGCCAGTAGTGTCAGGTAGTTATAGAAGGCCGTGTGTTATGCAACTTGGGGACAAGGTAACAGTTCAATCACTTTGCCATGCGGTAGAGCGCCTTCAACGCTCGCCCAAAAAATCCGGTGAAGGTGTAAAGGCCCAGAGGATAGTCAATAGCCAGGTCGAAAAAAAAATGACTTCGGGCTATTTCGCACTACAGTGGAGAGTAGAAGCTCACCGATTACTGCAGTGCATTTAAGTTGTTGAAAGTCTTGGTCATATTAAAATAGTTCACACAAGGCACGTTTAATTTACTTGATCTGACGTGTTATTTTTAGTCAGATATATATTTATTTAGATTATTCTTTTAATGGTATTTAATGATAATCGTGAAAACTTTTTAACTTTTCACATATGAATTGATTTTTTGTATATACTTTATGCACTTGACTGTCCGTGTATAACGTACTGTCTACAGTGAAGCTAGCAAAACGACCCTTTGTTGTAATTAACAGTACCAAATTACCCATGTAACCCTAATATATTGTCAACGCTTGGAATTCGGGACGAAAATATAAAGGGACCTTTTGGTGGAGGGAGATATTTGGAAATCACAAGTAGAAAATGATTAGTATTAATTTAGAGTCTATTATTTGTACTCCTTTTAATATGAAATCCTGTGTTCTAAAGTATATTAATAAACAAAAAAATCAATATTACCAGTCATGGAAGCCATTCAGCTCACCGGCCGAAGAATTTCTTCCTTGGCCAACTTTTTGGTCGCGCCATATTCGCTACTTCCTTAAATGTTGGGAATTATTTTAAATACACTATCATATTTGGATATCACAAGTTGAAAATAACTAGTATTCATTTTGAGTCACTGATAAAAGTTTTAGATATTTGTACTCCTTTTAACAATCCTCTGTTCGAAAGTAAATTACTAAACAAAAATCAATACTACAAGTCAAATTTACCCCGCCGTTAAAAGAAATTCTCCTTTGGCCAACTTTTTGGTCGCGAAACATTCGCAAGTTCCTTAAGTGTGGGGAATTATTTTTAATTCTATAATATAATATAATAAACTATTATGCTTTTACTTATTTTTTATAACAATTACACAGGAAAATTTGTGCCCCCTCGTACAGTTATATAAAGCTAGCAGCCGCTGGCGACATCGTCTGCACTTGCGTCTTTATAAATGATGACTCCATAGATTATTTTCGGGCAACTTTAATAATTGTTTAAATTTTTAAATCGTTGAATAGTTTCCAACTTATCGTATTGCTATGGTCAATTTAAATAGTATTATAGGTTTTACTATTATATATTATAGGTTTTATTCTAATATAAAAGCTATATTGCTGTGAAGTTTCATGAAAAAGAGTTCAGTGGTTTATATCTGAATAACAAACATCAATCTGTCCTCAGAAACTTTCTTGTTTATAAAATTTATAGGACTATTATTTACAGCCTTATTTATTCAGTTTTATAATATTAGTATGGATAAAATAACTTTTACATGGTCGCAACATTAACTAATATTATAAAAGTGTAAGTGAGTTTGTTTCTTTGTTTAATACACCTTAACTAGCCAACCGATTAACATGAAAATATGCTCACAAATTGTGAGTGGTACAGAAAAGGACATACAATCTCGGGAGATAAACCAAATCCACACTAACGTGAGCGTAACCGCAAGCAAATGCTAATAATATTATAATATAATAAAAATTTAAATATCTATAGCATTTATCAATCGTAAAATAGTTATCAGGGGTACAGGCAAGGACATAGAGTATATATATATTTTTTTACCGATTCCGAAGGATAGATTAAATTTATACTAGCAGGAGCGATACTGCGACTAAAAACTAGTTAAAAATGAATTAATAATCTATTAAAGTGATTTATAGTTGAAACAATTCTCTATTACATATTTTTAATATGGAGAAAGGTCTAACTGTAATATATTTTCTTACTTACATGGATACATAGAAAGTAAACAAAACAATAAGAATTACATTGTCTAACTTCTAGAGATTCCCACAACAGTACCAGTTAACATAAATTCTCGATATGTATTCGATTAATTTGTGAATAATTGATATAGCCATAACGAATGCGAATCGATATTAAATCACATGCAGAATTTTGGAAGCACCGTCAACGCAAGTCGCAAGCTATTCATTAAGCGGGCTGATGTGTCCAAATCGTGCTTGATATATCGTTCAAGCATTGCTGGCGGTTATGGTGTAACTCACTAGCTTAAGCGATTGAAAAGTATGTGCTCATATATTTTAGCGTATCATTAATCTACGTTCATAAACGACAAAGTTTTTATAAACTGCTATAATATTAATAATGAGTTATTGTATGAATAATAAATCCAATACTTGATATTATAAATATCTATTGTATTTACTAACTATAACAATACTATACAACTTTTTAACTATAAACATACAATAAATGTAAGAATAAATTAGTGACAGTTTCACATAATTCTAGCCCTATTTTTCAACTTCGTCGATATGGTGTTATTGAAGTGAACTTTCTTTCGAATCATTGTGCCTTGAAGCGCGCGAAAACAATTATTTTTTGACTATTTCGGCGGTATTGATGTGGAAAAAAAAATCAAAGAAAAACTAGTCGACATCAAAAAGCACGAAGTCAAAATTGTAAAATAATATTTTATTCACTACATTTTACATAACACATTGTTTTTATGTTAAAAAATAATTTAAAATCTAAATAAAAAATTCAAATACCACCAATTATATATTTTTTACATACATGAGACTACATATAAATAATAATATACATACATTTTTTTATAGGTATACATACATAAATTCTTTTCTTTGATGTCGGTTAAAAATATAAAAGCGCATAACGTAACAAACAACGGGCGATGTAGTGACGTCATATTCAGTAACTGGAAACAACAAACTGCACCCCAGACATGTACACACACACAGTAGGAGAATAAGTTTTGTAAGGGACCTTTCTTTTTTTGGTGAGTTAGCCAAAATTGCAAGATTGTAAATACATGTACGCCTTCGTACGACACACATAAAGGTAACATATAACATATGTTATATGTTAGCTCGCATGGATAGTGTTGATTGATACGCGATACTGCATACAAGGTAACAGCCTAAGCCAAGGTCCGATTTTTTTGTGATTCTTGTACTAATCGTGGTTTTGGTTTTGGAATGCCTTAAGTTTGTACCTAGAAAGACCAGTGAAGTTGTGAAAACTCGTTACACCAATAGGGGATAGTCAGTTAAAAAATAAATGACTTGCAGCGGCGATTACGCAATGAGCTACAGCAGCAGATAGATCTCACATATGACCTTTTAAATATTTATTAATTAGTGCTTTTTATTCATAATTCTGTTCCAATAGATTAAGTATACATAATAAGTGAAATACTTCTGACTTAAGCCATACGTATTCCAGTGATTTGTAGTCGGCAACGCGGCGTGATCGCTTGATTCACTCCGGCTTGTTAATTATTAAAACCAATTACCGGCCAGTGTCCCACTGCTGATAAATATATCAGAATTTATTCTATTGTTGTTTTGTTTTTACAAATCGAATCAACAGTAATTAATGGCGTAGTTTCTTAAAGTTAATCTTGTGGAATTCTAGTCCATTAATACATGTAACTAGAAGCATCGGTTCTTGGCGAAGGAAAATTCCTTTAGGGTCAGAATGCTTTAAGAGAAAATATTAAAATATCAAATTTCAGACATGAAATCTTTAACAAAGTCTGCACCTTCTTTAACTTGGTTAATTTATTTAATTACAAGCTGTGTCCACGATTTTGTCCGGGTGGAACCTGATGTACAAAACAGTGACTAATAAAGTCATCTCAATGTATTGTTTTATTACTATCGACTTTTCTCTTGTAATTAGGTCGCGTCGTCATTAAAATTACAATAACTTTTGATAGACCAATCCGATTTTAATGAAAGACTAAATATTACTCGAAGATATGCTTTATGATTTTCTTGAATAGGCAGTAGTACTTTAACAGTGACGCGTGTTCAAACAAACAGACGGACATATCTAAAAAATGTAGTTTATTACTTATTCCAAGACACCAGCAACACTTCTTTTTATAAAAATCTAAAAAATACAGACACGTTAAATTTATATTCTTATTATATGCATAGATAAAGATATATCTTTCCTCCAATTTCATTACATAGTATAAAACAAAGTCCCCTACCGCGTCTGTCTGTCTGTTCGCGATAAACTCAAAAACTACCTAACGGATTTTCATGCGGTTTTCACCGGTGGATAGAGTGATTGATGAGTAATGTTTTAGTATATAATTTGTCAAGATTTTTTTCATAATCAGGGCGGGACAACGTCTGCCGGACCCGCTAGTATACAATAATTTTAGAATGCAATAATTTCTTAAAATCATGGTATAACGTTCATTGCAAATGTTCGTTCTTAACATTAAATTCCCCAGTGATGTAATGTGTTGAAACAGAGCTCCTGCTCTTTAAAGTGTGGACCGTAGATTAGTTTTCACTGGAATAATAAAGTGTGGGATTGTTAGGGCGCTATCACACACATTAATGAGATATAGTTGTGCTCATGTCTTTTAGTCTTGTGTAGATTGTTTTATTTTTCTACTTTCCTCATTCCCTTTCTAATACATCAAAAAAAAAATCTACGTACTTCTCAAGTTGTTGTTATGTACAATAAAAAAAGAATTAGTGACTCATCATAATTTAACATTTTCAGGAGTTGTTGGTACGGCCGTGGACCCCTCTAAAAGAAGAGGCCACCTGAGAAAAGTTACACGGCCATCATTTTGAAATAAATTAATCTATAATAAATATTGTTGGAAATAAATGAAAATGTCGGGTAGTTATACTGCTGCTGCCCATATAATGAGGGGCGCTTACCGTGTTTACTCTCTTCTGGTGACCGTCATATCGTGCGATAGCTCTGTCCGAACTCGTGTCGGTTATTTAACGAGTGATTAATTGTTAGAATTTATTCTTAACGGTTATATCTAAATTGGCCAGTTCTCTTGTTTTTTAACAATCAATAATCATTTTAAAAATTGTTAACAATATATTTTATAGTCAATCATATGTACAATAAACATCTATCCCTTGTAAACCAGTTTTATTTTATATTTTTCCTGAAAAAAAGGCCTTTCTTTGGCCTATCCCCTTAAGTTGAAGATCTGTCGTCATGCACTTGTATCTATGTTCGAGCAGATGCACTTGACATCTAGTTCTTCTCGGTTCAGCACACTTACATTCTTAAACCACATTTTCATTTAACATCAGGTGAGATTGTGATGAAGCCCTGAAACCTATAAAATACACAAAAACGCATCTTTGCCACAAGCAAATCTATTTCGGAACCAAGAATTCAGATCCACATGTTTTGATGCTTTCCTTAAGATATTGTAGACCACAGGTAATTTTTGAGACATATCACCATATTCATGACATTCAATTTTGTGTACATGATAAGTAAAAATTTACAACCATCACAATATTTAGATGCTGATTTAAAGGAAACAGGTGTATAGAAGAATCATCGCTACATATTATAAAACAAAGGCCTTTGCCACGTTTATCTGTCTGTTCGTGATAAACTCAAAAACTACTGAAGATATTCTACTGCGGTTTCCACCAGTAGATAAAGTGATTCATGAGGGAGATTTAAGTGTATAATTTGTCAAGCTTTTTTTATTATCAGGGTGGGACAACGTCCGTCGGGTTAATAAATAAAAAGACAGAGGTCTGCTGTTGTGCGCGCATCACGCAAACAGTAGTGGATATATATTAGTATTCTTGTTTAGTTTTGCTTCCTTGATACTTGATTCTTATTTAAAAGAATATATTCGCTAAAAAATCATATCGTGTAATATAAAGTCATTAAATTTTTAAGAAACTACGAATTTTATAAACACTAAATTTTGCGATATTCGTTTGATTGCCGTAAATCAATGTTTTTAAATATTTTTTGCTCTGTATAAAAAATTGATTATTAAGATAATAGACAACGCAAGCAAAGTCGCATGTATTAGTATAATATGTAGCAACTTACCTATGGGTAGCTCCTCAAACTAGAAATGTGGTCGTGTATTCTTCAATATCTTTTAATTATAATGAAATTATCGATAACCAGGAGTACGGTCGGTCGTATGTGGAAATGCCCTAACAATGCCGTGTTACCATTGCGCGCTGTGAGAAACGGTTTGTTCACCACATAGGAATTTAAACATTAAGTTAAATAGATAACGAGTTTTAGTATTAGATCATTCAATAATAATATTACTCCTATTATAGTTTTCATTTTTATCTATTCCCGTATAATAGGAAATTTCTGGTGAGAGTGCCTTCAAATTATAAGGCAAAAGCACCTCCGATAATGGATTCATACACTCTGTGCTAGAAAAGTATGAAGCTACAAGTTTGTGATGGTTGGACGCAAGAATCCAATAACAACCAGTCCAAAATTAATGAGAATTAAACTTAACTCCACTCAAATACTACAAATTAAGTATGGTTAGTATTACCGTCTGCTATCAGTCCAGTTCGCTGCATGAAAGCTATGTTATTTCGAACTGATTACGTGTTGTTGGTCTGAAAGGCCTTTGCAAGTTCATCGAATTTACTGGCGATTGCGGAAGAAATAGCAACTAACACGATAGTACCAAAATGGTCGAACCGAAATTGCGCGAATGAAAATCTATCTATTTAGGCTACCTCAAGAACCATTTATTTGTTTGTACATTTATGAAACATCTATCGCTATCATTACATAGTATAAAACAAAATCCCCTACCGCGTCTGTCTGTCTGTCTGTTCGCGATAAACTCAAAAACTACTGAACGGATTTTCAAGCGGTTTTAACCAGTTGATAAAGTGATTCATGAGAAACGTTTTGATATATAATTTGTCAAGGAATTTTATATAATCAGGGCGGGACAACGTCTGCCGGGCCAGCTAGTATATTATAAAACAAAGTCCTCTGACACACCTGTCTGTCGTTTTGTTCGCGATAAACTTAAAAACTACTGAACAGATTTTTACACGGTTTTCACCAGTAGATGAAGTGATTCATGAGGAAGGTTTAGGTATATAATTTGTCAAGGTTTTTGTTATTATCAGGGCGGGATAACGTCTGCCAGACCCCTTAGTATATATCTATTTATTGAATATTAACACATTTTAATCTTGTACTTTAGATATTGCATAATCTTTTGTAGATGATAGAACCACGCTGAAGCTATTACTGGTTTCAGCATGAATGGGTCGGCTCGCCCGGGGTACTACCACCCGACCCACAGAAAACCGACGTGAAGTAACAGTGTTCGCATTATTGCGTTTGGTTCGGTTAGTGAGAGCACCGGATAACCACCTCCCCTCCCCCTCCTCAAATCCTCACTCCCTCCTCCCCCAAACACAGGCTGGCAACGCACTTGTGACACCTCTGGTGTTGCAAGTAACTATGTTCGGTGGTGATCACTTAACATCAGATTACCCACCTGTTCGTTTGCTTCCTATGATATAATAAGAAACTTAATACATACAAACCTTTAATCGATTTTCATTTGCCTTAAAAGATAATGATATGTAGTCTAGATGATACGTTGAAAAGTCCTCTATATGCCAGTAAAAATCTGGTCAGTTTCCATCTCGCTCAGTCGTTAGACAAACGACAGACACTTAAATTGTACGTATATGCATAGAGTAAAATAAATAAAAAGAAAAAGAAAACCGAGATCCGTTTGTTAGGTGTATAATCCAGTCGTAAAAAAGGAATCCTAGGCTGAAATTATGTGGTTACTTGGCAGTATTAAGTTTAGGGGTGACCCTCTAGATATTAAACTTCGTTCGACTATAAATTAGATTTATCTCTATAGAGAAATTACTCGTGGACTTAGATCGTATACTTAGGGAATTTAACGCAAGCCAGAAATTACAATTTAAGTACCAAACTAATTTTTGAAGTTACCACCATTTATTACACTTAGCACACTTAGTTTCATTTCAATAATAATTATCTACTCTACTATTTTGACTTCAATATAATAATATTGCTTTACTCTTCGTACAACATGAAGTGAATACAGTTCTTTCACCTAAACATTTTGACATTCAATAAGATCAGTGAGAATAAAAATTTATTAAAGGTATATTATTTATCTATTAATTATTTAAGTATTCATTAATGTATACTATGAATTTACATATTACATAATATTATCATAAAATTAACCATACAGTATATAACCCTAGATTTTAACTATTTGTAGTTATTTTATAGGTAGTTAGTTTTGGTGCAATCCGCAAGGGCAACTCCTGTTCCTCCCCACGTCTAGGCACCCTTTCCTTAACATACCGCTAGAGGGCACGCGTGCGTTCGCGCCACCATTATCGTGTGCACCGCGCTCTTATAGTGAACGCTCTGTGTCGCACAACAACTGTGTCGAACAAGTACGCAAGCCACGCCGTGAGTGGATATACGTTTTTTATGACCCGCATACGGACGCAATACAATTATTATCAAGCGCTGTGAAATAAGAGTTCCACCACCGCAGCAGCGCTGAAACCAGCGATCGGACGCATCTGCCAAGCAAGTGTGTATATTTTTTCTTTCTCAGCTCAATCGATTGTGTACCTTTAAATCCTGCTATTGAGCGTGTATCCCTCATATCCTTGCCCTCACCGACCACTACCAATACAGTCCACTGTCTCTCCAAGTCAAAGAAATCAAGTGATTTGACCACATTTGACAGCCTATTCACACCAACTATAAATAATAGAGTGAGTAAGGTATGGAACGTAAGTCATGTTATAGCAATGAGGAGCATGTAGGAAAGTGTGTAATTTATTTTTTTTGTATTCAAATGCTAATTTCAAAGGCATGTAAGATATGGAATGTAAGTCATGTTACAAATATTTAATGTAGAATGAAGGTAATTGGTACGTAAGAGTGAATGGGAAGACAATAGAGTAGCACGATGAGAGTGAAAGAATAAATAGATAAGGAATGAAATAGAGCGAAAGAGATAGTTTAACTATTATTGTGATTAGAGTAAGGGTGCCGAAAAAATATAAAGAAAAAGAAAGGATGGCGAAACGAATTTTTGCCATTTACATATATATATATATATGTGTCCTTCAAACAGTTCTATGTGTGAGGTTTACTTTAATTAATCTATATATATATTAGAGATTCCCACCTATATATTGACTCATCACGATATCTCTGGAACCATAAGGCGTAGCGGCTTGAAATATGGTAGGAATATTCCTTTCGCCGAGTAGAGGTCAGCTAAGAACGGATTTTACGAAATTCCACCGACAAGGGGGGTTGCGGGGGAGTAATCAGGGCGGGTCAACGTCAGCCGGGCCCGCTAGTTTAAGATATTTTTAACGCACTTTATATAATACAATTACTTTATGCATTTCTCCTACATGTAAACTTTAACTATACCAAATTTCACGTACGTCCGTTCACGCAATGATCGTTCGGCCATAATACAAAATATTCATTTTAGTTACCTCTTGTTTCACCATGTTAAACCAGTACAAGAATTTGTCTACATCATTTAAAGTTCTCAACCACTCCTTCTAGTTGTTTATTTAGCGCGTACATGATTTAAGATGAGGAAATAACAAGAAAACTTTCCGTTTACTTACCAACGACTAATCTCCACTTTCACTTAAGAATATTCCCACATAAAGCTCTCGGCCGCTAAAAGCGGACTTCGTTAAAAGTTTTACTAAACATAAGTCGCTGCGGTGTAATCCGACTTATGGGATGTTTGTACTGGATTTATTATTGTTCTATAACGTAACTATATGGTATCCTTATCTCGTAACTGTATTATGCATAAACATCTACATTATATTTAATTTAGTAGTAGTTTAGTCAACTAAAATTAGTCAATAGTACGATATCACAATCAATAGTATAGTTTCTACACTGAACGCTTTAAGCAATTAATTACGATAGAACACGCTGGTGATAATTTTTACCTCGTCCTTAAACTTGTTACGATTGTATTATTATGTGAGCTAAATTACGACATATTATAAAACAAAGTCCTCTCCACATCTGTCTGTCTGTCTGTGCGTGATAATCTCAAAACTACTGAACGGATTTTCATGCGGAAGGTTTAGGTAAATAATTTGTTAAGGTTTTTTTTATTGTTAGGACGGGATAACGTCTGCCGGGCCCGCTAGTATATATTAAAACCTGACTAGGGAACGTATCTATGCGTTACAATAATATAACGAACATATTATTAGGATATACGCAAACACCTAGTAGAAATATTTTGAATAACACATAAAAAACAAATTTTAAAAACATCCAATTCACATTAACATTTGTTCACAAAATATTAGCAATTTCCGAATGTACAAAATAATAAATAATATTTGTATATCATTATTCAATAAACCCAGAATACACATGGCTATAAATAGCATACTAGGTGCTAATAAACCGGCATGCCAGTTACGGGCATTCCGTGAAGCCGCGATACATGTGCGTGTGTATTGTATTACCCGCGATACACATTCTGCTGCCGGGTACGGCTGGTGAGGTAGACACCATATTTTTATTACAAAAACGGGCATTTCGAGCAATATATAATATGGGACCTCGCGAATCATTAAAAACGAAATTCCAGGAATTCGGTATCTTAACTCTGCCCTCCCAATACATTCTTGATAATTTAATGTATGTCCGTAAAAACTTTGAAAAACTGAATTTAGTAAAAGACCGGCATAATCTAAATACTAGAAACTGTGATAAACTGGTGGTCCCATGATTCAGATTTAGCAAAACCAGTAATAGGTTTTTAGGTAATAGTGTTAGGTTTTACAATAAAGTCCCAAAGCATGTTACCGATTTGCCGGACTGTAAATTTAAGCGCCACGTCGAGCGGGTTTTAGTGTCAAAAGGATACTATAGAGTGGATCAGTATGTGAACGATAGTGATGTTTGGAATTGACTCCTCTCTGTGCATCCACTAAAAGCATTGTATGATGTATTGGAAATATATGTTACAAAAATGTACCCGATCGAGTTTCTTGCCAGTTCTTCTCGATGACTGGGTTGTTTTCCGAACCGGTGGTAGTCTTTAACGTTCATAAGTGCATTATTAGGGCCTAAACTGAATAAAGTATTTTTGATTTGATAACAATAAACAACAAATAAACAACTTAAGAATAAATAAATTTTCCTATAATAATATATTAACCCCTGGACTGTTCAAAACCGTACGGGTGTTATTACAAAAAAGTTAAATACGTATTGAATACTTGCTTTAAAAAAGTTTGCATACTTACGAATTAAATGCACCGCGATCGCCGAAAGTTCGACATCTTGCTCTGCTATCTCTGTTTGGTTAGGTTAGGTTAGACGTGCGAAAAAGGATAACACGATCTTGCCGCGGCAGCCGTCGGCAAGCGTGGTGCATTTAATACGTAAGTATCTAAACTTTTTTAAAGCAATTATTCAATACGTATTTTTTTTTGTAATAACACGGTAAAGGTTTAAGCACCATACCAACGAATGTAGACTTCATGAGGCACTGGTCAACAGGCTGTTGGCAGCAAAAGCTTAAAAAATACTTGATTTATTATACAACTTTGAAAAATAACAAATTATATATTTTAAAATTATAAGCATTATATAAAATGTATTTTTTCATTTGATTTTCACTTTTTTTAATAAATTGAAATTTACGATGGCGTGAAATAAAAAAAAAACATGATCCGCCATTTTGAGATTTGAGTCTTAAGAAATCAGCTGAGGGGTTAACATTTTTTTGTATTAAACTCTTGAATATGTTACGCGCAAACCAAAACTAATATCTATATTGAGAGCGGCCAAAAAGACTGACGAGATCTCCGCTTACCTACTAGAAAGAATTACGAATTTTGATGAAAGAGAAAGGTGGAAGAGATCGATTCCTCACATGTACGGGCCACGTGACAATGAAGTTGCACGCGTGAAAAATCATTCAATTCCGATTCAATTTAGATATATATATTCAGTCTTGAGCTACAGGATGTTTTTGAAATTCATGAAGTTTAGTAAAATGTTTTTTTGTCGCTAAATTTGTGTATAAGAAATTACAATTATTCTTAGCACATTCGTGATTATTAACTATATTACTCCTTCAATAAATAAATATTAAATAATCTTTAGAACGATGCTCTGTAATAAATATTTAGGTATAAAAAAATGATGTTGTTATGTGTAGTATATATGTATTATATATGTAGTATATTGGTGTTGATATTTTATTTATATATTGTGATATTAAATAGGCTAAATATAATTTCATAAAAACCTCACCTTTTACACCTACCAACATTTATCTCTGCACAACCTAATGGTTGACTGGCAGAGAATGCCTTAGGCATTAAGTCCGCCATTGCGTATTTAACGCATAATGTGTAAATAAATAAATAAAAAAAACATTTTTCAATATTTTATTACAAGAAAACTTTAACCCCGCTTCAACTTAGGATTTAATAGTGATTCTAAATGTTCAAAAAATTGACTTTAGCATGAACGAGAAGAATACTCAAGTTAAAGTTTTTATGAAATGGTTTCCTTTAATATCGATAATCGACGTAGGTATCCAACTAATTACATTCGTACTAGTTTTTCTCGCTACTTCATTTGTATGTTTTTCTATATATGGAGTATGAAAAACAGCCTATGTTCGTTTCTAGGAAAGAGGTTACCTCTGTTAAAAATCACTTTGCGTTTTGTAACTTATATTTTTTAAAAGACATATTCTATCGGGATTAAATAAAGTAAATTTTCAAAAAAAAGTATTAACCGAGTTCAATATCAATCAAAAACCCATAAGGCACTGAAAAGCGGAAAATAAATAGTTTATCAAATTAACCAAATTAAATAAAACATAAGAATATGTTGCTACCTAGAGATGTATTGGAAGTCGGTGCTAACCGAAATTTCAAATTTGTTCCAGAGACGCGAGAGTGGACTTAAACTTTATACCAAAGTAGATGATATGATTTTCGGTTCGCACCGACTTCCAATACATCTCTAGGTAGCAACATATTCTTATGTTTTATTTAATTTGGTTAATTTGATAAACTATTTATTTTCCGCTTTTCAGTGCCTTATGGGTTTTTGATTGATATTGAAGTCGGTTAATACTTTTTTTTGAAAATTTACTTTATTTTTCCATTTTTAGTGTACATAAATATATTTTACTAGCAGTGCCCGCGAACTCCGTTCCGCCTTAAGTATATTAAAATATGCGCATTTTTGCGGTATGGTATGCGATACGGTTTCAATTGGTTGTACAATAAGTAACGTTTGGTACGAACGCAACCTTATCAATAATCCGCGATAGTTTCTACCACCAACTCGGCTACCATCGCTTAACACATAATACACCTTAAGTAATGTAATTACAATGCTTGCGTCATGTTGCAACACAGCAACGAACATAAGCACAATAGGCTCCTAAGAATTGAAGAGTTTTTTTTATAATATTGGTGGCAAACGAACATACGGGTCACCTGATGGTAAGTGATCACGGCCGCCCATGGACACCTGCGACATGAGAGGAAACACAGATGCGTTGCCGGCCCTTAAGAAAGGAGTAGGCTCGTTTCATGAAAGTTTTCTTACTTTGTCACGGATCCCATAATCAGAACCTAACCAAATTCTCATCAAACTACCCTTGAAGTACATCCTTTCCAATAAAAAATGAATCATCGAAATCGATTAGCGTGATCTTGAGTTATTCGTCTATTTGTCGTTTACATAATTAATGCAAATTTAAAACTTATACGGTTTTGCACTGGATGCCGTTGTCGGAACTGGACCAAATTAAAATGGGACCACACGGGAAGCACCAGCTTTCAAATAAAAAAAGAATCATCAAAATCGGTTCACCCAGTCCAAAGTTATGAGGTAACAAACATAAAAAAAAAAAAAAATTCAGTCGAATTGATAACCTCCTCCTTTTTTTGAAGTCGGTTAAAAAAGGCTATGATAGTAAAAGTTTACGAATTAGCAAGTTTATTATTTTATTAGTTGTGCTCGCGACTTCGTCCGCGTGGACCTTTATATAATTTAACGGTGATTAATGAAGTCATCTGAATGTATTAATTTCATTTACTTTTCACTCATACTTAAGGCGCGTTGTCATTAAAATTACAATAACTTTGGATAGATCAAACTGATTTTAATGAAACCTAGGCTAAATGTTACTCGAAGCTATGCTTTACGATTGTCATGAAGAGGTTTTATCATGAACGTAGTGTTTTAGCAGCGTGTCTAAACAAACAGACAGAGGGACTGACAGACATTTGTAAAAATAATTGAAATGCAAAATTACTTATTCCTAGACAAGTGCAACATTTTTTTAAACAAAAATCTAAAAAGTACAGACACTTTATATTTTCATTCTTATTTTATGTATAAATTTTAGCGTAAATCTAGTGATTGTCTTACATGAAATCGAACCTAAATCTACATTTCTGAGTTATATTTCTTTGAAATCCTTTCACAGGTCTAGCAGTTAAATGATATTAGAGTAAAAATATTACAGTTTATATACGTTAGTATATATATCATATATCTTTATCATTCGATTTCTACAACTCTGTAATATATTTTCAATTAATAAAGAGCTAAAAACACCTCCTGTATATCGCCTGTTTTTTGAGATAATTCGTGTGTTTTCACCTTTGAAATTAGTCCAAATTTACGTCACAGTTGCAGAACAGGTAGAGAATAAACTTCGCTTTTTATTAAAAAAAAAATGTGTGCGTGTACTAGTGTACACACGTAAGAAGTGAAACTTGTTTAAGGCCTTATTTTTCGCAAAATGATCTATATGCAACTTTCCAGAAATTGGTTAAAAAAAAAAAAAAAAACCCTTTCTTTCTTTATGGCAAACAATTTCATTAATATATTAAAAAATACAGTTAAATTAGATAAAGTTTAAACAAAAGGATTTTATTATCATAGACATGAATACAAAAAAGATGGCGCGTAACGGAAAAATGTGACGGTAAATTTTTTCCAACGCCGATAAAGAAGTTTCACTTCAAAAATCTCGTGAAGTATCATTACATAGTATAAAACAAAGTCCCCTACCGCGTCTGTCTGTCTGTCTGTTCGCGATAAACTCAAAAACTACCGAACGGATTGTCATGCGGTTTTCACCGGTGGATAGAGTGATTGATGAGGAACGTTTTAGTATATAATTTGTTACGGATATTTTCATAATCAGGGCGAGACAACGTCTGCCGTGCCCGCTAGTATTCTCATATATTATAACTGTATATTATATATTTTCCAATCATTCATCGAACATCAATGTCTAATGTTTTAGGAAGATTGCAAATTCTTAATTTAACATTCGTGGTGAAGTATGGATTCGATTTTCGTTAGATATCCGCATCGCGAATATCAAGGCATTTTACGGAATTCACATAAGTCAACTAATAAGAAATTAATTGGTAATACTAGCGATAAAAATAGCCTGAGAAAATTAGAACGTTGCAGTTTTTAGTCTTTCATGTAGTGGATTTTATATTTTACTAGCTTCTGCCCGTAACTAATGCTAACACGCAACGGAAGCTCTCAAAAGGAAATAAACCCCAATTTTGAAACAATCCTCATTGGTGCTCCGCACCTATTTGTCTTGGCATGATGATATATATGATATATATATGACCTTCCTTGATAAATGAGCTATCTAACACTGAAAGATTTTTTCAAATCGAACAAGTAGTTCCTGAGATTAGCGTGTTTAAGCAAACGAGCTCTTCTGCTTTATAATTCTAGTATAGATTCATAATCTTGTGTTTGACTCTATATTTTGTAATATCGGTTATGTTTTACGTAACATAAGTCGGTTGTTGTGCACAAGTGAAGTGGATGGGAACTGATATCACGCAGCATGAAGTCTGAGATGTCACAAAAACTTTTTGGAAAGTTCTAAAATGGAGCCACCATCTTATTAGAATGCTTTAATTATCAGATTGTAATGTTATTAGTTACTTGACAATGGCAAAAATAATGTAGTAGATTGGTTTCCAAAAAAAAATAAAAAATAAAACGCTTGTAAAATGCTATGGCTGTATTATATATAGTCTTATGGAACACACAAATAAAAATATATTTCTCAGCGTTATAGGCGAGTAAGATTCTGTCTTCTATCAGTAAGTGGTTTTCGCGTATCAGTTAAACCTTACAAGGCTGCTAATGTTTTTATACTTAGATTAAAGGAAAATACGAATTACCTTTCTCGTTACCGGCAATACTTTATTGAAAAGTCTAGATCTCGAGAATCAAACTTTCCAACGAAGAGAGGGCAACATTAATTACAATATAGTTTTACTGTGACTCCCTTGCCGAAAGGAACATTAGAATGAAGGAATAATACGATCTGAAGAGAGAATAGGAGCTTGCGATGAAACGAATTTTAAAGGAATTCCATACCTTAAGCAATTTGAATCTATGAGCACGTTATTTATTAAGCTCGCCAAATGCTAGCACCGCAATATGAGAGAGAAGAGCTTCCAACTATTTTTCCGAACGAAAATATCTCTATACGTAATTCATGAAGGATGAATTATTTATAAAATGAAATTGGGGCTATTTGTGCTCTTAACATTTAAAACTACAATAGGTTAACTATTTGCTATAACATATAAATAATATCACAAGTATCAAGATGAATTTGTTTTTGCAGAATCGGTCGAATTGGTCGAAGAAGACAAGAAGAAGAAAAGAAGAAATATATAAGCATTAAAGCGAGACCACCAATTGAGAAAACATCACATTCATCTAGAAGAGTTGACGAGAGACTTGATCGGATTTATGTATGTTGTAAGTTTTTTTTATTGTTGACGTAATATTTCCTAGTAATAATTATTTTGTTTTTAGAAAAAGTACAGAGACTTATATGTCAAGATATCACTATAATTGACGTAGTGATTTAACAAACCTTTTGAGAGCAAAATCTGCTTGACTTGGGTTTTGAACTTATTTCCTTAAAATTGTGTAATGTACCTTCCAATCTTATTGTAAATAGATACAATAATTATTATATTGCCTTGTTATCGCTTCAGGTAAGATTTCAGGCTTGGGACAGGTTTAGCGCTGAGAGTTTTGAGTGAGTTCCCTAAAGTTTTGTTTGTAACGCAAACTTTGTTTTCGGGGTGTGGATATCTGTGGTTTTCCTTTGTATCTGTGGCTTTCCTATGTTTCTGATATACACATTATTGGAAATTATATAGGCGGTCATGATTTGGATACAGTAATAAAGAAATTAATTTTAGTGTAATAAATTTTAAAAATCTTTGATGTCATTTTGTAATATATGCGATGACATTACATCGAAATTCAAAGACATATATATATATATATATATATACATTTAATGTATAATTTGAATTGTAAAAGTGTCGATTGATATATAAAATTATTAACAGTACATTAGGACATACAATGGTTTTCGTTACAAAATCGGCTGAGTGCCTTAAGCGCTCGCCTTAGTAGTCCGGTGAAGCTGTTAAGACCTTGCTAGGTCAATAGCATAGTCAGTTTGAAAAAAAAAAATGGTTTTCGTTACACATTTAAATCACAATCCCCGTGCGCACCCAATTTTTGAGCTTCAGGCTCTTGTCTTTGGGGGTTAGACAGTGTATATTCAAGTAATGACATTTATTGTGGGTAGGTTTGGAGTTTGAAATCACAATAGGTATTTCCGTTTGATCCCCATCTCTCAATCGTTCCCTACATGCAATAAGTTTCACCAAGAGTAGATAATAAAAGTTGCATAAAAAAATTGTCGCCCATAAATAAAACAAATTTGAGGCAATCGTAAGTACTGCCGATAGAAATGAAAACTCAGGACAATGGAATAACTGTGTACTTTTTTGAATTTCGAAATCAATTAGAGTCTGAATTATTAGAATTTCATGAAATTATTAACATTAGCCTGGTTTTCACATCTATTGGCACAGGGAGCAATAATTATATACATTTTTATATAATTTCATAATTAATCAAACATATGATAGGCTGCAAAAGCTCAATACAAAATATCAATATTATATGCACATAGGCTGCTATACTACGCGTCACTAGTCTGACACAAGCGCAATACGACACGAGCATATCGACGTCATCAGTGACAGTCGGTGACGCGAAATTATAAGATTTTACCCATCCAAAAATTTGAATACGCATGTAATACAATAGAGTATACACAATGTCTGGCACAAAGGCGATATGTCATGAGCATGTCGCGGTCATTGGTGACGCGAACACTTAGATGTTCTAACTAAATTCTACCTACAAAATCGCTCAACGCGAGTAAAGAAGTTATCATTTAAAAAACCAAGATTAGTTGTTTTTCCAGTGTAGATCGCTGAGGTTACGACCGCTGTGCATCTGGTCACGTCATATCCGCCCTCAATCCGGTTTAATTTCCGAACTGAGTTAATGTTATTCCGTGCTGTAGCTACTGACACACCGAGTTCTCTGTAACGAAATGGACCGACTAAGAAATCTATGTAACATTTTCCCATATTTCAAAACCAAAAGTACTTTAAGTTAAGGCAAGTGAAAGTATTTATGACTGAGAAAATACTACCAAAGATTAGGAGAACAACTCTGTCATGGACAAGAACCAGCAAAAAATTCGATAGGCCTTATAAACTCACTATAAATTTATGTATGAAGTTACAGTTACAATATAGTAGTGCCCATCTCAACACGAACAAAAAAGCTTGGAAATTGATATCTTCTCTGTACCTTAAGATATTAAACAAGTCGCAACATTAATTATTATTAATTTAAATAATTGCTACTATCTTTAGTGATCTTATTTCTATTCTAATTACTTAATCTATATAATTTAAAACTAGGAAAATTCTATTGTAACAATAATGCCTGTGTAAATAGCTCAACCATTTTCTCAGTAAGACGTTATGTTGATGTCAGTATTTATTATGAGAAAATATTATGGTCTACCTGTAACTGGATAGCATGTTATAATATTAAATTCATGCGCTTTCGCAAATACCGATACTTATTGTACAAAATTATCTGTTGGTGCCCTACTTAAAAGATGTAGAATCGTTTCTTGGATGACATGTTCCTTCTGTCTGAATATTGGGTCTTTCAAAACAGGTGTGAAGATGCATTTCTGAAGACCAAATTTTGCCAGTTGATGAAGTTTGTCACCTACGATCGTTATTACTTCTAGACTGTGCTTTAGTGTGCTGTAATTTCCGTCAAGTGCTCTATCCATAAATGACAAACATATAATATTTTTCACTCTCAACAGTAAAGAAACGAAGTCACAAGGATATTTCAAAAAGCATTAACGAAATTGACAGTACAATTAAAATTAATACATACTCCTATTAAACGAGGACAAAGCCCGTTTCCAAGAAAATATATTGCTTGATCATTATTATTAATTTTATTATAACAAATGCGGTACCTATTTGAAAACGGTCGGAACGTTAAATTAATTGAAGTGGTTGCGTCACATTTCATAATAACTTCTATATAAATGGAAATTATTTTATTGGAGTTGCGTTATAAAACTAAGTTAAGGATTTGTTCCTGACTGGATGTGAAGCACCAGATATATGATTCACATGATTTTCTTTAAATCTTGATATTGATAGAAACTTGGATTAGCGGGTGGATTAGTAATCAAGCGGGGTCACAGCTTTGTAGCTTCCTGACTTGATCTCCTTCCGGTATCTAGTTACTAGATCAGCCAGCTGCCTAGAAGTTTACTGGTGCTATGACAATGATAATTGTTGGTTTATTCTAGATCTCTCGATGATCATAGTTGTTTTTAGATTACACTTTAGATACTATCAGGTACAGTGCTATCAGATAAATAGTTTCGCAGTGCTACAATAAAAACATTAAGATTCGTTTTAAGATTTGTACTTATATCTTTCGAACCAATGTTTAAGTATACCACAGAGTCATTTCATTTTAAAACACTTAATTATATTTTAAAGGCCAATTAAAATATTATTCCATTAAATTTTCCCCGAAAGATGTTATTATAATCCGAAGTATTTTTAGGTACGCCATTTTAACCAGAACTGAATTGATATCCAATTTAATCTACGCGTTCTTCATAGATCGGTTTTTTTGGTATAAAATTAAATATTTTTTAAACCATAATACATTCTTTAAAACTTCCATTGGACCTATCTACAGATAAAATGAATGATGAAATTACGCTATTCACTTGATGCTAAGTGTTGACAGCAGCCTATAGCTATTCATAGCCAAACCCAAAAATAATTACAGTACAGGGGACAGTTAATAATGCTCTGTGGAATAAGACGCATGCGTAGACGTTGGGTGGACGTTATAATTTATTCATCTCTTACGTACGTTCTTACTGGACCTAGGGGATTTGGATCTGAAGGTTATATTGCACTGGTTCAGTTGTCTGAGAGACAGCCGGGCTGTCTCCCTTTAGCGCAGTGAGGAGGTCATGAGGAGTGCAAGCGGCACCTCTTGTCGTACCATTATAGGGGTAGAGGGTACACCGTGGGGTTTTATTGAGAGGGGACTAAACTGGATGTATTCTAATCTCACCATTCAATCCAGAATATAGATAGAATATTCTGTTGATTGCATATAAACAAGATGAAGGCTATTAACTTAATAGTTAGCGTGTTTGGACAACACGACTATCGACGAGGACTCAAATCCATGCCAATCAGCTAGAGCTTCCGGTGAAGAAAAATATCATGATAGTATTAGGGTTATTTCTAAGTCCGTCTGGTTAGACACCATCCTTAACTTGAAAATCTGACACCAATTACTTGTAGGTGTGTTTCGGCGACTGGACTTTCTAACCAGTTCCCCTCTAGGTTTAGTGTGTTCATCATCATCATCATTTAACATGAGGTGAAATTGCGGTTAGACGGTAATACCTATAAAGTATAATCATTATAAAATTGAGCCGTCACGAGACGCCGGGCAGGTGTGAAACATCGAAATTGTTTTGTATAAGTTATATGCCTAAAAGAACAGATTACGACAGGAATCAGCTATGGCATAATGAAAATATCAAGCATTACAAATTTGTTCCATATAATAATGACTGTTTGTTTATTTTATTACATAAATATTCATTTTTATTAAATATAAGATACAAAAAATCAACTAGACGCAGGCGCGGTATATTTGGCGGCATTTATCAAAGGGCGCGCTAGATCGTCGGCGCGTGCCGCATAACACTAATATAGCGATTAGCCGACAAAACAATTTGAATCTTTTGTTTATACAGATAGGGTTGCAAATGTTTTTGAGTATTTCGTTAATAGTGCATAGTTCTTGTTTCGTGTCACTACGTCGCGCCAAGCCTAAATCAGGATTCCCCGCGCCTGTAGATGTTTCACATCAATAATAATATTATAATAAATCAGACACCGTTGGAGTCAGGAATGGTAAAATAAATCAAAGACATTTTTTTATACATTATAGGTTTTAGCGTTTGACCGCAGTCTCATCTGAAGTTAAATGACAATGTTGTGTTAGATTATAAACCCGCCAAACCTAGAGGGGACTGGCGCTCAAGTGCACCTGTCAGATCACATCAACAAGTGCTTGGCGACAGAAGTTCAATTTGAGATTGGTCAGGCAGTCAGGCCAACTTAAATAAAGCCTACCACAACGCTTTTAAACTATTTTCAATGCTTGATTCTTTGGTTTGGGCGCGTAAAGCCTTTGAATATAAACTGATTCACTTCATAGAACAATGCACTAATTGCCAAAATTTAAAAGATACGATTATAAACTTCCATACAATTATAAAACCAAAACTAGGATCAATTCTTTTATTCAAAAACTGGTATGAACTTGTACCTATAATATTGGATTTGTAAGAATAATCCAATTGAAAGATAATTTGTTCTACTTAAGAACCATTCTCGTCCGATAACTCGATTTATGCAAATGTGACTTTTCGTCCGCGCTTACATAACGTCGTAGAATTGAAAATGTGCGTGGAAGTAGAAACTGGGGCACACCATGACTGATTTATGCGATGTATATAAAAAGCGCTATCCTTGGAGAAAATGAGAAGTATTCGCGGACGGAATGGAAATACGAAGAGATAAAAGAGTTTGCAGTACATGAAAACGGTGAACGGGCAAAGAAAAACAATGATTCGTCGTACTCCTTTGTAAGGGTTTACGGTGTAAAATCTGATCCCAATAAATAATAGATCAAACTTCTTTGAGAAAGTCTCTATAATTTGTTGTACCCCATGAGATTGTTACTTTTGAAGTTATAAAATAGCTTAATAATGACAACTAAATAATTTTAACAACTGCAATAAGAGAAGATGATTTCCACGTAAAAGCTACTTCAAATACATTGTAAATAAATGTCATGGAAAGTAATAAAATGTCCGCTTCGAGTGCGCGGAATACTCGCTTAGGCTGTGCGTAAATGAACGACTTGCCGTCGAATTCGTATATGACAAATTAAAAAAAATGAAATTCTGTATGCACCAATTAAATTAACTAATTACATTGTCTTGTTGTACGAAAAATATTATATTAAATTTGGTTATCTTCTAGCATCTGGTTTTTTTCTCTTCCATACAAATAAATGATATATGAAATCAAACCGATGTCCATTATAAAAAGGAAAATTTACTCATTTTTATATACCGCTGCTTGATTAAAAAATATTTTATGAAAATTTATTTTACAAAAACCTAACGATTACTAAGACAATTTCTCTGTATCTCCTATGGTTGTGGATTTCTGCTTACTATTTACTGCTACTGATGTTAATAATAAAAAATTAACAAAATTTATGTGTCCATAGGTTTGATCGGGTAACATCATAATCAAAAATTTTATTTGGAATACTTATGTAGCATGATTCCACGCAATAATTATTATAAACTGATTAATAAAATAATAGTTGTATACAATTTTTAAAGTATTCAGTTCATTCGTTCTTGTATGTTTACCAATAAATATTTCAATGTTTAGTCTAAATTATACTAATGCCAGTGACAGCATGCGTGTTCCATAATGGTACCGTTTACTTTTAATAGACGTTTAGGAGAATATCTTGGTAAGTACTAGATCAGTCTTAAACTGAGTTTTAAATTTTAAATTGTTCTATTTAGTTTACGCGTTTGATTGATTAAGAAGTCGGACGCCTTGATTTATGTAACGACATTAAAATCGCAAAGACAATCTATTTTTGTCGCATTTGTGCGGTATGCCTTAACCTTAAAACCAACTCACGTCCACACTGAAACGAAGTGCTGGCGAGCGCAAATATTGTGTGCGAGGTACACTCTACATTCCGCGCTTTATGAGGATTTGGCAGAGATGATTTCGCTTTGAGCAAATCCATATTGTTCATGAGAAAGACGTTCGCTTAATCCCACTGCGTTTTCATCGAAATGTTATTTATATGTCAAGTATATGTTTAATAGAATTGATATCTGGGGCATTTTACATGAAGCGGATAAATAAGTGACGTCATATTTAGCCAATTTAAAAGTGTCTATTAAGCTGTCTGTCTGTCTGTCTATTAAGTCTATTGAGCTATATTTTGGAAGAAAGTAGAATTTAAAAATGATCGTCCAATTTACTAAAATTCAGTTTAGAAATGTTTACTTCCAATTTTGTACAAAAACGTTTTTTTTTCAAGTTTGTGTTTCTTGGCGGAATCTTAGTCTGTCATGTAGTGACTTCTATATTTCATTCATGATCCTGTGTTATTAGACTTTATATTTTGTAATATTCAATCTATGTATAAATCTATATATATCACTACATAGTATAAAACAAAGTCGCTTTCTCTGTCCCTATATCCCTATGTATGCTTAAATCTTTAAAACTACGCAACGGATTTTGATGCGGTTTTTTTTAATAGATAGAGTGATTGAAGAGGAAGGTTTATATCTATAATAACATCCATTAAATAGTGGAGAAATACTGTTATTTTTGAGGTTTCTAATGTGATGTTGTAAATAATTACATTTTTTCCGCTTACATTCCAACAAACGCAGGCGGGCCACGGGCAGTAATGAATAAATCAAAACTACTGGATCGATTTTAAATGACATAGGCTATATATTTTATACCCGTGCGAAGCCGGAGCGGCCGCTAGTAATATATATAATCAATATAAAAATATATATACTTAAAATAAAAATACTTTATACAATTTAGGCCCTGAGAAAGCACGTATGAACGTCAAACCTAACACCGGTTCGGACAAACTACCCAGTCATTGCGAAGAACCGGCAAGAAACTCGATTTAGCTTATATTTTCATTATATATAACATATCACAACATATTTTTATGGACATATACAGTCACACTCGTTCTCGGTGCACACAGAGAGGCATCATTTCCAGACGTCATCATCGTTCACATATTGGTCCACCTTGTAATAGCCTTTATGAACTAAGCGCCTTATGTAACTAAGCATATCCGGCTGTGTTGCAGCAGCTCTTTTGGTAAGTCAGTTTCCTTTTATGTTTGGCTACTCACCATATCAAATTACAACGTAATTTAAACAGGTAATAAATATGCTTGTGTAAAATGCTAAATCTATACATTGCCATAAACGTTCTATTTCCACTACTTTTCTCCTACTCTCTCAAGAATGATTGTAATAATTATTATAAAAGAACGTTGCATTTCAAATAATAATATACATTTGTAAACATCATTAGGAAAGTTGGGCAGTTAGGAGTCGCGTGAATTATACAGTTTAATACCGTATTATTTCAAATCCGACACAATAGTGCTCGTAAATTCAACGGAGGGTGACAGGCGTGCGTTTGTCAGACATAGTACTGGCCCGTGTCGCCTTAGGGGTCCAGATAGGGACGCTCCAAGTGTGACACGTTGAATTAATACGTGACCCTCTGTATGTGGAACGTGACATGGGTTACTTCGAGAAATCTTAATCAACTATATTTCAAGATTTGTTGTTTGTAGCAACCTTTTTCAGCTTCATTTTTCCAAGCTGCCAGTGTCCTGAGACGATTCGAATACTGTATGCTAGTAGTGGCCAAATATTGAAGACCAATGGAATGTTAGTGTCCAATAGTTCAAGCTATAGCCTGTATAACAGAATTATCATTGCTAGCATATATTTAGTGTATATGAATTGAATCACAATATTATTGTTTTCCGATGACAAAGAAGGACGCAAACTTAAATGTTTTAAAAATAATGTCATAGTAACAAAAAACATGATGACCTGTAAAGGACCTACTGCTAGACCCAAAGGCTAATGTGATTAAAGGTAATGGCATAAACCCTAAGACCATAGTTTTATTTTTATTTTGTCTACATGCTGTGTTGATACGATATATAAACTTTTTTCAGTTTTAAATTTCTTCGAAATATTTTTTTTCCCACTAGCCGATTGCTGTTTGATACTATCAGAGAATTAACTAGCTTATGAACTGCTTAAGCAAAACAGGAAGATGCAGTCGAGATATATAGGATGAGGTGGATTTCAAGAGTGACGAATAAAATTAATCCCACGTGTTATATTGCTGCCCTTACGGTCACCAGAAATTGTGAAGATACAAAGAAATTACATTCCACGTTTATATTATCTCAGCTTATGTGTCGATATAAAATATAAATTTTGGAATAGCTACTAGAATACAATGAAAAAGGAAATAAAAATTATTCGATACGGTAAGTACGCAGCACGCGTGCCGGGCTATTAATTCTCGTAGAATACATAATTAGAATAATCAAGGTCCTGAGGGTCTTGTGTAGTTTATTTCAGCAGATGTTAGGCTATTTGATAGAATGAGACAGATGTATATGTTGAGAAAAACTACTGTAATCGTGTTGAATGAAACATACGATATTTGTAATGCGATCAGCTGGCAACACTTTATTGTCACAGTTCGACGGAAACATTGCACACGTCGCAGAATATACTTTGTAATTTTTGCAATAATTAAATACAGTTCTTACTGTTGCTATTCATTAATTAATTTTAAACCAGCGGGTAACATGTTTTTATTTAATTTTAGGTAATATGGCGTAGAAACATTGCTATAAATTAATAACTGTTGTTATAACAACTGCATAACGTTATATAAATATCTGTGAGATTGTCCTCCGACGTACAAAATTGGACAAAGTGTTTTTGACCACTCAATCTAGTAGTACATTAATATCGTTGTATTCGGCTAGAGACGAGACGTCTTGATGTATGCGGCACACGTGCCACCAAAACATGATGACGAGCTTGTCCGCGACATTTCGCTGATGTCCGAGACATTGACACGGGTTATATTTTTTTTCTCTTTCTCTGTATTGATATAAATTCTGGGAGGTCCTCTCTTATGTATCTATATATTTATATATATATATATATATATATATATATATATATACATCTTATGTATCTACTGTATCTGTGTATATATATATGTTTGTGTGTCAATTATTGCTCAGTAATTTTGATATCATAAAATCTTTAACACAGTCGATGGCTCTTACTTTCTCTACTATCTGATCTAATAATAAAATAAAAGAAAAAACGTCCAATATTGTTGTCTAAAGTTATTTGTATATTCGGATTTCAAATAATCTATATCTAATTTGTATATATAAAAATCAATATTTGTATGTTTGTCCTCAATGCATGCCGTAACTACTGTTCAGTTTGTGATAATAATTTAGTAGCGTGTTCTGGGGACGCCCGAGAGGGTTCCTGGCTTAAAAAATCTATATATATAAATGTTTTTTTTTATTTTTTTATATATTAATGAAATTCTTTTCCTTAAAGAAAGAAAGGGTTTTTTGTTCTTATTGGAACTTTTGACACTACATTTCAATATTATTTTGACATATTTGACATATTTCAATTAAATATAATTAGCTGTTTTTCCCCTCGGCTTCCGAATTCGCCACATTAGGTTAAAATGGCTTACGCTGTTTTCAATTATTTTATTAAATTTCGCGACATTCGGCTATGGTACATTTATGTACCCGTATGCTCGCAATAATACATTTATCATCATATATATTAATACGTGAAGCCAAAATTTTGTACTCCTTTTTAAGACAGTTGCGTGAACAAATGAACTTGAAATTTGGCATAGTTAAAGTTTATATGGAGGAGAAGTGCAGAAAACTATTTATTTTATATAAAATACATTATAAGTAAATAAAATTAATTAAAATATGCATTACTCACACTACTGCTCCAATTTTACACAACATATACACACATGTAAATAAAAAGACATTTTGACATCCGTCAATAATGGACTTCAAAAAAGGGTTTCGAAGGAGGTTGCTATGCTCGACAGTATGTTTTTTTTTTTACTCTTACGTTCCAATTACTCTTTTTCTTTCTACATTTAACAATTATATTATAACATATCTTATATATTAATACGTGAAGCCAAAACGAATTGCGCGAACGGATAAACTTGAAATTTAGCATAGTTAAAGTAAAGTAAAGAAGAACATCCTTCATCCTTCTTACGTTCCAATTACCTTTTAAATATTTTTAACATGACTGACATTGTATGCCTTACAATATGCTCTTTGAAATCAACTGGTTAAATTGTAGGTTAATTTTAGAATAATATAATATGTAAATTCATAATATACATTAATAATTAATTGATAAATAGTAATCTTTAGTAAATTTATGGAACTACTGAAATAATTATTATTCTCTTTGGTTTTATTGAATGTCAAAATTTTTAGGTGACAGGACTGCTTTCACTTCTTGTCACTTTGCTTCATGTTGCCATAAGAGTAAAGCAATATTTCCAAAGTCAATGTCAATATTTTAATGTTTAGTATTTCTTTATGGTGTACTCACTTCAAATGATGATTCAATAAAAAATGAGCGAAAAAATACTTTGTAAAATCAAAATAAGAAAATTTGTTTGGCGGTTACAATGATGCAGTTTCACTTGATGTATCTAGCAATTATATTTAGTACAGTTGATGATGAATTGTGAACAAAAATGAATTCATTTTTAAAAGTTAATGGTAGTATTAAAAACATCTTTGTTTTGGATTCATCATTTGATTATATTGTGTATCCATTACTTTTCCAAGCAATGATACTGGACATATTACTATTCCTCATAATGTACAGACTATATTTAATTCAATATCACCCAGAAATACCACGCACCTATGGTGTCGTGTAAAATTAATTGAAAATTGTGTCATGAGTTGCGATAAATTTATTTATTTTCGTAAAGTTATGTTTACTTAGTATTTGAGAGCCTTACCACCTTATGAAACCGCTTAATTTGTTTCAAATTTATAATTAATTTCAATTTTCATTTTGACATCGATTTTTTTAAATGTTTATATAATTTAAAAAAAGTGTTAAATAACTGAGTAGGCATGATGAAAGCCTTTGATTATAGAGGTTATAATACCCTTTGATAAAAGAGCCCTAATAAAGTCCAAACTTTAAAAATGCAATGAACTATGGTCAAATGTCGACCACTGGGCGCCCACTAGTTTATATAACAATGTGATACATTATATATGTATATCATTTTTACTTACACTAATATTATATAGAGATAATAAATACTCTTCTTTATCCTCCACCTACACAGATGACGTAGTTGCTATATTAAAAGCTATCAAATATTACATAAATTAGATCAAAACTATCATATTGTCAGATTCTCTAAGTTGCTTACAAACTATTCAGTATAGTTCGATTTTTTCTAAAGTTCCTGGTTATCATAATTATTAATTTCCATTTGTATCAATGTCATTAATTAGGAATTTATGTAGTTTTGGCATAGATACCAGGACATAGTGTGATCCAGGGTACTGAAGCCGTTGATCTTCTTGCTAAATAAGCTATCCAGATGAAATTATGATTTCTATACAACCTATGTTCAGGATTTGTCCAAACAAGACTGATTTGTTTGCATCATGGAACTCAGACTGGAATATATCCAACCAAATTAAAGGCCAATCATGTGCTTCCGGATATATTCAGGATAACATTCGGGGTAAGACGTGGCTTCATAAGTTTCGTGACTTTTACAAGCTTGCTGCGTCTACTATCTGTAGACTAACGATCTATCTGTAGAGGTGAGCTCTCCAGTCCATCTTGCAGAGCTCAGAATCAGGGACAACTCAATTTATGAATGTGGGTTGGATGAAGGCACGCTAGAATACATTTTTTTCAATTGCCCCAATTTAGTATTGTGTTGTATGATATTTTACTTAACAATATACTACGCCCGTCTGATTGTAACAAACGCATAACGGTATGTATTTTCTCGTTTTGTCAATACTCTGGCTAATTTTATAAGTTTGAACAAAATTGATATTTAACATAACACAATAACTAACAATAATTATTATGTAAATATATATTTATTTAATGCATGATGTCTGCAAGTGTTTTGTTTGTCTTTGTGTATTTCAGTGGATTAGGGATTAAGAACGATTAGGGAAGAACTAAAAATAAAAAATGAATACTACCTATAAAGTGACTTTCCTTTGACTAACTTGACACTGATAGAATTCATATCTATGAAACTCCAATGTTAAAAATTTGAAGTTGAAGTTTGTGATTTTGGGTGTTCGGGGTAATCTCTAGTACTACCTACCGATCCGATTTTGAAATTTCTTTCACTATTAGAAAGGTATATTAAATTACTTTTTATTTTAGTAAATATATATTTTCAATAGATGATCACAATAAATGTAATTAAAATTGTTAACATTTTATAATATCGCGTGCGTTGCTGGAATGCTTTGAAATAAAGGAATAGCAAAATATGATAGTAATTAAATTATTGTTTTAAAATGTATAGTGGTCGCTAATAATAAATGTATATACTCGTATTATTAGTGTTACATCATCAATAAATGCCTTTTTAAATTCTCACATGATGTATTTATTTTTAACTCAATCGCCATCTCTTACAACGCCAAAGAAGTTTTACTTCAGTCGCGTGTGACGGTTACACGCACTCATTTTATGTGAAAAAGAAAATAAATGGTACAATTACTATTTACAAAATACTAAAGTTATTAGATACAGGTTTCAAGTATACTTTACAAATTCCTATTAAAACAAATAACTAAATCAAAATGAAAATTTCATGCTGTTAAGCTTACTTTTTACAGCATGTTAATTGATGGAGTTGGTTAGAAGATAATGAGAAATAAAAATTATAAGCCGGTAGAATTATTGCGTTGCTGCGAGGATAGTAAATGGGGTGCGGAGGTGAGGGCCAAAGGAGCTACCCAGGGGATACCGGGCAGACATTTCGTGCCAATATATATAGGATAGTTTGATATCACAATTGGACCCGGTAAGTGTCGCTATAATCGGGTTCTAGGTATTTAAGATTTTTCGCGTGTGAAAATAAAACTGGAACCGGTAATAACCGACTTGACGCAAACGAAGTTGCGCGGATCAGCTAGTAATATCATAAAACTCAATATATTGCATGTCTCTTTGCATATTATTTCTTCCTGCATTTCAAGAGGCATTCTAGGTATGCATTCTAGAACTGCTTGTCAGATTTAGATATTGTATTTATTGTAATATTGATGTAAATAATATAAAAATATCTTATTTTATAACCGACATAACAAGATAAATTATAAAGTAATAATAATTATTAAAGAAATAATTATTTACTTTTTTTTGGCAAGAGCATTGTAGAATCTTTAGAACCGTACAATAACTGAATTAAACTAATTTGAAATTACATAGCATGTAATCTAAAAAACAAAATTTTATAAATTGTACTTTTATTCTATGGTTATTTTATCCTTTTGTCACAATCTCATCTGATGGCAAACGACGATACACTCTAAGGTGGTAAACATCCTAAGTCTGGAAAAACACTTTCAAGTGCAACTGCTGAATACATCTATATGTGTTTGACAATATATATTCTTCGTAAGAGTAAGAGCTACTTACGGGAATTAAAAAAATGCCAACCACCATGCTATGGTTTCTTCACGGTGTTTTTCCTCACCAAAATACAAGGATCACTATAGAGAATTGAACGGACGAGTTCACTTAAAACAATTTTACTTATCGTTGTTTATCCCACGAAACAAAGATGGTTTATTTGTTTTGCTCAAAAAGTAATTATGTAACTAACATCGATGTACCAGAACAAGGGGGCACGTAAACATCTGGGAATTGTCCGCTGCGAGCGAAATTAGAGCTATCTATACCGGTTTTCGTGGAAGGAATACTTAAACGTTAAATGTGGATGGGTACTGGCCTCTGAATTACGTATCTTGGAAGAGCAAGGCGATAGAAGATGGTTAATATTTGCTTTGAAGTTAAACATTCAGATTATTTACTTGTTATAACTAAGTATTAGCATAGTAATAACCTTACTGTCTCTGTATATATAACACCAAAAGTTATTACGTTTTCGTTTAGCGTTCTTTCTGGTCTATATTTTGTATGGTAATTTCTCCACACTTGTTACCTTTCAAAATATATAGATTACACAAAATAATGGGAGGAATTTTCGTAATCTGTGTGTTGATTTCAAAGATTATATTTTATTGACATAAAATTTTATATTGTAATGTAAAGGAGGTGAAGTCGCAGTCATTTGTTATATAATTATCCTTGCGGTATTTATTACTGATCGTGTAACTGCGGAACAATTCGACGAATTTATGTTAGATTTATTTTGAGGAACCAATGCAATGATTTATTATAGCGCTCATATATCGCAATTTGAAATCGAAACATACCATGGAAGTGACAAACCTGATGACGTAAACGGTAATTCCAAAAGCGTTACCAATAAAACTTCCGCAGTTTCAGTGGGCCTTAATAAATCGCAATTAAGGCAAAATTATTGTTAGCGAAACAAGTAATAAGAAACTTCGGTAATGTTTATGTTACAGCTTGAACGTCGTATTGAAGAGTTATTCTGGAATTATTATTGATCGGGGCAAGATTTTTTATTCGAAATAAAAAAAAAACTAGCATGATGATAGAATATATTTATTATTATTTTAATGAAACTTTGTAGTAATATGATTTATAACTAAGAATAAGGCATAAAGTATAGTCTGTAAATATATTTTTTAAATTCGCTAAAACAAAGGTCAATTAAATTGCAATCAATCCTGCTATCTGAGGGTTAGCTTGGAGATAATGTACCATACATTATCTATTAAGATACAGATGCTGATGAAAGTGCAGTCGGCTGCTGTCGGATATTAGATAAAAAATGAAAACAGAGTAAATAAAAAATAACCAAATATTTAGAAGATTAAGAGAGAAAATCAAACGTTACTTTAGTAAAATAAATTCATTCATACAAAATAATACAAAAGTGGTTAAAAGTAAATCATTACTCTGTGGAATCATCCACAGAACTATCTCTATAGTATGCGATGGTGGTACTTACTGCATGATTATAATACTCGTGTAAACTTCGATATTCGTAATATAACAGTAATCGGCCGCAATATGACTTCCTAATGCGAATATATCTTTTAAAAACATAAATGTGTGGTTTTATGAAACTACGATGCAAGTGACATTTATTCTTCGGATCGTAGGCATTTAACTGAAAATTTTTGGAAAATTATTCGATTTAGGATATTTAAATCGCGTTTTTTTATCGTAACTTAATAATTGGAAAACAGAAATGATAATGGAAAATCAATAGTAGACAAGATATCCAACTACAAATTATAATTTCCATCTGTGGATTTAATAAATATAATTATTCAGATGATCGACGCATGTTAAAAACTGAGCACGGTATTTATTTAAATCATTTTGAATTGAGCCATGGGCACCGCCATATTGTGCTTGGCTGCTCTGCCGAGCGCCTTTCACTCTGTTTTTTTTTTTTTTTTTTTTTTTTTTTTTTTTCCCCCCCCCCCCCCCCCCCCCCCCCCCCCCCCCCCCCCCCCCCCCCCCCCCCCCCCCCCCCCCCCCCCGTCCCCCCCCCCCCCCCCCCCCCCCCCCCCCCCCCCCCCCCCCCCCCCCCCCCCCGCCCCCCCCCCCCCCCCCCCCCCCCCCCCCCCCCCCCCCCCCCCCCCCGCCCCCCCCCCCCCCCCCCCCCCCCCCCTGCCCCCCCCCCCCCCCCCCCCCCCCCCCCCCCCCCCCCCCCCCCCCCCCCCCCCCCCCCCCCCCCCCCCCCCCCCCCCCCCCCCCCCCCGCCCCCCCGCCCGCCCCCCCCCCCCCCCGCGCCCGCCCCCGCCCCCCCCCCCCCCCCCGGCCGGCCCCCCCCCCCCCCCCCCCCCCCCCCCCCCCCCCCCCCCCCCCCCCCCCCCCCCCCCCCCCCCCCCCCCCCCCCCCCCCCCCCCCCGCCCCGCCCCGCCCCCCCCCCCCCCCCCCCCCCCCCCCCCCCCCCCCCCCCCCCCCCCCCCCCCCCCCCCCCCCCCGGGCCCCCCCCCCCCCCGCCCCCCCCCCCCCCCCCCCCCCCCCCCCCCCCCCCCCCCCCCCCCGCCCCCCCCCGCCCCCCCCCCCCCCCCCCCCCCCCCCGGCCCCCCCCCCCCCCCCCCCCCCCCCCCCCCCCCCCCCCCCCCCCGCCCCCCCCCCCCGCCCCCCCCCCCCCGCCCCCCCCCCCCCCCCCCCCCCCCCCCCCCCCCCCCCCCCCCCCCGGTTGCCGCCGCCCCGCCCCCCCCCCCCCCCCCCGGCCCCCGGCCGCCCCCCCCCCCCCCCGGCCCCCCCCCGGCGCCGCCCCCCGCCCCCCCCCCCCCCCCCCCCCCCCCCCCCCCACCCCTACTCGCTGTAACGCGACATGCGATAGATGGCCGAAAGCAATTGAGGCGATGGAAAAAACTTTCACTTTAAAATAAGGAGGAAAATCTCTAGGCTATAATTAAAATTTGATTTATTATATCAATAACTCATTAAACAAGGAGAAAATTTCGACTCGTGCTATTCCTACAAGTTGTTAGTTTGTATACTCTGAGCGATGTAGTTTCTAATGCTTTTATTCTGTGCATTTATTCATTACTAAGCTACGTTATCTCTTGCTATGATTTATTCGTGATGTTTATAGAAAATTTTAAACTTTTGTAGAATTTTTTTTTGTATAAGTCATGTTAATTCATTATAACACTAATTAGTAAGCGAGTGAACTTGAAAGCAAAATCCAAATTATTATAAAGAAATCGTTCTGCTAATCACTCAAACACGTCTTATAAAATTAACAGTCAGTACATTTTATTAATGTTGAGGTATTTAGTAACGATTGTTTACTTATTTTCTTATATATAAAAAAAATATAAGCCTACAGACGACGAATGTACAGAATATGGACGCGAAATTAATGATTGCTCGAGAAAATTGGACCCCTGATCGATTCATATTTCACCTTTGAAGTTTAATTGTTTTGAATAGATAGAAGCATCTTCATTGTTGCGGAGTTTTCGTCGAAGTCTACAAATGAAATCATTTGTGTAATAGGTCCCAAGAAAGTTTATAGATTTTATTTGAGTTATTTCAAGTTACTACTAAAAGTGTCAGTCTAATGGCCATTCGGCGTACACATACACTAAACCGTAAATTTTCATTTCTATCTTTCATAATGAGAGACGAACTTCTTAGCCTTCCATGGATTCACCGTGCGGGTGCCGGGTCCATCGTGTGGCAGAGGGACAAACTCAGACCAGTTCCCAGGACTTGCGACCCAGGTGTAGGTTTAAGGGGGCCTCCTTTGAGATGCGTATCAACGCTCACCTTCACTGCTCGAGTTTCCCGCCCTGCCTAGCCAAATTTGGTAGGAACCTGTTAGTGCAGCCTTTGATATTCGTTCTAAAATATAACTTACTGCAGTTCTCGACAGGCCAAGGTTCTTCAGAAGGTTGTAGAGAGATTTTGCTGGTATACCTCTCGCTCCTACTTCTACCGCAATTCTTGTACGTGTGTAATATTTATGTATATCGAAAATAAATGTTATTTCTTTCTTTCATGAGACAAAAGAGTTACTGTGAATATACTTCTAGTTATTGGGACATTAGTCAATAGTTTGGTACGTGTGCTCGGGCCTCTTGCATCGATGTTCCATAGTACACTCGTTGGGTACACATGTCTCCTGTGCAGCGATAACATCTGGCTAATGTAACTTGCCCACTATAATGAGATACATAGCTAAAATGATGTTTCTGCTTACCTCCAAATGATAGTAAAATATTATATAACGTTAGACGAATTACTAAACAGTAAATATCGGTAAGTTATTGCTTAAAAAAGAAACAAACGTTACAAACTTTATTAAGCTATTGCATAGCTTCTATCGCGGGCCTTGAGCGTGGGAACCGAATCCAGAAATTCCATAACGAAAAAAACCTAACACACCCCACTCCGACCGGCACAGCGGTGATACTTTTTAGTTTTTCCATCTATCGATAAATACCAGAACTTTTAATGACTTTTTGAAATATCACGCTTGTCTCTTTAGTACAGCAACCCGCCTTTAGGTGGCATTGGTTGTATTGGAAAACTACCGTAATCAGCTGTTTGTGAGAAAGTATGTAGGTATTTATCATCCATGTACAACAGTGAATATCTATACTCGTATAATTTGTGTACAAAGTGTTTTAAATATGAATAAACAAAGTGCATTTATTAATGAAGAAAGTCACAAAAAAATAGTGAAAGAAATGAGTTAGTGCTTTATATACATTCATTTTATTATTATTATCACAAATACAGTATTATTTTTTGAAATAAAAAGAAAAAAATTAATTAATTTTTTAATTATTTTTTTTTTTTAAATACTGCATTAATAAAATAAATAAATAATTATAATTGCATAAGTTGATAAAAAATGCTATGCAATAGCTTTACCGCGGCAGTCTCCGAGTGCCACACGTCTTTTTTTTTGTAACTTTTATTTTTGTGATGACTGAAATAAAATGAAGGTTTGATTTGTTATGTACTGCTTTTAAGCGAGTATTAAATATAGTGGCGTAATATGTGTGGTAGTATGTTTGTCATTACATAGTATAAAAGAAAAGTCCCCTACCGCGTCTGTCTGTTCGCGATAAACTTAAAAACTAATGAGCGGATTTTCATACGACTTTCAGCAGTAGATAGGGTGATTCACGAGGAACGTTTAGGTATATTATTTGTCTAGTTTTTCTTTATTATCAGGGCGGGACAGCGTCCGCCGGGCCCGCTAGTAATGTATATGTTACACAAAAATCTCAACTCTCTATTAATCCTTACTTCTATACTGATATCATAAATCTTAATGTGAGTTTGTACCTTTGTCTCGATTTTACGTCTAAACTACTAAATATGTCGTGATAAATTTTTGCCAACACATTATTAAAGGTAGAGAAAGGATTCACACTTCATCGAGAAAAAAAGTATTGTTTCTGAATTAAATTTACATTAATGCAAACGAAGCTGCGAAATAATATTATGTTTCAATAACGTTGCTATCACTTTGTTGTATGACATGAGAAATCTTCTTCTATACATATAATAAAAATGGAGTGTCTGTATGTAATATCAAAATCATTTTTTTTTACCGATTGGGTATGAAAGTATACACGCTTCTGATAAAACAATGCAATTTTTAAAATTTTTGTCGGTCTGTCTGTCTGTTTGTTCCGGCTAATCTCCGAAACGGCTGGACCGATTTTGACGAGAATCTTACTCGCAGATCGCTGAAATTACAGCGCGTTACTTAGGCTACTTTAAATTAGACTAGCTATTAACCGCGGCTTTGTCTACAATGTTATCTCCAAAACGGTTGGCCCGATTTTCGCGGAACTTTCACCGGCAGATAGCTGGCTTTATAAAAACTAATTTAATTTATTTAAATTTAGACTAGCTGTTCACCGTGGCTTCGCCTACAGTACTATCTTCAAAACGGTTCAACCGATCTTCACGAAACTTTCACTGGCAGATGATCTTATAAAAAGTAATTCAAGCAATTTTAGTTTATACTAGCTGTTAACCGTGGCTTCGCACGCAGTGCTATGTCCAAAACGGTTTGACCAATTTTTACAAGACTTTCACTGGTAGAAAGCTGACCTTATAGGAAGTAATTTAAGTAATTCTATTTTAGACTCATTCATTGTATACAATTTAACATTATAATTATTAATAGGAAATTTGAAGATAGAAGGGGTCTTTCTAAAAAGATAAGATAAAAAGACTATAAACGTATTACTTATTGACAATATGGGCATGTTATATCATCATAATAACATCTTTAAATCATTGTTTCATTAGTTTCTTATACAGTGTAAGTGAGTACTGAGGTAGTTACATGGTGGGTTAAGGTTCCAAATATGTTGCTGATGATAAACCTCATTTCACACACTGTTAGGGTCAAAACACGTCAAGTGGACCCCCCTTTTACCACTTGATCATAGAAAACTTATTAAAATATAATTATCAAAGACAACCACCCCATTTTTTTCTTTATTATTTATTTTTACTATTATAATTTGGAAGAACATTTTCTTTTTTTTCTTACTCCACCGTTTTTTTTTTTCTCTTTCCCCCCCCCCCCCCCCCCCCCTTTTACATACACTAGCTACCGCCCCCCAAAACGCCCAAAAAAAAATTTAACCCTTTTTTTAATTAATTATTTTTTGGTTTTTTTGTCCCATTATTTTTTATATTTTTTTTTTATTTTAAGGGTTCCACTTACGTTTTTACCCTATATTTACATATCTAATGTATACGTTACATGTCACTGTAGGTGGCATGCGTATCGTACTTACAATTGTTTTTAAAGAGCATTTCTATAATTGTACATGGTCTCACAATTTTATATTTCTTTAATACAATTTAAAAAAACGTGTGCGGAGCTGCGGGTACAGCTAGTGTTAAATAATGTCACACTGACACTGGCAAATGTATCAGCAAAGAAAATAAAACAATAATACAAAACAAGAAATCGCTAACGGCCACCATTACAGGTTAACAAGAAATTTAATAAATTGCCACACAACTCATTGCAAGTAAATCACCGAGCGGCAAGAACTTCTAAACGTTCTACAGAAAGCAAATTTACAAGTTCCAATGCTTGCAGCCTGAAGAATAACTTAATTCCTCACATCAAGAAAGTCTATAAATGTTTACAAAGTAAAGCAGTTCAAACTTAATCTGAGATTGCTATACCTATTTCTTGCTTATATATATTATATAAGTGTATATCTGTATTATATATATCGCTCAGTAAAAAGATGAGATTTTCTATATCAGTCGGTATCCAAAGTACGAATAAATGTAACGAGAGCTGATAATGTCTATTCGGCAAGTTATTATAGCAATATATCGAATTTCTTATAATACCGCACTTATTTACACCGTTGCGTAACATTTATGGTACTAATATTTTTGGGTGTGAATATTTTTTTCTTTTTTTTAGGAAGTTACGCGAATATTTTAGTCCTATAGTATGCTTTCTAGAGGTACATCGGGAAACTAACTGTTAAAACCGGTACTAGGCTAGGCAACGTTTTGACATTATCTGAACAAAATTCTGACCAAATATCTTTAGTATTCGGCTGGAATTAATTCTTTTGTACTGGTGGAAATGATATTGTCAGAAAAAATAGTAAAATATTTGCGAAGAAATAAAATCCTGAGTTAGTAAAATTTAGAATTACTTTAAATAAATTTTATTATATATTACTTTAAAAAAATATTTGAGATACCAATTTCTCAAAGGAATTTGGAGCTTGGTATACAACCCACGTTTAAATTAGAAATAGAGAGAGAATAAAAGAATACGAGGTAGACAGAAGAAAAGGTCGGATGACAAATAACAGAAAAGACAGGATGCCAATAACATAAATACACAAACAGATTTTAATTTAGTTTTACGGCAATACAGAGTTATTTTATAATATGTAATGATTAGAAAAATACACCCATATTTCTTACGCGACGGTGTGTCATACGCCCAGACTTGGTCTACAAGATTTAATATCACTTCTGTTGAATTTTCCTTTTCTGTACAACCGTTGTGAACGGGACCGCTGTCGGAAATGTTATACAGCGGTAAAACTATAAAACGCCGCTGTGATATAACTTAGACTTGTTCTTATTTACTTAGGAATGTTGAAGGAAATTGTAGCTTAGAAGGATTGTAAAATTTGTTGTCGACTTTTTACATCGTTTACTAAAGATAAACATTTACGGTGTTATTACAAAAAAGATAAATACGTATTGAACCCTGGCTTTAAAAAAGTCTTATATTAAATGAACCGCGGTCGCTGAATGTTCGCCATCTTGTTTTTTTTCTCTCGCTTTGGTTAGGTTAGACTTGTGAAAAAGGATAACACGAACTTGCCTCGGGCGAGCGCGGTGCATTTATTAGGAAACTTTTTTAAACCAAGTATTTAATACGTATTTAACTTTTTTGTAATAACACGGTTAATGGTGACAAACATCGACTTAAACAGGTATTGTTAAATTTATAGTCTTTATTTCTATAATTAGCTTCTGGCCACGACATCGTTGAATAGTTGAAAGGTGAAAATAATTTTAAATAATACCTACGTTAACCCCAATTATGACACATTCTTCATTGGTGCTCCGCTCCTTTTGGTATATGCGTGACGATATATAGCATATAGCCTTTCTTGATATATAAGATATCTAACGCTGAAAGAATTTCAAATCGGACCAATAGTTCCTGAGATTAGCGTCATCAAGCAAACAATTTTTTTCGTGAGTGGATTCAAGAAATTTTCGATTCATAATTGAACCTACTAGGTGGCGCTGCGGTTGAGTTTTAGGATTTTTTGTTATTATCAAGGCAGGACAACGTCCGTCGGGCCTGCTAATAATATTCAAAAAAAGCTAAAAAGTTCAAAAGGTAAAGGTCAAAAAGTTTGCTGTTTGGACGCTCTAATCTCTGAAACTACTAGTCAGTAAAAAAAAGGCTTTTTTCGTTTTATAGCTTATTTATAGAAGTACTTTATAAGGTATTTAACATGACGCTATGATCTTTAGGAGTGGAGCACTTACCTTACAAATTTTTGGACTGAAAAGACACTATGCGAGGTAGAATAATAGAGTTATAACACAAGTGTCTTAAAAGTGTGGTGTGGAGCGTTGATTCGAGGGTTGTAAGTGGGAAAAATTATACGTGAGTGAACCAGCGAGGCGCGACTAGTGTTAGATAAGATTTAAATTATGTTAATTTTTTCAAGCGACAATGGTTTAGCTGATAACTTGTTCGGACACAGCGTCGAAGGACGTAGGTTTGAACCCTTGCAACTGACTCGGAGTTTCTACTACCTACCATTACTGCTAGCTACCACCGTAAAGTTGAAAATCTGTGGCCAAGCACCTGCTGGTGTATTCCAGCAGCTGTACATGGGAGCCAGTCCCTTCAAGGTTTATCGTTACCATCATAGACCACGAAGTTATTTAACAACAGATCAGATTGTGATAATACGGTAAAATCAATAACGTATTAAAAAAAATGGAGTAATTGTTGTTGATCTAGTACTAGACCCATGGGTCTTTAATTTTTCCATAGTACAAATGACAGGAGGTACAAAATAAATTGCTTAAATGCTTTGATTTTGTAAAAGAAATATGGACATATTCAGTTCGTTTATAAGAGTTAATCTGGCATTTTAATTTTCTTAAACAAAGTAAAGATAAAACGTGTTTGTATCCGAGTTTTACAAAAGCTATTCATGTGTTATTCCGAATAACTTGAAGTAAAAATTTCGATACAACCTAAACGATAATTTCCTAACCCGTAACCCGTGGCTATCGCAAAAAAGGATAAAGGTAATGCTAAGTTGTGTATTGGTTGGAGCTTATTATTGTAACTGTCGATATAACTTTTATTATTTTCGATATATATTTGTCATTTACTTTTGAAGTTACTTTTTTTAGTTAATTCCGTTTGTTTTAAAGATAAATTTTATCGCAAACCATAAATTTTATTTCATTTTTTAGAGGAAATGTATATACCAAAGTATTGAAATATGTAACGTAATCATTGAACAATATAAAGTTACTTTTCTAACAAACTCACATAATTAAAAGTAAACAATAAACACGATTATTGATGTGAGACATTTATAGGCTAGGGTAAACCTGACTGTTGGCGTGGCGAGTGTGTGGGATGTGGCGACGCGATGCCATGCGCAAGTAACTGTGCGCAATCTCTCTTACTACACTGAGCTCGCATACCTATAGTGTATACAGTGTTATTTATTACGTTACACATGTGTTTCAGATCTGTCAGGCGTCCCGTGATGGCTCAATTTTTTATATCTGAGTGTATGTATACAAACTAGTACCCTCATGTCAATTACACAATGACTTTCTTATGACTAGGTATTATTTATTTATATCTAATAGTCTAATGTCTAGTTTCCTAAAAAATCGCACATATACAAATATCCCCACATGTTTGTACGAGCGTGATTTTTTCAGATACTATATATCGATTTTTATAGAGAACGTTCGTTTTTTTAAATTGTTTAAAAATATAGTAATCGAGATTTTTTAAATTTCATTTTTGGCAACCAATCTTCCAGTAGATTATTACTGCCATTATCGAATAGGTAATGATATTATAAGTTTCTTGCGATCATTTCAATGAACTAAAAGGATGGTGGCCGTCTTGTAAGAGCTTTTCATGGAGTTTTTGTGGTAAGTCAGAATCCATACTCCCTGGTATTATTTCCCATATACTTCACTTGTACACAATAACCAAAAACCACCAATATTACAGCGTCAAATAACACAAAATTCTGAATAAAATATAAAATCCAATATATGACATTCCAAAATCCCGCAAAAAAACCCGAGAGTCTTTATTAACGCGCTAAAATCTGCTCCAATGGCTTGTCTATGGCAGTGAGATACATATACGATATAATATCGAATGCCCGGTAATTGGGGGCCGCGGAAACAATATCAAAACAAATGTCCGGGGGTTTATCGTTTCAGCTGATCGGTTCCGTTTCGTGTGGACGCGTATTTTCGAGGGTTGTTCAGCATTAAAGGGTGCGCTGGTAAACATTTGGGACGCCCGATTCGGTCCGGACGGTTAACCGGACGATTGATACGAGGATATCATTTGAAATAATTACGGTGCCTTAATTTCGAGGTTCGATTTTGGTTTCGATGGGATTTTAAAGGATTTTGTGTAATTTTTCTGAATAGGATTTCTTTTTTTCCGGTTTTAGGATAAATTCGAAACAAGCTCATCTGATGATAATTGATGAAATGATAACTTCATTAAGAGTAGGATTCAAAATCAAAATATATTTTATTCAGTTTTGGCCCTGAGATGGCGCTTATGATCGGCAAAGCTATCACCGGTTCGGAAAACAACCCAGTCATCGAGAAGAAATAGCAAGAACTTCGACCTGGTCTCTCTTCATGTTATATATTTTTACATATTTACATTGGTTTTTAGTGGATGCACAGAGAGGGGTGTCATTTCCATACGTCGCAATCGTTCATATATTGATCCACCCTATAATAGTCTTTAGACGTTAAAAACCGCTTGACATGGTTTTTGAACTCACTATCCGGTAACCGATTAACTCTCAAGCATAGCTATCAGATGTTAATACCGTACAATACTAATGTATGTCGTGGTGGTATAGTGGTAGTAGTTACATGAACATGCCGGAATTCGTGTACATTTAATAAAGTTAAATTGGTAGCACTATCGGTTGACGGTGAAGGAAAACATCGTGAGGAAAACTGAACCTGAGAAATGTTCTTCTAGTAATAATGTATATGGGAAAACATAGAACTGTGGATTTCTCAGAGTTTAAAATCGCCAATACGTCGTGGGCTAGCAGGGTGACTATGCCCATACCTCCCTTCGGGAAGAGACCTATGACCTTGCAATGGGTCTCCTACAGGCTGATGATGATGATGATGATGAATACTAATGTCATCAAGACAAAATTAACTGTGTATATTTTTATCTCTTTATGTCTCTAAACCAACTGATATAACCGACCGAAAGATATTTAGCATAGAAGTAGTGTCGAACTTGCATTAGGACTTAATTTCTTTTTTGTTCTAATTTTACCAAAACTATGCAGACGAAATTATGGGAAAATTAGTCATTTCATAAAGGATGTTATAGTTTTAATATGACAAATTTAAACACTCTTTGAATATTCAGTGGTTTTTTTTTATATCATAGGAAGCAAACGAACAGGTTGGTCACCTGATGTTAAGTGATCACCACCGTCCATAGACACTTGCAGTTTGGGGGAGGGAGGAGGGGGAGGAAGGTATCCAGCGCTCTCATTGACTGAACGAAACGCAACAATGCAAGAACTGTTAGTTCACGTGGGTTTTTCTGTGGGTCGGATGGTAGTACCCTGGGTGAGCCGACCCATTCATGCTGAAACCAGTAATAGCTTCAGCGTAGATCTAGCACCTACAAATAAAATGCGATAGTAAATAAAATTACATTAATTAAGTAAGTTAAAAAAATAAACGCCATATGGATTTTTTTTTTAAATATGCAATTTAACCGCGTGTCAGTGTCAACAAATATTTTATTTATTTCGTAAAAGAGATAAAAATACGACGATTCGTAAGTTAACTTTAATATCAAAATCACGTCTGAATATAACTGACCTTTTTATAGTTTAACGCAGTCTATATTATCCTTTATACTCGGGGAAATTTCGAAATAATCTTGCGCCTAAACTTTACCCTCAGTTTATCTGCACGCCTCTGCATTCTTGAACAAAATGCACTTTTCTCGTATCAGAGTTTTCCCAATCTCGGTCACTGGTACTCAAACTTTTGTAAGTACAAACTTCTTTGTAACGTCTTTTATTGCAAAATAAAAACATATACAAAGTTGATGCAAGTAATGGAATTTACGATTTTAGCTATTTAAAATAATTTTGTTATGAAATGAAGAAACCCAGACGGTTGCAAATCCACATAATATGAAGAGATCACCAGAGTCTATAACTATCGCCAACCAAATACAAAAGAACCTCGGTCTAAACAGAGGAGTATATTGAATTCTTTGTGCCTCATTTCATGTTACCAGTTACACTCCTTGAACCGGAACAAAGTAACTGCTTTATGGTAGAATCGGATGCGTCAGTAGTGATTCTGTAAGTGACCTATGTAGAGGTTTTACTATTCTTATTTCATGCATTCAAAGATAGATTAATTCGCTTAAATAAATACTACATTGCACTTACTGGTAAAGTAATGAAGATATAAATCATTACTTTTACATTTGGAAAATACAATATAAATACTTCATTACATAGTATAAAACAAAGTCCCCTACCGCGTCTGTCTGTCTGTCTGTTCACGATAAACTCAAAAACTACCCAACGGATTTTCATGCGGATTTCACCAGTGGATAGAGGGATTCATGAGGAAGGTTTAGGTATATTTTGTCAAGGATTTTTTTATAATCAGGGCGGGACAACGTCTGCCGGGCCGGCTAGTTTAATATAATATTTAAAAACAATTAATACTCTTAATTAAATCTTACCGTTTAGTTTCCCAGTTTGGAGTTCTACTAAAATAAAAAAAGGTTATGTCGTAAAGACACATGATAAAGTCACGCGGTGTTCCCAGCCGGTCACCCATCCAAGTACTTTTTTTTTTAACATGGGGAAATCCCTACGTATTCCCACCCTAGCCGGGCAGCTGAGGGTGGGGTATGTCCGACTTGCACGGACTAAAACCCCATGGTGCCTTCAATCACCTATAGGCCAGGGAGCAGGAGCTGCCAAACTGACACTACGTCTACTCCCCAGCAGGTGTCGTCGCGGTCGAGGGGTCAGAATCGTAGACCTCTCAGGGGAGGGCGAGAGTTGCCCTCCCCTACGATCGTGGGAGGCGCATCGGCACAATGCGTCTCAACCACACGGGCCTGTGCAGAAGTTCTGCCAGAGCGACGGACGTGCCCGTGTCCGCCGCCCGCAGGCCCAGCCATCCAAGTACTGACCACGCCCGACACTGCTTAACTTTGTGAAAAGTTGCCGATAAAAATTTCATAGCCGATAAATAAACAAAAAGCAATAGTAAAAATTATAAACTAAATGAAAATAAGATAATGTGTAAAAAGAGAAATAGCTACATGAAAAGTCACTCAATTGACTCTCACCGGTTGTGAAGTTATAATTTGTTCGTTGTGTCATCGCTCGGGGAATAAATTTATAAATACAACGGGAGTTATTGATGGTCCGATTCACGGGAGTGAAGCCCTCGTGTACACTGTTAGCGCGATACACTGTCACACACTCACTAGTCTCCACAAACACCACAACTTCTCTATACGCACCGTAGGTACACATTCAGCTTTTTTTTCAAATTTTCATGTTATTATAATATATAATATAAATAATATATTCGGAATTAGCAATATAATGGAAAAGCGGGGTGGTAGCAATTTGATACGGTTCACTTCTCTTTCACTTGACGCGGTGCATGAGCATTATATAATACTAGCGGGCCATGCAGACGTTGTCCCGCATTAATTATAAAAAAAATCCTTAATACATTATATACGAAAACGTTCCTCTTCAACCACTGTACCTACTGGTGAAAACCGCATGAAAATCCGTTCAGTAGTTTTTGAGTTTATCGCAAACAGACAGACAGACGTGGTAGGGGACTTTGTTTTATACTATGTAATGAAGTTCACAAATATTTGTCAGTCATAATTTAGGTGCGAGTCGTGATAATTTCAAGGTTCGTTAAATGCTTTGGTACACAATAATGGACGGGTTTTTCCCCTTGTTTTCATTTTAGTTAGTTAGCTTTAACCAAATAGCCAGATTCAAAATATACCGTGGTAGTGAAGCACACACGCTTGGTTATGTATCTTACTTACGCATACTTGTATGTTCAGGTTAGCTAATTTGGTTACCTTAGATACACTCGCGATGTTGCAGCTAAGACAACAGCCCGACTCGAAGTTCGCCACTTTGGCTTTCTTGAGCTTGTTGTCATACGGTTGAGAACCTTAAGCGCTCACACAAAATGCTTTGAAACAGTGAAGGCCTATTGGACCATAAAAAAATGTGATGATCCTTACCTTCCGCGACCCCTCTCGGCAGTGTCTCGAGCCTAGATTCGATTCTTCGGAGTGGAGGTCTCCAGCATGCACCTAGCGCGATACAGTTTCTCCGCATTACCTGACCACCAACGTGCATCACACTGCCCCTCACACAAGTGCACAAATACACATTAGATGCGATAGGTTTGTGTAAAGGACCTTTTTTAGTTAGTTAGCCTAAGCTATATTTGTCATATTTGAAATACAGTAGGGGTTTGAGTAACATATAGTAAGGCATCTTATCAACGTATACGTGTTTAGTTAGCTTAATTCGCATGAATAGTTTACCTCGATATGCGATAGGGCACGATCGTGCGCACTTGGCTTGTTTCCCTACTCTTCGCAGCCTCATGAAGCTGTGAAGGGTATTAGGACAAAAGCGTGTACTCAGTTAAAACAAAACATTATTCTCGTTCTATGTACGTAGACATTAGTGTAATTTTACGATGGATTACTATTTTAAGTGGTAATAACCAATAATATGTTTGATTTATGCTTAATTAGAAATGTCTGTAGTTTTTCAAACGTGTAGTTGATAAATTCATAACTAAAATAAAATAGTTTAAGTCCCTTATATGACCTACTTAAAGTTTACTCTTTTTTTATTGCTTAGGTCCTGAAGTTATATTGCAATCGATGTTACCGTATTATTCAATACCTTTTTTTTAAACCCTTTAGGTTTCTCAACAGCTGAATACAGTAATACTACAAGCAGTTTATAATAATAATAAAACAAATGATTAATAAGCAATCAAGGGTGAATTGTAAAAGTTTTGGAACCACTGACTGTGGCAGACGACGCTGCCTCGCCTACAGTTGCGTTTGAACGGTACAATACATAGTTTGTAAGGAAAGTTCCTTGCGAAGTTGAAGCCATCAGTTTGATACGGGAAGATTTATGTAAAGCAGACACATTGTTCTTTAAACTTTTATGCATATTCTCTCTTTCGGATTAACTGTTTACAAAGCTGAATATAACAAACACTGTAAAACGATTGTCAATACTTTATACCAATATTGTAAAGCTGAAGAATTTGTTTGCTTGAACGCGCTAATCACAGGGACTACTTACTGGTCCGATTTAAAAAAATATTTCAGTGTCAAATAACTCATTTACCGAGTAAGGCTATAAGGCTATCCAGCTAAGATTAATAGGAGCGGAGCGTCAGTGAAGAATGTTTCAATATCGTTTTTTTTTCCTTTTGATCGTTTCCGCGGCGTAAACAGTAACTATTTAGTACTAAGTCGCGGGCAGCAGTTAGCTATTCATAATTGTTGTAATAAATTACAACAAAGTTATCTACTAATATTTCTTTGTACCGTATGGGTTTCAGCTTTTGATAACAATATCACGTGAAGTTTTATTTATTTATTTGGAAATTCAACAGCTTACATGGGTTTTCATAAAATAACTTATAATATGTAATAATTACAGTCAAAACAGAATTTCTCTAATACAACAAAGTGATTAATTAATACCTAGTAATAATAGTTATATAAATAAAACGAAAACATATATCCCGTACTGGCCTTAAAACTATATGTGAGTGGGTGCGTGTGCGTACTTAGGTGGATGTATATGCTGTGTAGGTGTGTAAATGAGGGAGTGTGTGAGTGAGTGAACGTGTGTATGCGTGTATTTGCGATTCCTGTGCATACATATTTACGTGCTTATACCTATTTAAACATTATTTATTTATTTATTTAGTTTATAGGAAGACCAACAGCACTACTTACAAGAATTACTATGGAAAATAAGCAACAGAAAACCATTTACAGGTCTCCACGAATAGGCATCTGGATACTTAATTACTATGTGGATTACAGTTTTCCAAGCACACTCAATCAACGCTTATTTATATTTAGAGAAAAAGTCAAGGCTGAGTACCCGTCTCACTGACTCTGGCTTAATACAAAATATATCGAAATCGAATTTATTCGTTTGTTTGTTTAAACTATTCCCCGCCCGACACAGAAATGAATTTTGACGATAATTGGTGGACACCAATGGAAGATGGATCGGCGTATAGTGTCTCACAACCTTTGTAGGGACATTAAAACTATTGAACACTTAAACATTTTACAACAATTTAAACTATTAAAACATTATTGTTTACATAATAGCGCGATTTAATTTTATAATTTCACCTTTAAATGTATTCCGTGAATAACGAAATATGTTTATCGTATCATATATATAATTATAGGTTCTAGCAATGCGACGCAGTACAGACTTTTGTGCATAATTGGATTTAATACATGGGACTGCAAGCAGCGGTGCTTTTCGTGTGCAGTACGTTGGCACTCGTAGTGATATGGAACCCAAAACTTAAATGACGATGTGGTCTAAGCTGGTAAACGTAGAGCGGGACTGGCTCTCAAGGGCAGCTGCCGGAACACACCTATGGGTGCTTGGCGACAGATTTCATCTTAACTGTGATAGCTGCTAGCCAGGTGGCCTTAGAAAATGCTATACCACCATAAATCTCTAGTTGTGTCTGTAATGGCATTTTTTTTTAATTCGTATTATAAATAATTTCGCCTATCTGTCAGTGAAATTCCTCAGAAAATCGATTTAGCCGTTTCGGAGACTACCCCAAGCAAACAGAGACATTAAAAATTTAAAAATTAGATTTTTGTTATAAGCAGTGTTATATCCATTTACTAAAACCTTGTTGTTTTGATATATATTACGTACAAACACTTGTATTTTTATTATATGTATAGATATAGCAATATGACATAAAAAATTGATAATCTCTATTTGTATGTCACCATTTAACTTAAAAAAGGGTTAACTTATCTTTAAGAAATGTTGTATTTTTCCTCAACTTGAATTCATTTTTTTTAATATTCAGCCAATATCAAATCTCATGACGATCGGCTGAACAAACAATCTCGAATATACATACATACATATACATACGAGCACCACTTTTTAAAACTACTTTTTTTTTTTTTTTTTTAACGTGGGGAAATCCCTTATGGATACCCACCCTCCCGGGGGAGAGAGTGGGTTATGTCCGACTCGCACGGACTAAAACCCCACGGTGTACCGACAGACCGTTGTGTGGGGGCGACAAGAGATCGTTCAAGCTAATCAACCTTGTAGAGCCGCCCCCACGGTCCGCCCGGCGGAAGGTGACCGCCGGGCTCCTACCTATAGAGGGACAGACCGGGTACACGCCGGCTGCCCCCCCTCGTCCGCCGGACCTGTGCAATTAGGAGATTGGCCCCCCGGCCCATCCTTTTTTTTTAAACTACTAGCTCCACTCATTATGACTGTATTCAAGTTTGTCTCTATATAAATAACTAGCTTCTGCACGCAGTTTCGCTCGCTTTAATGTAGATTTGACCTATCCCTTGTGAGCAGTACGTTTTTCTGGGTAAAACGTTCCCTATGTCCTTTTTTTGTACCCCGAAAACTTGTAAGAAATCATCATTACATAGTATAAAACAAAGTACCCCACCGCGTCTGTCTGTTCGCGATACACTCAAAAACTACTGAACGGATTTTCATGCGGGTTTCACCTGTAGATAAAGTGATCCATGAGGAAGGTTTTGGTATAGAATTTGTAAAAGGATTTTTTATAATCAGGGCGGAACAACGTCTGCCGTTCCGGCTAGTACTTCGTAATAATGGTTCTGTAGATAAAACATAGAACATAAAACATAGAAAACAAACTCATATTCACATTTATAGTGTAAGTTAGGATAACACCATACATTACCTTTGCGTTACTCTAAAAGTTTATACACAATATGCCTAAATAACTCTCAAAGAGCAAGATTCGTTCAAATTTACTTTTAACTCATCGTTATATTTTGGTCAATTTTAATAATAAGATGATGCCTATATGTTGTTCACATGCATAAACTTTATTATTGAGTTTCATGAAAATGTGTTCAGTAGTTTGTGGGAAAACGTAACGAACATACACCCATACTTACAAACTTTCTTGTTAATAACATTAATAGGACATATAGATCTCCTGATACAAGAGTGAGAATAAAATTTGATTTCTATTGTGCTGTAAAATTTTATTATAGTGAATCTATTTACTATAGCTCAAATGGACGACCAAATTCAGTAGTTATTTTCTAACGGTATCTTTACTAACAAAAAAGCAAAGACTTTCTGTCTGTACATTCGTTTATGTGATCATGAATCGAATTACATGATTCCCTTTTTAAATCTGATGGTTTCTTCTCTACCCAGTCTTTTGTATCGTATGTATGTATTACGTAACGAAACTACGCAAAAGAATCGACAGTATCATATTCTTAACTCATATATAATATAGTAATCTAAAAATAATAAACACTGAATACAACGAATTAATTCTAATCAAATTAAATGATTTCGTTGTGCGCACAACACTCAAAACTACTAGATTCATTTTGATCACTTCTTTTTAGTTTTACCTCTTAGATAAGTATCTAAAGTAAGTAGGGCTTTATCTAAAAAGTTTAATTTAATATGAATGTTAAAGTTATAAGAAATTATGATTTTCATAAACACTACGCCTCAACTATGTGATAAGTCAGACAAACGATGTCGCGCGCATACGCAGAGAGGAAGTAAACGGATAACAATTGTTGCATAATCAAATCATATTTTGTCTTTTAACTGTATAATATTTTGTTAGTCTAGTTAGTTAGTTTAGTAGTTAGTTAGTACTAGCTAGTTAAATAGATTCATTTCTTAGATATTTCACTCTGGCCTCTTTAAAATAAATAATGTTCTGTATAAAATCCCAAATATATAAAAATCCAGCATCATGATGTTTGTCCACGATGAACTTCGAAACTACTCAATCAATCCATCAATTTGATCCACTTGAGAGATAGGATAATTAATATTTTGATTACTGGCAACATTTTTTAATTGCAAATTAAATAATTGTCAATGTTGATTATTGTTATTTATTGTAAGTTTCATCAGTCTCGAATAGATGGCGCTTTAAATTACTTTGTTGATAGAACATTGTGGGACCGACTGTTATAGGTATCTCATAGATAGAGGCACCACGTTTTAATTTTGAAATTCTTTTTCGACTCTAGTTTATTTTATGGTGCACGTGTTGTATTCAATTCAACGTGTAATAACTGAGCCACAGCAACACGTGGCCGGGTCAGATAGTATGTATATAAAAAATAAATAATAAAACGTTTGAAAAACTTTGTAAAAAAATATAATAAACTAGCGACCCGCTCCAGCTTCGCATAGGTACAATGTAGATATCCATTGTAATGAAATACTGTTAATTTAATCTACATGATATGTACAACGTATGTAATGTATTTAATTGTATAAGGAATAATACTGTATTGTTAAATAGTTTGGTAAATAACACATCATTATTTTTGTGAAAAGATCAAAATGGTCACTGTGGGTTATCCTTTAGAGATAAATATATACCATCGCCGACTTTTTTAACGATATTTTTATGATATAAAATTCCGTAGTACATTAATTTGATATATCTCTTAAAGTTTACCCAGCGTTTGCGATTTAAGCGCACATGTGTTTGTTACGACATGACATTAAAAATCTTTGAATTTTTCGGCTTTTTTGTACTATAATATGTATGTATTATGCATATAAACCTTCACTCTATGTATTATTGAAAACTGTATTAAAATCCGTCGGATAGGTTAAAAAATCTAAGGGAACAGACAGCGGAAGCGACTTCATTTTATACTATGTAAAGATAATTGTGTAATAAATAATTCACGCGAACGAAACCAAGGATACGGCTAGTTTCTTAGAAGTCTACTATACTAATATTTATATTTTATTGTAAAACTTACTTAATATTATAGCGTTTGGCATTTATTATGGTTTGAAGACTCTTAATAAAATTTTATAGCAAAACATTAACAATATATTTAGATATGGAATTTGTAAAATCTAATACAAATAAACTACGATTTAACTGCTTAGATCTTTTTCCAATGATCTGATGTGAATAGTTGGTGAAAATGGGTTTATACTAATAACTAGTCGCTCGGGTGTATTAAGAAATAAAATGAGTACCATTTTCTTTATAGCACGGTCATGTAATGTAAAGGCAGCTAAATAATTGAACTTCTGACATCCTAATCATTATTTGAATATTATTGAAAATCTTCTGATACTGTCTTCTACACATGCACATTTTCAGTAAGATTTTTCAAATATTCTTTGAAGTGAAAACTTCTTTAGACACATCAAGCGATTTTTGGCAGGAGACAAACTTATGGTTTCGCGTCAGCGACATGCTAGTACGCGTGACGGACCGTATTACGTTTGCGCGGCTTGTGTCATTCTAGTGACGCGTAGTATAGCGGCCTGTGTACACGTAATATCGATGTTTGATTGAGTAATAATAATAATATGAAAATCTATAATTATTGGTCGAAGTCCTAATAGATGTGAAAAACAAACGAATGCTAATAATTGTAATGTACAAATTATCAAATTTGAATAATTCAGAATAAAATTGATTTAAAAATTCAAAAAAGAACAAAGTTATTCCATTCTTTTGAGTTTTTACTTCTATCGTCAGTCCTTATTACCTTGTCCTATCAACTATAAACATAACAAAAAAATATTTATAATTTAGTTTATTAGATACAGTCATTCTAAAGTAATGCGTTTACATTCATACATTCGGCAATTGTTTTTTATTTATGAAGATGTATCAGGCTGTTTTGTACTACTAACGAGAAATTTAATTATTCTCCTCGTCACGTAATGGAACCAATAACCTTTGAAATATTAGTCAGGATTGTTGCTAAATTCAAGATGATAACTGCTAACTAGTGTTACTATTAACACTCCGAGACTCCGAGGGTGCTCTGGGATGGCGCGCTGTTCGCTTAGAAATAGTTGTCGCTGCTCGAACCTTCACTATGTTCTAAAGACATTTTGAAATATATGCAACTAAAATTCTTCACGCATATTGTAGTCTCAAAATCTATATATGACGCGAAAACTTTGTACCCCTTTTTAAGTGAATTGTGCAAACGGATGAAAGTGAAATTTGGCATAGTTAAAAGTTATATGAAGGAGAAGTGCATAAAGCTATTTTTTTAAATATAAAATGCATTAGAAATACATTAAATTTATAAACATTACATACACTATTGTTTGAATGACACACACATATACACACATGTAAATGAAAAAGACGTTTCACCTTCCTTCCTTTTTATTTATTTTTATCGTCTCCCTTATTCTAATCACAATAATAATTAAACTATCTCTTTCGCGCTATTTCATTATTTATCTATTTATTCTTTCTCTCTCATCGTACTATTCATTGTCTTCCCTTCCCTACTCTTACGTTCCAATTGTCTTTTTTATCCTACATTCAATATTTTTAACATGACTCACGTTTCGTACCTTACATGCCCTTTGAAATGAACTGGTCAACTTGTAGATTAATTATATAATAATATAATATATAAATTCATAATATACATGAATAAATACTTGAATAATTAATTGATAAATAATATATCTTTAATAAATTTATGAAAACACTGAAATAATTATTATTCTCTTTGGTCTTATTGAATGTCAAATTGAATAATGGTCGAATTTTGACCACTAGGCGACCATTAGTAATTGTAATAACAACACACAGTGGATTGCTCCTTTTTGGTCAAACCGACGTAAAACTTATACCTCATTTGTAACCATTGCATGGTGGTAGGATTTTTTCTGAGTCCATTTGTCTAGCTATCCACTCTAGATTTAAAAATCTCTCGTCAAGCACCCATGGGTATGTTCCGGCACTTGCCTCCGAGAGTCAGCCTCTTTAATTCTAGCTTCGTATATGTCCGTTTGTTCTTTTGGGCTCGATGGAGAAGTCTTTTATCAAATTGTTTGATAATTTTCTAAATCATGTAATCATTAATCTCAGGATATTTAACGGACTTTGCAATTGCCACGACTCTTTGACTTGCAGCTAAATCATGACAAATCTTTGTGAGATTATTATATAATCCTCATGCAACACGGTAAGGGAAAGAGAAGTGACTCGTATCATATTGTGACCATCACTCTCTCCTATTATATTGTTCATTCCAAATATGTTTGTGCGAAAACAACAAAATTGGGAAAAAGTCCCCCTGGGTTTAAAATTTTCATTGGCATACATTCTAAGGGTAGAATGAATTTGAAGCATGTTAGTGAACAAGCGCGTCAGAATATAAGTCTGTATATTTCATAAACATAACTCGGAAGATAGTATCGAAGTTTCCGATGCAGTTGACTTGGTAACTTACGTAACTTGATAAATAACTGTATTACACTTACTTGCGACCTGTTTAAATTGAGTTAAACTGACTGACAGTTTTAGGTATATTAAGTTTATGTGTTTACTTGTAAGGCGTACACACTCTGATATAATTATTATTTACGTGTTCCTTGCTTAAAATGGCTAATAATTGAAATTGATGAATCAATTTTGAGAAGACTTTCTTTCACAGGCAGGTAGGATACTTTTGTTTTGAACACTATGCAATACAAGGTTTACTTTTAGCACTTTTCGTCACACAAAAACGTTGCGGATCAGAGACCTTTCATGAAAAAAAAAAACTATTAAAGTCATAATTAATCTGCTGTCTATCATCCGTTATCCATTATCACTACATATTATAAAACAAAGTCCTTTCTCGTCTGTCTGTCTGTCTGTTCGCGATAAACTATAAAACTACTGAATGGATTTTCATGCGGTTTTCACCAGTAGATGAAGTGATTCATGAGGAATATTAGTAATAGTAGATTATCTCAAATGAATAACAAATAGTAACATCTGGCCGGTTTTTGGCGGGATCTCAGTAATGTAGTGGATTTTATATTTTGTCCATATTCTTGTGTTTTTTTAACTCTATATTTTGTAATATCGGTGGTGTTTTACGTAATATAGTTCCGATATTGTGCACAAGTGGATGAGAAAGAATACCACGGCGCATGAGTTCTGACGTGTCGCAAAAACCCCAAGAAAAGTTCTAACGAGGAAGTCGCCATTTTGACAGAATATTGAAACGGTCACAAAACACTTTGAATACTATTACCTACTCGACAATGGCAGTAATAATCTAGAAGACTGGTTGCCAAAAATTAAAGAAAGAAAGCAAAAAGTAACATCTTAAAAAAGTTACTCCAAAGCTTCGGAGGACGCGAAAAATCTAATAGTGTTTTAATTGTAGTAAATTTGATTCAACGCTAACATATTATTAAATGCAACGTTTAATTTGCCGACTGTTCATTCAAGTAATTTTATTCGAATAAAAAAATACACTATCTAGTCAGATTTTAATAAATATCTTCTACCTTTAGTTAACAAATTTGTAACGAGTCTGATGTAAATCACATCCGAAGAGTACAAGCCATATGTACTTCCAAAAACGTTGCCCAAACTTGTTAAATGTGGTATCCTAACTAATTATAAATGCGAATGAGATTTTCTTTGTTGTATTTGTTACCCTTAAATGCATTTTGTTAGCATCTGTCTACATTCCAATTCCGCTTAATTTTATTCAAACACCTGAGTGTGTACCTAATACGGTCACGCTGATTAAATCTCGCTGGCGCTCCTGCCAAAAAAATACTGCTCAACGCACCTAAAAATATTTTTACTCAAAGATCACTTAAAGAATATAACTACTTATAGAAATTTCTGTAGGATCAACAAAATCATTCTTAATAATAAAGATGATATCAATCGATTAACAACCGACCATTCTAATGTTTGTTGTAAGGAACTAAAACGAATGAAGTAAATTACCCACACGCCCCGTTCAGATGACAGATGATCGCATGTGGTATTAATTCAATATAACACGGTACGAAAAAAACGTATACAAGATAACAATAATTAAAGAGACAAAAATCAAATGTTATTCGATAATTTTCAAAATTCAAAGTAGTGTTAATCTATATTTTTTTTTTTTTTTCTTCTTGCTCTCTCTTCTTTTTATTTTTTTAAAATTTCTGTTTTTTTTTATTTTTTTCTATTTTTTTTTTTGGACATAATATTCTACTGTTCACCTCCTTCTTCCTTTTATTACGTCATTATGTGTGCTTCTTCTCTTGTGTCCAATTTTTTTTTTATTTCACCTTTTTCGACCTCCCTTCTCCCTCCCACTAAAATTCCCCCTCCCTGATATTTTCTTTTGATCTTTAAACTTAAACTTAATATTTTTGGTATTTTATTTCCAAAAATAACCAACACCTCTCCACCGGCAAATCCCCAGGTTGTTTTTGTTATTTTTTTTTTTTCAATTTTCAAAATTCAATAGTAGTCACGTTAATCTATACTAATTTTTTTTTTCTTTTTTTTTCTTCTTTCCCCCCTTTTTTTCCTTTTCCTTCCCCCTTTCCTTCCTCCCTTTTTTTTTTTTTTATTATAAGGCTGAAGAGTTTGTTTGCTTGTAGTTGTAGTTGCTAGAGGAACTACTGGTCCGATTTGGGATTTTATTTGATTTTTTTAAACCTTATAAAAATATGGCCACACATCCCATTCTATCACGTGGCAAATAGGGAAATCTATACTAATATTATAAAGAGGTAAAGTTTGTGACGTTGTGGGTTTGTGAGTTTGTGAGTTTGTGACGTTGTGGCGTTGTAAGGGGTAATCTCAGGAACTACTGCTTCGATTTGAATAATTCTTTCAGTGTTATATAGCTTATTCATCGAGAATGGTTATAGGCTATATATCATCACGGTAAGGCCAATAGGAGCGGAGCACAGATGAAAAATATTTCAAAATCGAGATGTTTTTTTTTTGAGAGCTTCTGCTGTGTGTCAGCGTTAGCTCAGAGTAGTAACTATTACCACGCGGGCGAAGTCGCGGGCAGGGGCTATAATCTATATACTAATATTATAAAGAGGTAAAGTTTGTGAGGTTGTAGGGGGTAATATCTGGGGAGTTGGAGAAAAATGGTCGAACGAAAACGTTTCTTACGAACGCTGCCTTAATTATGAGATATATATGATTGAGTTGTAGAGAAAACTTGTAGCTTGATAATGCCTATTACCGCCCAACGAAGTGGGCACGGGTCGGCTAGTGTGTAATAAAACCATATAATCAAAATACATCTATTAATTAAGATTAAGAGATTAGTATTTTCTTTATAACAGAAATTGATATTGTCGTAATGCAGATAGTAGACGTATTGTAAAATATACCATATTTAGTATATATAGTAAGATATAATATATACTATGTTTATTTTATTTTTGAAGTAAAATTTCTTTAGGTGCGTTTAGGAGGTAACTGGACGACAATTCAACGGAAGTCCATTACGGCAATATGACGTCACGTCACGTCATATTGTCACGTCATAAATTAATAAGAAATATTAAATTGAATAATAATAAAAATCATACAATAAAATTAATTATGTATATATGGGCGCGCGACCGTGCTGCCATCTGGTTTCAGTGTAATTAAGTAACAAATTAAATCAAAGCTTCGTTATCTGTAATGCCATCTATTAGCTAATTCGGAACTTAAATAACATAGGAAATATTATTAGTAACTCTTTGTTATAAAGTAAATAATCATTTCAGTTATCATAAACCAATCATATCATATTTGAAGTATGATAGTAATTAAGTTATTGTTTTAAAATGTATAGTGGTCGACGATAATAAATGTATATATTACTAGTGTTGTTACATCATGAATAAATGCATTTTTGAATAATCGCTATGTCTTATAACGCCAAAGAAGTTTTACTTCAGTCGCGTGTGACGGTTACACGCACTCATTTTTGTATTATGTATGGTACTATTATTTACAATGATCCAAAGGTGAACGAAGTCGAGAGCGGCTGTTATAGTATTTCGTATAATCATAATACCTGTAATCGATTACACGTGTTTTGTTTCCATTAGGATGTCTTAAATTGATGTGAACTCCTTAAATAACTAGCGGGCCTGGTGAACGATATCCCGCCACGATAATAAATAAAACCTTGTCATATTATATACCTAAACCTTCCTCATGAATCACTTTATCTACTGGTGAATACCGCATGAAAATCCGTTCAGTAGTTTTTGTGTTTAGTTAGTTTATCGTGAACAGGCAGATAGACGTGGCAAAGGATTTTGTTTTATAATATGTGGTGATTACTTGGGAATAAAATTTAATCGAAAATAATACATTAATAAAATAAATAAATCGCGTAATTTCCAGACCGTTTCATACCGAACAAAATACAATGCCCTCGGATATCTCTGCTACAGTATGATAATGTTGGACAAACACGCGATGTATCGAAACATAACCGTTTATGTAAACCCAATGTAGAGATTGTAGGGCGTGTTAGTTTAACAATAATTACAGAACATTACATTGCGGTGTAATTGTTATATTGTGATGTAACTATACAATAGGTATCGACATATGTTATTATCTATACTAATAGCAAAACGCTGGAGGGTTTGTTTGTATGGTTGAACAACCATACCTAATCTCAGGTACTACTCGTCCGATTTGAAAAATTCTTTCAGTGTAAGATAAATCGAGGAAGGCCATAGGCTATATATGAATAGCACATTCATAGGAGCACCTATGAATAATGTTTAAAAATCGGGGTCTTTTTCCGCTCCGTGTTAACGTTAGCCCAACGTAACTGTTCCACGCGGACGAAGTCGGGGGCAGAAGTTAATAGTTGTATATATATATAAAACTAATTTTCGCAACAAATGTCGATAATAATGGACGGGAAGAGAGAGAGGTTCGTTTGCTTTGCTCTTTAAAGCCTTCTCTGTATCGCATAGCGCAATGACTGCGAGAGACAAAGATAACACTATAGGAAACGGAATTTAGCCGACTAACTATGTCTCCTTCATGACGTCAAATCAAAATCCGGGTATTGTACGATATCGTAATAACCATGATAACTCTACGAGTCAATATATTAATTTAAAAACGTATTGTAAAATGTAAAAGAGGTCCAGGCTACGTCATATTGAGAACAAACCTTTTCCCAGTAGTAGGACTTTGACGAGCTGGTCATTCTGTTATGAGAGGTTCGTTAATTTTACAATAAGAAGAGATGTAATGTGGTTGGTAAATAATTCTATTAATATTTCGAGGTTTTAGTGTTTGATCACAAACATGTCTGATGTTAAATTCCTATGTAATTCAAGATGGTAGCACGCTTAACCTAAAGGACTGACTCTCAAGTACAGCTGCTGTGACACGCTTATAGATTTTCAACATGACAGTAGTAATTAGTTAGGCGGGCTTACAAGAAGGTCTATCACCATACTTCGTTATTACGATATTTTTCTTCACTTAAAAGACTTGCTAATTGCATAAATCAAACTTATTTCAATCGACTTGGTATCAAAATAGGATGCCATTAATCTAACATCGATTCAAAATGAATGATGAGGGTAGATTATTGAGTAAGATTGGATGACAACCATCATATACTAGGTTAAAACCCGCCGCCACACATCATCAAACTGTAAAAGACCCACTGCATGGCCATGGGCCTCTTCCCGAAAAAAGGTATGTGTACAATCACTACGTCAACCCACGACGTATTGGCGATTTTAAACTCCGACAAATGAACATTGCTATATCGTTGCCACATACAGTGGTGCTGCAGGAACATTGCTCATATTCAGGTTTAGTACAGACCTCTTAGAACTCTCGAGATACCCACATGCTATCGTTGCAAGTACTAATTCCTACGAACTGGCGGTAAGGTACGCGCAAGGCTACATTCTTTCTATATACCATGTAGAGCGAATCGTATCTTTTTGCCGCGTATTAGCGTCGCAAACATTCTTTTACTAAAAAAAATTAGTTGTCTGTAAAGTCGGTTTATAGACGATAATTTTACGTGATAAGAAAGACGCATCGGCCGATAGAGTGTAGGAGAAATAGATGCGTCACAAGCCGAAAGCTTAGGTCGATCGCGCCTCTCTATCGCTTGTTCCGCGCTCTCGTTTGTACGCTCGGCTTAAGCGGAACGTGACAATGATCATGCTTCTTCGTGCGTGCAGTCGGCGTTCAACGATTTATAAGACGTTATCACGTCAACACTACAGCAGTTACTACAGTAAAAGGTTACTATGTCGTGTATTGTTTAAAAAAATGGTATAAATCCTATCCCGTTTATTACTCATTATTGTAAATGTCACGATTATGTAATTTTATGCATGTATTTTACAGGCCACTTGGCTCCGTTGCAAAACCGAAATGTGCATAATTTGAGTATCTCGATTGGATGACATTCAACGAGTTCCACTTTATTGGCCACTTTAATTTTGTTTTGTTTTTGTGTTCATTTGTTTTAAGTCTTATATTTTTGTCCGGGCTTGATAAATCTTATCTAGATAGGTTTCTTCATGGAGTCAAATCTGTATTATCATGAGTTCGATGCGACGCAGAGAGGACTTTTTTGTTATGAACATGCTTTTTAGCTCCGTGTCCCTTCATCCAAATTATGAGTATATAAAAAAAGTTTTGGTTTTTTATTTGCAGTGGGTATAGTAAAAAGAAACTTAACCGATAAAATAAATGATGAAAATGAAATGATGAACCGATAAATAAAATACAGTTGGAGTTGAAAAAAAATCCAATTTAAAACGTGGTGCCATCTATGAGATAACTGTAACAGTTGGGCCTACAGTTTTCTGCCAATAAACTAATTTAAGCGCCATCTGTTCGAGACTGACAAAACTTACAATTAATAACAATGATCAACATTGACAATCGTTAAATTTATAATTAAAAATATTGACGCATTAATCGAAATATAAATTATCCTATCTCTCAAGTTGGACCTAATTATACATAAATGCCAACTTTTATGAAGACCGGTTGAGTAGTTTCGGAGTTTATCATGGACAAACATCATGACACTGGATTTGTATATATTTAGATTTAACACGAATAAAATATATATAGAATTCAGCCATTAAGAACATACTACGTTTGGTCTAAAATGTAACATGGAATGACATTGTATGGCATTTGATTTCGTATTAAGCGAATTTATTCTCTCTCCTATAATATGACGTCGACTAAACAATTATATGAACAATATCGTTTTATACTTCAGTACGTGTAATATCCAATACATACAGAGGAAATAAAACACTTCACCGTCGAGTTTGTTAGCTTGTATAATAATATATAGTGTATCGGCAGTAAACATCGGAAACTGTACGGGAATATCCAACATTGATATATCTAAAAAGTATTTAAAAAAAAATTATTGACGTGATAACTTCTTTAGACGTGATGAGCGGTATTTAGCAAGAGAAAAATGTATGGTTTCTCGTCAGCGACATGTCAGTAAGCGTGACCGACCGTATTGCGCTTGCGTCAGACTGGCGACGCGTATTATAGCGGCCTGTGCACATGTAATATTGTTATTTCGCATTATACGTGTGATTGATTAATAAACTTTATAAAAATATATATAACTATCGCTACAAGTGCCAATAGATGTGAAAACCAGGCTACTGTTAATAATTTATATATACAAATTAGGAAATTTAAATAATTCATACTATAATTAATTTGCAAATTCAAAAGAGTACACAGTTATTCCTTGTTTTGAGTTTTCACTTCTGTCGGCAGTCTTTGTGACTGCCTCGACTTTTTCTTGTTTATTATTTGTGAATATTTCTAGGTAATTCTATATTGTATAATCAAAATCAAAATCACTTTATTCAATTTAGGCCCTAAGAAGGCACTTATGAACGTCAAAACTACCACCGGTTCGGAAAACAACCCAGCCATCGAGAAGAACCGGCAAGAAACTCGATCTGATTTATCTTTTTAACAAATATATATAATATATTAGGTAAATGTCACAAACGTTTTTAATGGATGCACAGAGATGAGTTAATTTCAGACATCACCATCGTTCACATATTGATCCACTCTATAATAGCTTTTTGACACCAAAACCCGCTTGACATGGCGCTTAAATTCGCAATCCGGCAAATCGGTAATATCCTTTGGGACTTTGTTGTATAGTCTAACACTAGCTCTAGATAGATATACACAGTTTAAACAAATACATCCTTAAGATAGCAACTACACGAAGTATCAAAAATTACACAGTCAATAATTCCTATAAGGGATAACTAAAACGTCAAGGCTTATAGTAAAATATAACAGGCATTATAAATAATTACTACTTTAAAACACGCGGAAGTCGTCAGTTACAGTCCTAAATACTAGAAACTGTGACAAGCTGGTATTCCCATGTTTTACACTTAGTGAAACCAGTAACAGTTCTTTAGGTAATAGTGTTATAAATTAATAAAGTACTTTTGATTTATTGATTGATTACAAAGTAATAATTCTAACCAATAATTTCCAGTAATATTCTAGAAAACTTATTTAATTTGCTTTACAAAATTAGTAACCGTATAACAGTAACTTTGTTAAGCATGAACGGCTAGAGTCAAACATTTTACCGTGTTCCATGCATTTACTAGTTTGCGTTGTATATGGACGATGGTTGCATATCACACCGTACTGTAAACATGTGGTTGTGAAATTAAATTTTTAATTAACAGAAGTTCGGTGTAATTTTTAATATTCACAGATTTAAAATTCAATCGTGTTATTTGTGTTAATCTAATCTGGAATTAGTTATTTTATTAAAACTATCGAAGAGTTAAACCAATATCCTACAAATACAATGCTCACGTAATAAATTAAAATTTATCAAAATTCGTTTAAATCTACTTATTTCAAGTAATAATCGTCTAGTTGTAGAAGTTCGATTATAATACATTATTTCTATAAGTTTGAACGTTACTTTTATGTAAAGAATGTATCTCAATAATAATTTCATATGTCGGGGGTAGATAAAATGGCATCCTCGCTCAGACAGTTGGGCAAGTCACATCTACGGATAATTCGTTATATTCTGTATTGTGTTTCTGTATCGCCTACCGTTTTATTCGATTGTTCTTGGTAGATTCATCGTTTCAAATCATAACCATGACGTTACTATGGATGGCGTCATACTTTCACATGGACGCCATTTTATCATTCCCCCGACATATGTATATTTTTTTCAATCGTAAACTTCTTTAGGCGCGTTTAGCGGTATTTTTGGCAGGAGATAAATTTATAATTTCGCGTCATGACATGCTACGTAAGTATGATCGGCAGTATTACGTCCTGTGTACATGTAATATTGATATTTTGCAGCTTTATAAAAATGTAAATAATTATTGCTCGGAGTACGAATAGGTATGAAAACCACATTAATGTTAATAATTTCAATAAACAAATTTTCAAATTCAAATATTGTTATTCAAATTATAATTAATATGAACATTCAAAAGATGACACGTTTTATTCTATTGCTTCGAGATTTCACCGCTGTTGGCAGTCCTTATGACTGCCTCGATTTTATTTTTATTTGTTCTATTACCTCAGCTACGTGCGTGTATAGATACATTACTGTGCATTATTTATTGAAATATAAATAACTTCTTTATTGATAATCTCTACTCCGTGTGACTATTTGACGATACACTAATGTGTTTGTCATTTAGAATGAATATGAGGAATTGATATTTAATTTAATTTATTTGTAATAGATATTATACGCATGCTAGTTTTTGCTTATCTTTTCCATACGAATTTTAACCTAGTCAAATTTGAAGCACTTCCGTATACGTAGTGAGTTTGAAAACGAGTGCAGTTATTCCAATAATATATAGGTTCAATTAATAATGCTAGTTTTTAATATTAATCTTAAGAATTTCTGGATATACTTCTACCATTAATTTGAGTTTCTAATTCAGTAATTAATTTCTAATTATTAAGTAAAAGTCTCGTAACGATTACTTCAACAGTTAAAGAGATTCACCTAGATTACATATACTAGTAGATATTACACGTTTTTTTTTAATGTGATGTGTGATATGTGCTGATGGCTTACTCCATAGATGTATCCACAGAGTCGAGCTTCCGGCAAAGAAAACCATGTAAGAAAACCATATCATGATGGTAGGGTTTTTTCTAAGTCTGCCTAACTTGCTACCTCCGTTAAGTTGAAAATCTCTCGCCAAGCATTTGTTGGTGTGTTCCGGCAACTGCACTTGAGAGCCAGTTTCCTTTAAGTTTGTCGTTGGAGCACATCGTCATCGTCATTCAAATGTCAAAACCTATGAAGTATAAAAAAAGTGTGTGTGTACTTATGTACAGGCGTTAGAAGTTATACTTCTTTGGCGTGACAAGATAAAATCTTTCCAAAAATTTTATCTTTCGCCTTATTCTACGTTTGTAAAGAAAACAACACTAACAATAGAAAAAAGGTAATTAATACATTCAAAGTTTTAATACAAATAAATACAAGCAACAAATACAAAGAAACAAAATCTTGACTATAGCTAACTCCAGGGTGTCGGATTTTCGTGACGGTGTGCGTGCGCATCGTAATAATTTACTCTCATCATTTTCCCCTAACGCGCCAAAAGAAGTATAACTTCAATATATACTCGTACAGTGTTTATAAAATAAGACATTTAATGCTGAACAAACGTACGGTGTGAAATGTTACTCGAGTTAGTTATAATATTGTCAGTCGAGCAATGCGCCGCTATAAGCAATGAAAGGCTTTTCATTTGATGCCTTTTTATGAAAAGCCATTCGTGTTTTACGTTCAGTTAGTTTTAATGTTCGCCGGCACAGTACGTCTTATCTCATTCGACACAATGCATCGCCGTGTGAAACTGCTTTTTTATACCTTCATATAATGACAGTTGAGTGTCAATTTTCATTCAGTAGAATGAACATTTGTTTAAGTGCACTTACGTGTTATGAATACATTTTATTTTTTGAAATGAAATGAAATGAATGTTGGTATATCTGAGATCAATAACTTTGTATTTTATTGTTCTTTCTTATTTTGTATAAACCCATGGTTAATTATCAGTATATATGTAGTGTTTAAAGTAGTTATTTGTAACAATTATACTCATAATCACAATTCACGATATCGCTTATATACATTTTCTACTCTTTAAATTGTAGAAAATTAACAAATGTTAGGTTTTTTACCAAAGGTAATACTATATTACTTTTCCTAACTATTTTTTTATTATAACACGATAAAGTGTGTCCACTGTATACACTACTATACGATATATATTTCGTAGGTATGTTAACGAGGACTGTATATATCGTTTTGTTGTAAAACAAAAAGCATGCATACATCATACAGAATTTCTTCATATATCTGTTCCCGTATTATCCCGTATCCCGTATTCAGTTAACACATAACTCTAACGGTGTGACTGAAGTCGATGCAATACCTGTAGATCACGTATCAGGCCCAAACGCCGTTTGTGTTTGATGCATGATCGATTCTAATGAATGTTTGGCGTCAATGGAATTGGCGATTTCGGCTATCTACGGGCTAGTTCAAAGGAATTTGACTAAACTACCATGATTTGTTAAATGTTTCTATATCATCATAGAAATGCAGGGCATATAATAAGAACTTAAATCTAACTTATCTGTACTTATTAGATTTTTGTGAAAAAAATTGTTGCTGGGGTCTGGGAATAAGTAACGATAAACATTTTAATAATTTTTAGAAATGTCTCTTCGTCGGTCTGGCTGTCTGTTTGTTTGAACACGCGTTACTACGTTCACGATAAAATCACAAGTAAACAATATAGCATATCCTCGAATGACATTTAGTTTATGTTTCATTATAATTGGTTTACTCTATCAAAAGTTACTGTAATTTTAATGACGACGCGACTTAAGTACAAGAGAAAAGTGGATAAGTAAATGTGCTTAATACATAGAAATGATTCTATTAGTCACTGTTTTTTTACATTACGTTCCACGCGGACGGAGTTGCGGGCACTGCTAGTTTTAAATAAATTTGGATAGTTGTAACGACAATAGCTCTCCGCGATATCCGAAAGAAAAAGAAGATTAAATTATTGAGTAATTTAGATTAGAATAAACCACATTAACAGTAATTAAATAGAAGTGCATTAACAATACATTGCCAGTATTAATTAACATAGAAAATAATAGATGGCGCTGTTAGCAAACACCTATGATAATTCTAATCTTCGTATGATTCTGTAATAAAAATATAGTGGGGTTTTTCGAGGAGGACCGTTTTTTCGTTCCCCTTTTTTTTTATTTTTTTTTTAATTGGTCAAATGAACATAAAGGGGGGATCATTCAAAAAAGGTTTGGAGTTAAAGGGGGTCTTCAATTATTGGCTTAAATGGGATTTAAACTAATCGGGAATTTTAAAAATACATAAAGCGGCGCAACCAATATACGTTTCTATGTATGTGTTAATTTCGACTGCTGAATGCTCAGACTGCTGGATACCCCCACTATGACATATATATTAACGGCTTTTCTAAATTTTGCGGGACCTTATAGCAACAGTCACCTTTTTATATGTATATGAAACACCTATTTTTTACCATTCTTCTGGGGGACTACTATTTGTTTGTATTTTAAAAGGTCTATTCTAACTATATACCGTCGCTTAAGGTTAGTTCTAAAGTTCTCCGTATACCTAAAGCGATCGATACAACCCTCGCTAATATGTCTGCGACGCGACGTATCATTTACTGGTTATACGAAAATATGAAAAGATAATTTGACATTTTTTCGCGACAAAAAACCCCACGGCCGATATTAAAACGGATTCCGGCCTCGTCCCTTAGCCCTTTGACTTTGTAAGATATTGAAACAATATGGAGTGGTTTCTAAACGTTTTCCTGTAACGCGTCAGCCGTGCTTGTTTGTACAGTCATCGACATAAACACTTAAGATAATTTATGTCATCATATTTTTAAATCTTTAATTAATGTGTATATCTCATATAATTTATACTAGCTTCTACCTGCGACTTCGTTCGCGTGGAATAGTTACTTTGGGCTAACGGTAACTCGCAGCTGAAGCTCTCAAAAGGAAAAATAACGATTTGGAAACATTCTTCATTGGTGCTCCGCTCCTATTGGTCTTAGCGTGATGTTATATGATGATGATATAGTAGGCCATAAATGACCTATCTAAAACTGAAAAAAAAAATCAAATCGGACCAGTAGTAAGTGGTAGAGCAACGCTGAAGCTATTACTGATTTCAGCATGAACGGGTCGGCTCGTCCGGGGTAGTACCACCCGATCCACAGAAAACCGACGCGAAGTAACAGTGCTTGCATTGTTGTGTTTCATTTGGTCAGTGAGAGCGCCGGAGGCCCACTTCCTCTCCCTGCCTCTCTCTTCACTCCCCCCTTCCCTCCAAATACAGGCTGGCAACGCACTTGCTACTACCCTGGTGTTGTTAGTGTCTATGGACGGTGGTGATCACTTAACATCAAATGACCCAGGAGTTCGTTTGTTTCCTATGTCATAAAAAGTTACTGAGATTAGCGCGTTCAAGCAAACAAACTCGTCAGCTATATAATATTAGTATAGATTAAATAATTTGATTAATATTGCTAACATGTAAAACCTAAATACAGCTCATTGAATACACTTATGAGTGTTCGGCAATAACTTTTCAGCTGAATGTAGCTAGCTTGACAGCCTTTAGAAAAAGCTTCTATCTATTCTACGCCATTACTCTCACTTAATAATATCCTAACTGGTCCTTACACTGTTAAAAATGCGAATATTATGTTGTTTATTTGTTTATCACGGTTTTACACCTAAACTACTCAACTAATCTTCGTAAAATTTTACATACAGGTTTTGAGTGCTATATTAAACGAGATAAGACACCTTTTATACAGAAAAGTGCACTGTTTCAAAGAGATAGGTTAACCCTACTTGAACTCGAGCGAAAGCCGTGAATTAAAGCTGGTAATTACTATAATTTCACCACCATCTTATCCTTGTAACCACATTACAGATATAATATTGACTTCCTTGACTATATTACTGAAGTATTGCAAATATAAAACGAAAAAGTGTATATGAAATTCTCTATGGAGAGATCACCGAACCATCTGCTTTTCCGCCTTGTTAGTACCAAATAACTACAATAAATACGTTTTATGGTTTATGTAGAATAAAATCATATTTTGCTTTTATTAATAAATCTATAAAACTAGAAACACCCTTAGAATATGAGAGAAAAACGTGCCATATGATTTTTATACTTTATGACCACAATCTCACTCGGCAGTAAATAACAATATAGTCTAAGATGATAAAAACACATAATCTAGTGAGGTCTTGGATATCAGGCGCAAATACCAGAACACACCTATAAGTCCTAGCTACAGATTTTCAACTTGCCGGTGGTCGCTAACCAGACAACCTTAGAAAAGCTAGCGTAGCTATGACGTTCATAAGCGCCTTCTCAGGGCCTAAATTGAATAAAGGATATTTTGACTTGATTTTGACTTTGAAAAAGCCCTATGACCATGCTGTGTTCCCATCATAATGTTTTCCTTCATCGTAACTCTGGCACATTAGCAAGGATTCAAACCTACGCTGATCGATACGGTATCCAAATCCCTGAGCGTCGAGCCATTATGGCTTCAAATAAGCAATACTAAGGTTCGAAATAAGAACATGGGCATGAAAATAGCTAGAGTGCCAAAAAAATTGAGGAACAGTTGGTAAGTGGATAGATGAAGGAGTAAAGGAAGACTGGACAAGGTCCGGATATATTGTGTGAAGAATCATATGTGAGCATTACGTAAGTAGAATTTTTGTAATTTCTGGTCGCCATCTCCCCTGGTCAGCAAATGTAAAGAATGCTCTTACCCGCTCTCCCATGCTTATGTAAACACTTATATAAGTATTTTTTAATATGTTCTAATTTCTTTATTGATTCATGTTAGCAGTTAACAAGTTTAGAACTAAGGAATTTATAGTCTATAAAGGAATTAACTCCGAGTAGTTCACTACTGAGGCTATGGTAGCCCAGTGGATAAGATCGCGCGCCTCACATATCAGACCTACACATCCAGATCTTCTCTTCCCGTCATCAAAAATAAGCAAAGCATTGACCCCCTTCCTCCAAGTGCTTACATAATACTTGTATGACCCCTTGTAGAGATGAGTGGAAGAGGAAAATTTGTGCTATAGACTCACCGCAACCGCTGTATCGCACCTTAGGTATGCGTGGGGAGGTAGGGAGTGGGAAGGAAGGAGCATGAACTCACATGAGATTCATAGTGTCAGACAGATGTTACGATATCAAAGCATATTTATTTTTTTAACATTTTTTTCCTTTATAAATTTATTTTTTTTGGTGAACTATATTTCAGTCGGCTTAAATTAGGTGATAAATTTTGCTGCATTATCCCGTATCGCAGTATCTCGTAGCCTCCGCTACGATTTTGGTGATATTTGCGTCTCTTTTATATTCAAAACTTTCTTTGTTTTCTTTTCTTTTGATATGTCAATTTCTCTTCTCTTCGATTTCTCTTGATATTTCGAGATAACGCACGACCCATCTTCACATATTTTATATCTTTTTTTTACGCAGACAGTCAGGACTATAAAACTGCTTAGGTGGGATAATTCTAAGAACATGATGTAACTAATAAAATATGATGTATAATGAATTTAATTTTTTTAAGTGATTATTCCTTCAACTGTACCCTTGATAAATAATTCCTTTGTTTTCTTTTTAAGTGGGTTTCTGGAGATACTGGAAAGTGTTTTCCTTCCAATACATTATTCATACACTCTCCAATGATGTACTCGTATTTTATATTAAAAATTTAAAACGAAAAAAAATGATATGAAAGCTTTCATTTACCAACTTAAGATGGAACTGGTCTATTATGATTTAGATGTTATTACTTGTAAGGTATATGTTTATGAAAATTGATTTAAATGGAAGTACGTTTCGTGTAAACTTGTAATAAATTATTGTAAATTCGTGTTTTTTTTACTTAAACTAAGTAGAAAAATGAATTATAACTTCGTTTTTCATGTCAATATAAAAGGCATTGGGATCATTTGGTTTTTATACTAATTAATTTGGAAGACATACATTAATACACTCATAAATATAGTTGCTCCAAATATTCTATGAGAATTTCTTAATCTGGTGTCAGCTAACATATTTCAAAGGGACGGAGGCCTTAATAAGGTGAGTACATTTTTTGTACCTACGTGTACACTGCATTCATAGTAGAATTTGTTAGGAATTTGAGGTTGATGGGGTTTGGGAAGTGCTGCTAGGCTGCAAAGTTGGTCCTTTATGTGGTTCAATGACACCAAACCCCATATTATAGCAGCAGAAAATGGATTAAGTCGAACTGATTAAAACGGCGCAGAGTTCTTCACACAAGCTCCGGCAAGTTGGATTTTTCGCGTAACAATTTGAAAATTTGTAGAGGGTATGCTCATCGATTGCCCATTTTTTGCCATCATTTAATTTTGTATACCTACCTCTGTAAAAAAGTTATGAAAGATTTAAAATGCGTAGGCCAGCGTCCGAAAAAAAAAATTGAAAAATCGAAAATCTCAAGATAGTTTCTTGAAATAAGCCGTTTGCTCATCCTTTACTTTTTGACAAGTCAACTCTTAAGGGGTGGAAAATAAAAATTGGAAATTGGAGGATATTAAATAAAAATCTATATGAGGTTAACCCTCCATGTAAAGAAGCGTCGAGGACTTCTCAAGCCCTTGGCGTTTTATTTGACTTAAACCATTTATATAGCTTTATATTTTTATATCTATATAGCTTAGTAAAAAGTCTTAAAACATATTAAATGTGTTGATTAAAAAGATTTTCTTCAACAAAATCAGGTTAGTATGTTAACCGGCATACCTTTAGACTCGTAATATTTCTGTGAGTCAAATGTATCCAGGTGACATCGATCGGTTCGTAACGTGCGATGTTTTGTTTACGACAAATCGTAAACGCGCGTCGCGGATGTCGCGTGTCGTAAACCGACTGCCGTGTTGTGAGTAAATAGTATAATAAAATCAGACGGTTCATTCGACGTATAATAACGAAATATGTGCTTGATGTAATATGTGGCTAACCTCTAGAACAGCTGCACTGGTCATGATCAGATTTTACCGATAAGTAGGGAAATTTTTAGCGTATTATCGAGCTCATATATATGAGCTTTGTGTAATGCTACCATTACACAAATAGGATTTAAAATTGATAGAATGGTTATTTGGTGTTGAGCAGTAAATAAAATTCCAATTAAAATAATGTATTATGTCCATTTATTTACTTACTTTTCTCTCCTACTTAAGTCGCGTCGTCATTAAAATTACAATAACTTTTGATAGAGTGAACCGATTTCAATTAAATCAAGATTAAATGTTACTCGAGAATATGATTTATGATTTCGTTGGTGACGTTTTATCGTGAACGCATTACTTTAGCAGTGATACGTGTCCAAACAAATAGACAGACAGACATTTGTAAAAATGATTAAAATGTGTTTTATTACTATTCCAAGACACGAGCAACAATTTTTTTCACAAAGTCTAAAAAGTACAGACACTTTATATTGACGTTCTTAATTTATATATAGATAAGCTTTTCTATTTATTCTTTGGCGAGTGCGTGCCTCGTAAACATGACAGTACTGTATTGCTAAAAGTTTTATGTCACATTTTAACTTTCCAATCAGTGTGACCGAATTGTAGTGTCTTTGATGTGTTGATTTTAAGGGTTGCGTAAACTGATACATGGACCGTTTATTTTGAAAGTGGTGTAAGTCCATTTTCTTTTGTTTCGAGAAAATTAAAGGTTACTATATTTGTTGATTTAAAAATACAGGCAAATCATATGAGGTCTGGCATTGTTTCTATAGTTTTATCAACATTTAATTTGTTTATATAAATTTGTTTTTGGCTAATTAGACTACGATAACACATATTTATGTGCTGTAAATGGACTTACACCACTTTCAAAATTAGACAATTGCAAAAATCGTTTAATTTCAATTTTGAAAAATCAAATATCGCTTAAAATATACTTCATTTTAATATAATTTTGTTTACAAATACGCATAACAACACATAAAATTTTATTTTAGACGGCAATTACATTGTCATTACAAGATACTGATTACAAGAATTTACTTATTCTCTGCATGTGGTAGTGTTTCAAAATATGCATGATGCACCGGAGGTATATAGGGTAGTAGCTGCTTCATGTCTTTATATTTTTCGTACGTAATAGGTCTGGCATTTTGGTACAAAGGCTCCAGTGCGATTTTTTCAAATTTTAACGGCCTTCCAGGACGTAGAGGTAATAAATTGATAATTTTACTACTGTTGTTTTTGTTGTTTTTTTAATTCGCCAAAATACGGGCAAAGATACGGAGTCATACAGCCTTGTCGTATTTATTTTCTTCTCACAGGTTATGCGCTGTACATTTTCTAATACATTTCTCTAATTTTTTAATATCTATCTTTTAACTTACGAGTAGTGGAAACACGGAGGGGAAACAATGCAAATCGTCCGCGGGTGAAACCGCGGAACACAGCTAGTATAAAATAAATGAAAAATAACAAAACACTGGTCGGTATCCATCTGCTATGCCACCTACCTCTGTCAATTGGACTTACACCACTTTCATAATCAATGATTATGCAATTTCATTTACCGACCGATTTTAAGTTGTACAAAACATGGGATTTTTTTGAGAAATTAAACATGGACTAGTTATAAATAAAAAAATTACATTAAATTAAGCATGAATTACGTGATAGCTCATTTTTCTCAAAAATGGACTTACACCACTTTCAAAATAAACGGTCCACATGTTATGTATTGGAAACGACGGCGTCATTAGTATTTTTCTTTTTTCTGTCGCAGAGTGACTGTGTCCATTTTTCCTGCTGTATAGGTACATTGGCAAAATGCAATGGCAAACATAAAGTTTTAACTAATTGACAGCTCTGTCAATGATTTATCAGATACTATTATGTAGGGGGGTTTTTCGCGGGATCTGTAGTGGATTTTATATTTTATACACTATCTTACGTTATTTGACTCTATGTTTTGTAATGTTAGTAGTATTTTACGTAATATGGTTCGGTTATTGTGCGCAAGTAAAGGGAATGGGATACAGCGGAGCATGAATTCTAAAATGCCACAAAAACTCCATAGAAAGTTGTAACAAGGAAGCGACCATATTGATAGAATATTAAAATAATCACAAAACATTTATAAATTTATTATCTATTCGACAATGGTCGACAGTAATAATTTAGAAAATTGGTTGCCAAGAAAAAGCTAAAAATATATCATATAGCATTATAATTATAATTTGGACGTCTCGGCGATATAATCACATCACCTCTTTTATTCTTTTACCTATTCATTAATTTATATAACTCACCTATTTAATACTTTGTTTATTATATGAATATCTACTTATATACGTGCATACATACATTTATATATAATATACTTCACATTTATAGTGTTATTGTGATCTTGTCTTATTATTATATAATTAAACCCACTTGGCCACAATAGAAAATCAGCGCTGGGGTCACTTGTAAACGTGACAGCCAGCATGTGCTGAATTGTGCGCCTTTGCAGTAAAACCGTGGCGTAATTTTAATAAATTGTAACGGTCTATTTCTTTACTTTTTTCTATGTTTACATCTTTGTTATTCTATTTTTTTAATATCATATTGTCCATGTATTTGCTGGAATAAACATATTTTCTTTCTTTCTTTCATTATATAGAATGAACGAGTTAAGCGTAGTAATAGTTATAAGTAGTTATTATTTTTTTTCTTTTTTGCAGATGCACATAAGACTGAACAGGGTCATAGTGCACATGATAGTAATCTACCTCGACAAAAATTTTATAATCTAAACACATTATTATAAACTTCTGAGTGCCGAATTAAATTTCTCTTTATTAATGATAAAATATATCTATATTTTATATAAGTATATGTGTCTGGTATCTCTTTAATATATATTACAACTTATATCTATTTAATTTAGATATAATAAAGATATGAATAGAAAAAAACCATAAAATATCATACATATAATGCTGCTTATATGTATGAAGTCCGTATGTCTATGCATCTATAAAAAACTTTTTGTATATACTTTAAAATAACTTTGATTATTATCGTTTGTTTTTATAGAATTGAAAGCTGTTCTGTTTCATAAAAAGAGAGATACGAAAGTATAAAACAGCATTGCAGATAAAAAATACAAAACTACGATACAAAATGTAAATAACGTTTTAAAATAATAATAACGTGCACAAGTAGGTAAATGTATTTATGCCACAATTGAAACTGAAAACTTCATTGTAAATTGTTACTCCGAACACGTTAATGTGAATATTAAAATGCTCATTATTCGAAAATATCACGTAGTTGTGGGGTAAACCGCAACGATTCCGACACACGGCGCCTCCGTAAAACTGTAGAACTTTCGAGAACTTCATTTAACCGGAGCGACTAAAATAGTTTCCCGGATCCCTCGGGATCAGCTTAAATGTTTTGAGACCGCATCCCGAAGAATTTTGGATTCTCGCCTTCCCTAAGTCGAGTTTGCAAGTTGCGTGGAAAATTATCTCTATAATTGATATGCGAGAAATTTTGGTTATTCGATTTAAATGTTGGTTCTACTCTCTTTTAAAAGTCTTTTTAACATAAATCTACCGTATATTTATTCACAAGATATGTCACTATTGAGAAAGGTTAGAAGAGTTAGTTTCTTCTTTAAATTACTTTTTTTGAAGTGAGAACTTCTTTAGCGATTTTTGGTATGGGAAAAACTTATAGATTTGTGACATCAATGATCTCGATAAAACGTATTGTGCTTGCATCAATCTAGCGACGCGTAGTATAGCGCCCTATCTATATGTAATATTGATATTTTGTATTGAGCTTCGGCAGCCTCCTGCTTTTGCAATTATTTAAAAATATATGTAACTGTTGTTCAGAGTGCCAATAGATGTGAAAACCAGACTAATGTTAATAATTTCGATTTACAAGTTACGAAATTTGCACTTGATTTAAAAATCCAAAAGAGAAAACAGTTATTGTCAGAGGTCCTTATGACTGTATGCTTTGGATGGACTGAATCAAGAGTCATTAAGCCTCCCAAATACAGTGACATTATGTAAACGGTTCTCCAAATGTCTAGCTCGATTAATACTAAGGAACAACTCTAACCAAGAGTCTATACAGATTTGCATAACATATCAGAACAAAATCATTTCGACAAATTCACCGGAGCGTCTAAATAACGTCAGGCAAGAGTGTTTACTACTGGGGGCGGGACCTGGCGGACGAGCGTTACAGAAGATATACCATCGACGCCGTCCGTCCGGTCCTGCCGGGTTGGGTGAATAGGGGCTGGGGCTCCCTGACGTACCGTCTGGTGCAGGTGCTGACCGGGCACGGATGCTTCGGCTGGTACTTGCACAGGATAGCGCGCAGGGAGCCCACCGCCGCATGTTACGAGTGCGGCGCTGAGACGGACACCACGCAGCACACTCTCTCTGAGTGTGCCGCGTGGGACGATCAGCGCCGCGCCCAGGCTGCGGCGGTAGGGGACGATCTCTCGCTGCTGGGCGTGGTTTCGGCCATGCTCGGCAGCGAGGAGGGGTGGACTGCTGTGGCCTCCTTCTGCGAAGAAATCATCTCGCAGAAGGAGGCGGCGGAGAGGGCCCGCGAGGATGATCCGCAAAGTGGCCCTCTCCACCAAAGGAGAGCAGGAAGGAGGGGGAGGCAAAACGCTGGCCCCCTCCCATAACTGAGCCGAGCCTGAGGAGATGGGTCGGGGGACCCATCTCCTCATTGCACAGGTGAGGCTGACGAGGGGAGACGACTGGTTATGTACCCAGTAGTCTCTCTATAGTAGGACGAAGCCTGGCGTTCACTCGCCAGGCTGCCGCAGGGGCGGTTTCTCAGGAAGACAGCAGGCTCGATCCCTGGCCGCCCATACCATACGGCGGACGGTACACCGTGGGGTTTTAGTCCGTGCGAGTCGGACATAACCCACTCTCTCCCCCGAGAGGGTGGCGTATCCATAAACAATTTCCCCACGTAAATAAAAAAAAAGAGTGTTTACTACGCAGTAACAATTTTGTTTAGTAATTTAAATAACACTGTCTTTTTCTATACGTTATAGGTTTTAGCGTTTTAGAGTCTCATCTGATGTTAAATGACAATGCGGTTGAAGATGATAAACTCGCTAAACCTAGAGGGAGCTGGTTCTTAAGTGCAGCTGCCGGAACACACCAACTAGCGTTTGACGACAGATTTTGAACTTGAGAGTGGTAACTAGGCTAGGTAGAGTGGGAATTTAGAGTTAGCTTAGGTTAGGGATAGGTACGGGTAGGAGTAGGTAGGGTAGCTTAGGTGGGGTTTGGGATAAAGTAGAACCGAAGCGCCTTAAGGGAGGCTGAGGCGGATGAGGAGTAAACCTTGTTAAAAAATCAATGGCCGGGTGGCGGCGTAGAGGCTTCTTATACGCTGCCGGCCGAAACCCAGGGAGGAAGGGGCGGCGGCCCCCACCTCCCATTGCACGGGTTTGGTAGGCTGGGAAGCAGTCTCGCAACGGGGCTGCCTTAGCCGGGTGCGGCTTGAAAACGCTTGCCGCCGGAGGGTGTTGAGGAGCCTGCTCACGCACCCCGTGATACCCCCCATAGTGTGGCGTACGTTTTATCGTGGAGGTTTAGTCGGTAAAAGTCGCCGAAAATCCCAGTAGACAGTAGGCGGTCCACTCAGCTCAGGCTCCCGGAAGCACTATAAGGATTTTCTCTTCAAGTAGAAAAAATGAAGGTAGAGTGAGAAAAGGCCGACAACGCACTTGAGATCCCCTGGTGTTGCTAGTGTCTATAGATGGCGATAATTACTTGACCGTCTTGAATTTGAAACTTGAACATCAGGTGACCCACCTCTTCGTTTGCCTCCTATGCTATAAAAAAAAACTAACCAGGCGGACTTAGAAAAACCCTATCACTATAGAATGGTTTTCATCACGATGTTTTCCTTCACCGGAATCTTCGACTCAGTTGAATTCGAACCTACATACATAGAAGCTGCGTCCGAACACGCTATCAACTAAGCCATCATTGCTTCAAAACCAATAATAAGTAACGATAAAACTTATTTTTAGTGATTTCTGAATGCGTTATTGTGAATTTTGTTTATTTATTGATCGAGGAATGAAGTAAGCATTCTGTGTGTAAAATTTCATGACCTTTGATCAATAAAAAACACACAGAAAATAAAAAGAACTAAAATTATAAACACAGACATAACTACAGATTTTTTGATATAGATAGATCAAAAAAAGTAGCACTCAAGATAAATGTCAGAATACATCTCGGGTTCATAACTTTACAGTTGGTTGGTAGGAAATATTCTTTATTGTGGGCATTCCCATAGAAAAAAATAAGGAGGGATTTGCGACCCATAAATAATCCGGCTCTTCCTTCTCCAACAGACCGTGAACTGGCGGACAAGACAGAAACTACTGAGTGACGTGAAAAGGTTTATTTTGATGGTAAATATTATTTTTTCTTATTTCACTATTAGCTAAAGGTTTATAAATCTTGTTTTCATGTTTTGTTATACTTTATAAGTTTTGGCTTTTGACTACGATTTTACCTGATGTTAAATGACAGTGTAATCTAAGATGTTAAACACGCTAAGCCTATAGTAGACTCGAGCTAAAGTGTAGTTGCTGGAACACACCGACACATGTTTTCCTTTACTGCCAGCCGAAAGCGTTACTAATTTAAAATGGTAAATGTATACGGATCCAGAACAATTTCTTAGTAAATAACGTGATTCGAAACACGAGGACATGGAATCACTATTCTACCAGTCAAATCCCCACTCTGCTTTATTATGTGGCAGTTTGTTTTGGAAATTTGGATATCGTAGTATACATCTAAGTGTAATCCTAAGATATATAGGTTGAGTAAGAAATAATTTATCGTCCTTTTAATGATCTGTATATTAATGATTTGTTTGTTACAAATATATCAAGAATATTTGAGTATATAACGATTGAATGAAATATATAAACAGCGTTTTTGTAAGTGCTTAATTTATAAACTAGAGTGATAACATGTATAAATGGCACCAAAACATATGTTTTTCTTATTTTTACCGTGTAACTGTGCTACCGTCTTCTATTCATAGTATTCTATCTTTCTTCTAATACCGAGTCCTTACAGTGTAACCCAATTTCCAAGCAAAGTAAGTACGTAGAGATAGATTACGCCATCATAAAGCCATCATAGATGATACTATTTTTAATCATTCTGTCGGATAAGATGAACGAAAATTTAAAAATAAAATTAAAATAAAAGCAACAGTAGACCAATAATAAAACTCTCAAAATAGAATAATTAAAGAACTGTTGGACAACACAAACAAGAATGCATTATGTCCAGTCGTCGATCGGTATTCAGTTTGACTCAATAGAATTGTAATTAGGTATTATTAGGATTGAATATTTACTACGAGTCAATAGTAATTCATCATGAGTCAATAGTAGATCATTAGTACAAACGTAAGATATCAGTATGATCGCTCAGTCAATAGTAGGGTTTGAATAGTCATATGGATAAGTATCCTTACCAAGATTATAAATGCCAATATGAATTTGTTGGTTTGTATCTAACGCTTTCAAGACTTGATTACTTACCGATTATTGTGAAGTTTTGCTTATTCGTTTTTTTAAATACTAATACTGTATAATGACTGCACAATATCTGATGAAAAATACGAGAAAGTCCAAAAACAACGGTGACATTCGTCGCCATCATGTCGTCCTGTAAAAGTGACTCTTCACGCCTCGTTTGAAGGACTTGATATCGTAAGATAGATCGGAAGAGAGAGAAGCGAACTCACTGGGTGGGAGACGATTCCTTCACATTACGACAGAGGTCAAAATTTTCGAACTTCTTGGTTCTTGCCGAGATGGTTGCTACTGTGAATCTGTGGTGATGCGTACCCGCCCACGTATTTCTGTAGTGGAAAGAAGAGGATGGGATGAGGTTAAACAACTCTTTAGAACACTAGCCATGATATAGACGAGTACGGAAAAGGCATATAGTAGTTTATTTTCTCAGAAAAAAAATACTGTTTTCGAGGTATAGTCAGATTTACATCACAAGGGAAGCCATGGGCAAAAGCTGGTAAAATGTAAAATGCATTTACACCCTAACAAATGTTGATTTTTGGATCAAGTTTTTATCTTGAATTACGAATACTCATTAACTTGGACCACATCACGCTTGAATGTACTTGTACCTATAAATAAAGAAAAATAATTGTACCTCTGTCTAAACTTATATTCCACCCTGTTGTAAGTAAATTGAAGTGTTAATTTTGGATATTAAAAGCATATTTACGTTTTCGTCTGTTGTCTAAAAGGCAGAATTCATTGAGTATATTGACTTTCAAATATGATTATGAGAATAAAGGATTTGTACACTATAGTATAAGTATAGTCACTTATTTTTTTATAAATATAGCTATAGAGTGTCTGTACCCGACTGGATCGCGACCACCGTACACCAGGTGGAACACCCGCCATAGTGGCACGTTTGGGCGTGTCGCGTTCCGGGATCAGCCGGTGTATATCCAGCAACCGGGGGGCTGTCCCTGACTGGGTCGCTTTCAGGCCGGCATGACAGCGGCGACCGGCGATGGATAGTATGTCTTTCGGTGGTCGCCATTGTTTTTGGATTGTACTGTGCTTACCATCAGGCACAGTACAATCACTTTGCCAAGCTACAATAAAAAAAAAAAAAATACACTCTACTCCGTTCGCGTTGATTATAATATGATACTCTCATCATCTTCTTACCCTTATCCCGCCTACGTAGGGTCGCCACAACATGTTTTATTTTTCCATTCTCCTATCAGATGTCCTCTCAGTATTCACACCTTTTACACACATATCATTTTTCACGCAATCTATCCATACCCTTTTAGGTCTTCCTCTACTCGTATATCTGTCCATCATAATCAAAACTTTTCTAGTTACATGGTTTTCATGTCTCCTCATGACGTGCCCATACCATGCTAAGCTATTACTCCTCAACTTCTCTGTCACTGGTGCTATTTTCAAACTTCCTATAATATAATAATAAAATATTTAAAAAAATAAAAAACGATGCAGAGGAAGCGAAACTTCTTTAGCATATATGTATTAAATTATCTATATATGACAAAGGCTCATAAACTATATACTATACGAAGGCCCGTAGTATAAATATTAAATTATACATTTACTCATTTTAGAATACTATTAGACCCAGACAGACACTTATACATACTTACACATACACATAAATACATACCTACCTTATACAATTTTTTCCCTATCATGCTATAAGAAGTTTCACTTCAATAACTGAAGGCTAAAGTAGCTGTGTATTAATGATGGATTTTTTCGGATCAGTAGTACCTGAGACTGCTTTGTACAAACTAACAAACGTTACCTCTTTCTAATATTAGTATAGCTTTTTATTTGTTACATAATATACGAAATCGATGAGGTGTACACTATAAGTAAGCAGGTAATAACACCTCAAAGAGTTTTTTAAGGTAGCTTTCGTATTAGGAATCAAGCGTTGTATCGAAGGGGACTTTACAACAGTGAAAGAGAGACAGAAAGTTGCATGTAGGAGTAACGCGCTTTTTGCTTACGTGACGATTTCTATCAATTAACTCCACCGTAAGCCACGTCAAGGTACTTAATTCTATAAAAAAATTTTGTAATCTAAGCTGCATAGAAAATCATAGCATCCGTTAATAAAGAACGAATTTACGTAGAATATATGACGCTTTAGAATTGATCGCCTCCATGGTTCACAAATTTCACACAGTCGGTGGTCATGGCACGCTATTGTTTCGGCTCGCCGTAGATGGGTCATCTGCATTATGGATTTATTATTGTTAAAGATTAATCGCCGAATCGATTCACGTGTTGCATTAACAGACATTTATCTCGGTCGGGAAATTCGCCAATTTTATTGGGCGAATAAAATACGATAAGTGTCTTGCCACAACAGTTTTATTTGCAACTAGCTGTGCTCACGACTTCGTCCACGTGGAACCCGATGTACAAAACAATGGCTAATAAAGTCATCTGTATCTATTACGTCTAATTCTATCAACTTTTCTCTCGTACTTAAGTCGCGTCGTCATTAAAATTACAATAACTTTTGATAGACCGAACCGATTTTAATGAAACAAAGATTAAATATTACTCGAAGATATGCTTTATGATTTTCTTGAAAATGTTTTATCGTGAATGCAGTATATTAGCAGTGATCCGTGTTGAAACAAACAGACAGACAGACAGACATTTATAAAAATGGTTGAAATGTATTTTATTACTTACCCATTTGTAGACACGTTAGATTTATAATATTATTATAGGTATAGATTTATGAAAAAGACAAAGCTGAAGAAAGGAGGATGGATGTAGTAAAATCTGAATTGAGTTCAGAATATAATTTGATTTTTATTCTAGGTACCATTTAGGCTGAGAGATTTTTGCCACTTTGCTTGGTAAAGCTATAAGATAGTATTATTGGCATGATGGTGGGACATTTTATAATACCTAAATCCTTTAAGTTGAAAATCTGTCGCCAAGATCCTGTCAGTGTATTCCGACAGCTGCACTTGAGAGTCAGCTGTAGGTTTAGTGTACTTATAATCTTAGATCACATCTTCATTTGATATCAGACGAGATTGTGTACAAAAGCTAACCTATAATCTACAAAAAAGCATTATATGCCAACAACGATATTTTGAAAAATTACCCGTTATGTACAACATAAAGCCTGATCGGAGCAGTAATTTTAAAGATTAACTTCTATCTTACTACTAATAAAGGTGTAAAGACCTATCGTAATACTATTATGAGAGAGACGAACTTCTTAGCCTTCCATGGATTCACCGTGCGGGTGCCGGGTCCATCGTGTGGCAGAGGGAGAAACTCAGAGCAGTTCCCAGGACTTGCGACCCAGGTGTAGGTTTAAGGAGGCCCCCTTTGAGATGCGCATCAACGCTCACCTTCACTGCTCGAGTTTCCCGCCCTACCTAGCCAAATTTGGTAGGAACCTGTTAGTGCAGCCTTTGATACTCGTTCTAAAATAGAACTCACTGCAGTTCTCGACAGGCCAAGGTCCTTCAGAAGGTTGTAGAGAGATTTTGCTGGTATACCTCTCGCTCCTACTTCTACCGCGTATAACTTAACCACATAGACATTTTTACTTAGTTCATTTATTAGTTCGTAATATTTATTTAATTTGATTGTGTGGTCTTTAGGAATGTTGGTTTCCCACGGTACAGTAAGCTCTACTAGTATTATATGTTTTATGTGTCTAGAGAAGAGGAATATGTCCGGTCTGGATGACGAAACACCAACATTCTCTGGGATTTTATAGTGCTTGTCATACGTATCCATTAAAATATTAAATCCATTAAAATATCAACAGTAGTTGAAAACAGTCGTAAATTTTTAAGTTAGAACGAGCATCAATTAAACGCAAATGAGTCATGTTGGATGCAGTTATCAAATTAATATAGGACTTAAGTGGAGGGTGAATTTTATTACTATTTCCAATAAGGATTAATGAGTAAGCAAAGCAAAGTAAAACTGTAAAGGATAATCCAATCAGTAATATCCAGATAAGACATATAACGTTATGGAACACCAAACTCATTTTCGTATGAATAGTTATTTAGGAACTAGTGACTGGTGAAAGTATAGATTTTAGAGTAAGTTAATTTAGACCTTCTCATCATGATAGTATAAGGATGGAAAAAAATTAATCAAAATCAAATTTGAAATATAAATAGTAATCTACGTCCGGTACCGCTAGGATACACTCGATAAGCGAGACTACAACGCCACCGGAACATTAACACTAGCACCACTATATTCTAAAAATATCAATTCTTTACTTTTAGTAGGTGGTAGAGCCACGCTGAAGCTACTATTGGTTTCAGCATGAATGGGTCGGCTCGCCCGGGATACTACCACCCTCTAACAGAAAACCGACGTGAAGTAACAGTACTTGCGTTGTTGCGTTTCGTTCAGTCAGTGAGAGCGCCAGATACCCAAATCTCTTCCCCCCCTCCCCACTTCGCCACTGCTCCTTTTTAAAACACAGGCTGACAACGCACTTGCGACTCTTCTGGTGTTGTAAGTGTTTATGGACGATGGTGATCACTTAACATCAGGTGACCCACCTGTTCGTTTGCCTCCTAAGATATAAAAAAAACATAAATAAACACGAATTATATAGAATTGATGTATAACTTAAATAACAATAATTTTATCGTTATTATTATTTTTGTGTTACTAAATTATTTTGGGGAAATTTGAGTAAATAGTAATTGCTTCGACTTCCACAGTTCATAACATAAAAAGGCAACTCTGCACGCACTCCTATGTGGAAATTGTTGAAAGGCGAAGCTTTGCCCGAATAAATAGTCACAGTGTACCTACAGAGAGTTAATTAGTATCCCTGACCGCATAACGTAACAAAAACTAATAAAATGCTGTTTTTCATTGCTTTATCAAGTGTATTAAATAATGAAGATTACAAACAAATGAATTACAAAGTAAGTAAACCTCCGACTGAGCGATCAGCGTAAAATAATTTATTACAGTATCTATAGACAGAAGTTACTTTTATTAGTTTCCATTACTTGATTAAAATGATTAATTCTATTAAAATAATGCAATTACATTAATAGATAATTCATCCAACGCTGTTCGAGTTTGCACAAAGGAACGCCCAACATAAATAACAATTTCACACCCAATTTAAATCTTCAAAGGTAAACGAATCACTGTATTTCTACTGTGTAACAAAGTTTCTATGCTCTCGTCTTGAATAATTTGGTTTCCTTTCACGCTCATTAGCTTTGTGTAAACGGCCACACGTTATGCTCATTATTTGCGCATGATTTATTTGGAATGAGCATGTAAGGTAAATTTGTTTTCTTTGGCGAACTGTTGTTGTTCACTTGCATAATTATTATTTGCCTTACGTTTGATTAATAGGTTTACGTTTCATATGAATTATGTGAGGACATTCTATTTGTTGGAGTTAGTTATTCTCTAAAGAAATCTAGATCATTAGGAGACGCCGGTCGATGTTTTATGGAAGAAAGAAAACATGTTGCGTTCGATATATGTTTTATTACTTGTAAACAAACTTTACTGGCTTTTTTTAATGTTCTTAATTTGCTGTGTAAAGGCTGTTAGCTATACATTATTAGTAGAAAAGCCTGACATTCTATTCCTTGTGAGTTCTATTTATTTGAAGGCGTTGATGCTATGCTTCTTTGACTAGATGATACTATAATAACAGAAAAATAGTATCAATATATTGACACACACAAACGCCAACGACAAAATAGATAAAAAAATATAATAAAGGACAGGGCGTTATAAATTTTATAAAGTGAGTAAACTTTTCTTTATAAATACCCATAACTTCGATTTATAATTTCCGAGTTAGCTACTTCATCGCAAGTGTATCAAAATCGGAAACTAATTAGTCAGTGTAAACACCTCTCCATGGGACGCAGAGCAAACATCTCAAGATGAAGCGATCACTTAGTTTAAACTTGAAACTAGTGGCTTACTTAGGGAGACGATGAATTGCAGTTTAAAATTACTGTCTTGATTTTACTGACAATAATCTTTCACAAACATTTAGTTTGATAATAGTATAATTCTATCATCATATTGTTCTTCTACTAATGAAATTAGAAATAAAGCAGAAGATATATCTATCCTTTAATGAAATTATTAATCAATAAATTAATTCAAATTTATGACTACTGTATTCCTCGCTACTTGTAAAAGAGCGCTTTTTGCTAAAAGTGTACTTATGTCGATTGTTAATAGAAATTCATCTTTTTGTTATTGTTGTTATATTAATGGACACGCGATACTGGTGTATGAATTCTCCAAAACTATAATCTATTCTATATACTGTACTAGTAATTACTGACAGTGTAAATAGATCAGCAATGTAGGATAATTATATTGATTTTCAACATCAATTCATCTTTATGTTATTCTACATAACTATAATCGATACTATAACGTTATAAAGATTAAAAGATTCTCTGTAGCCTATTATTTGCCAATACCAGTTAAATTTGAAAGGTTAAGAGAAATTGAAAAGTTAAATAAGTGTAGCTCAGAATGTTAGACGATACGAAATATGTAACCGTAATGGAACAACTATTCATAGATTTCAATGACGAAAACGTATTTACAAATCACGGCACTTCGTTAAAGTAGATATAAAATAAATATATTATTCACATTAAATTGAGAAATGAAATAAAGTTTAAAAAATTGCGCACAACGTTATCTCTTCATAATAACTTGGCCAAGATTTGTACCGTTCTTATTTGTTTTTTTCTTTATTTACTTCTGTAATTACTACATTTCAGTTCTACCTTACAATATTATTTATTAGTGCTAAGTGACTTTCTGTGTTCGAATGATTTGTAGCAGTCTCGGCTGATTAATTTACGTAACATTCAGTTAAGAGAACGCTAAGTAATTATGAATTATATAATATTATAATTTGTAATAGTAATAAGATTTAATGGTAGACGTGATAATTATTAAATAAATATTATGATTATATCACCTAATTAACTAGAAATACAACAATATGACTTGTGAAAATTATAATTATGAAATCAATTATACTGTCTATAATCATTGTTATGGAAATTATAGCTATTTTAGCATCATTACATAGTATAAAACAAAGTCGTCTACCGCGTCTGTCTGTCTGTCTGTTCGCGATAAACTCAAAAACGACCGAACGGATTTTCATGCGGTTTTCACCTGTGGATAAAGTGATTGGTGGGGAACGTTTTAGTATATAATTTGTCAAAGATTTTTTCATAATCAGGGCGGTACAACGTCTGCCGGGCCCGCTAGTTATGGTATAAAAGTGAAATTATTTTTAACTATATTTGGAGAATAACGATGTTTTTATGTCTTTGATCTATTATATAATCTGGGCCTTATCAAAAATAGCAAACTTATTCATACCATAAGAAAAATAGTGACGATAATAAAGAATAATTCTCATACAACAGGTTATTTTTCATTGATATTTAAATAGCTGTGATTTAAATGTCGTATGCTTAAATATCATTTGAATTCAAATGTAGCGATATCACACATTTTCAGGTCCGAATAATCATGTTTCGGTGGTGACCAATTTACTCAAATTGTAATGAATTTATCAATATTATAAGTAGGTATATCGCTCTAAAAAGGTAAAAATATAAAAATAACGATTCTATTTTTAGAGATCTGAACAAATGTTACATGAAACAGAACAAAATAAATAAGCCAATAAATCCGGAGCTCCACTGAAAAAGCTTTGATCTCTGAGTTGTAAATTGTTATGTCTATATTTACATAGAGTTACCGCTCGTGGGATAAATCAAATACATTTGGATGCAGTTGTGTGTGTATTATTGAATACCTGTAGACGAATGTGATGATGTTATACGAGCGTAATATTTTTTTTAATTCTTTGTAGATTTAAACGTTAGCCTTCAATCTCACCTGGTTAAATGACAATGTAAACACGCCAAATCTAGAGGGCTGACTCTCCAGTGCAATTGTCGGAGCATATCTGTAGATGCCTGGCGATTATTTTTTAACACAAGAGTGATAGCAATTCAGGTGAGTATTACTAAATATTCAATAACTATGCTATATTTCACTATGCTACGTTTGCCTTCATCGAAAATTGCTTACTATATTCCGTTAGGAACTGCGATGCTGCCATCGTTTGAAATTGATAAACATTGTTCTAATTGTTCTATGTTTCTTTATTTAATAGTGTAATTGTTGTATATTATCTTAATAATATGTGGGTGGTTGTATCCACGCCTATTTAAGTAATATCGCTTGTCAAATATACTCAGTGTGTTACTAGCTACAACCCTAGCTAAAACAACCCAGTCATCGAGAAGAACCAGCAAGAAACTTGATCTGGTATATCTTCTTGATCTGGTATATCTTCTTGATCTGGTATATTTTCTTGATCTGGTATATCTTCTTGATCTGTTATATCTTTTCGTGATACATATTTGTATAAACATGTATATTTACATTCGTTTTTGGTGGATGCACAGAGAGGGACCTCATTACCAGACATCACAGACTAACACACCGTAGTGATTATCGCGTACTTAAAAAAATTCTGTTATGTAATAAACATTGTTGATATATATTAAAATATTACAAAATAATGACTAAAATTAATGTTTACTATCAATAATGTATTCATTTCATTATCTTAAAAATTAATCGGAATAATAAGTTTCAAGTTTGTGTGAACTACACACAACAACTATTTAACTTATTTTTTAAGTTTAGATTTCAGGTAGCCTTAAATTATAGCGTAAATATCATACATACTAATAAACAGTAGCATATAGACCGCTATATGTAAATGGGACCTTCTATTGAATAAGCATGAGACGCCGGGTTGCAAATTGCGACGCCTTTGATCGCGAGGCTTCGCTATTAGTGATGCAGAACCGGCTTTAATTAAGTATTTTTCTTTCTTAACGAGTTCTTCTAATGCGGATAATCTTTTATTGTTCTAAGTTGTAAGTACTGAATATTAGAGACTTTGAAACTTAATTTATTTTTATTTGTAACAAAGAGGTACAATTATAGATAACAGACAGAGGGGTACATGGATAATGAAATTATTTTAGCAGCACAAATCTGAAAACCACTTTTAAATTTTCTATTCTAAAAATAAACATATCCTACATGTTCGCGACAATTTATTGTCGTATTTAATAGTAATTTTGCTAATATAGTTATAGTTAATAGATAGTTTTGTCCGCAAATAAATATATCTGGTTTATCGTGTTTTATTTTACGATATAAGAAATGGTTTTTATGCATTATAATAGTGTAACTGTCATAGGTATACGAGTAGGTACATATCGCAATAGTTGTGCACGTTTGTTAAATCATGTACTTTTCATGTATAGTAGTAATGTTTATTCGATCGTGTTTTATAGTAAATTTGTAATAGATATAACACATGTACTATTGGGTATTAAACGCTGTGCATAGATCTAACAATGTTTAGAATAGTTGTAATTGATACAGAATTGTTTAATATATTGCTTAGATATTAAGAATATTGTAATAAAGAAATAGAAAGCGAAGGACTCATCGCAATACCGCCCCGTCTGTGTAGTTAGTTAGGACGCGCTCTGAGGCTGCGCACGCAACCAAGAGCCCTGATTGGCGGAGCGTCGCAGGCGTGCGTAAGGGGTTCTTTGTCCCGAAAACGTGCCTCAGAGCAGCCTTAAAAACGGGCACGGGCGGTATAGATGTCCTGTTTTGAACTAGTCTGTTCACACATCGTTCGCTGCTTCACTAGTCACAAATCTTTTATTGCGAGAAAACCTCAACGTTCTTCAAGTTCAACTTCGGAATCAGCAAATCATCGCTATAGTTGTGAGTCATTCGGAGGTGGCTCACACTAAGTAAATTTATTCATGACATACAATGCAATACTATAATACATAATATGTGTAAGTTGACGTCTATGATTCAGGTACAAATCTCTTATAATTTCTTAGGCTATCGTGAAATATGTCTTGGTTAACACAAAATTGCGAACTTGACCAAGACAATTTTATCTTTCTACTAATCCGCCACTTGTTTTATAAAATGAGTCACCTGCAAAACATTATATTTGGTAAAAGGATGCATAAACACAGAAGAAATTAACGTAAATTTAATACAATAAACCGTGTATTCATTTCGGGTTTGAAATTATAACAAACCGCCCAAATAAATTACGTCCATTTTCCAGTATATTCATTATGTTCCACTACGTATTTCATTTTCAAATTTATTCAGTTATGTTTTAATAACTTTGATCAACAAAATGGTTTTTAATTAATCATATGACTATTATACAAGGTACTAAAATTGTGAGCATAAATATTTTGCATTGTATGTTGATAAATAATTGAAGTTTATGTGAAGTTAAGTTTAAGTTAATAATTCTATAACATTCTGAACAGAAAGTAGGTCCATGAGTAAAAACGTGCACGTGATTATGTTTCTGTGTATATAATATGTATTTAGGAATATATATATATATTTGTGATGTAAGATTTCTATAGCACTCTTAGGTTACGGTCAATCTATATAATATTGTTACGCACATGATCAAATAAGTGACGTCTAAAGAAATTTATGTCTTCTCGGAAAAGTAAAAATTAAATAGACTCATTTTTCACACAGTTTACACTATGTTTCTCACTTGAATCTTATGAGGTCGCAGTGTCCTTGAAGATTCCTTACCTTTGCGTATCCTTTCCAATATACTGAATAGAACTCAACTCGGATACCCTGTGGCACACTTATATACCTTACAAAGTGGATGGTGGAAATCTCAGGAAAGCTGGCTTCATTATTTTATTTGACCAGATTCGAGGCGTGCTATTTTTAGAACCCTATTGTTATTACAATATTCGTGGCAAAAAGACATGAATGTATGCTCCTGTTTCTCACGGTTGATGACCTATTCATTGTTTATTTGTAACAATGAGTTTGCACATGGTATGTAATAGTAGTTGATACTCTTAAGATAGTCAAGACACACCTAAGAAGATTTAATACGCTAACAAATAGATGGTTTATGGGATGTTTCTGATACGACGTCCTACCGAGCATACAATGCACTACTGTATGTGTAGAATCTAATCTATAACTATATTATCATCATTAGCCTGTAGGAGACCTACTACAGGGTCATAAGCCTATTCCGGTAGGAAGGTATGGGCATAATCACCCATTGCACCCATAATCACGCATTGGTGATTTCAAACTCTGAGAGATTCAAAGTTCTATATTTTCCCACATACAGTGGTACTACAAGAATATTTCTCAGGTTCAGGTTTCTTCGCGATGTTTTTCTTCTCCGTCAGCCTATAGTGTTACTAATTTAAATTAGTAAATGTACGCGAATTCCAAAAAAATCGTTGGTAGATGCCGGGGTTCGAACCTGCTGACATCGGATTGATATTCCACCGGTCAAACCACTAGACCACTAGGACTTTTCTAGAGACATAGGTAATTTAAAATTATGAATTATAAGCCAGAAAAGATTAGTCACGAAATCAAATAAAATGAAAGTCGAAGTAATTTTATTAACTAAGCGTACTATTGACCTAGTATTTAGTACTTACCCATTGCGAATTATTGACTAGAAACAATAAATACTAAATTATATAGGAAAGGTAATAATTATGTTACTTAGTTACTATTAGCTGTATACTGCTGACTGAATACCTTAAAATGGCGACCGACAACTTTGCACCACATTCATAGTAATTACTTCATAGTTAACTGTATATTATATTTTAAGTATTCACTCTTATCATCAACTAGCTTCTGCCCGTGAACCTTGTCCGTGGAGAATAGTTACTTTGGGCTAACGCTAACACGCAGCGGAACCCCTCAAAACGGAAAAAAAACCATTCTTTATTGTTGCTCCGCTCCTATTGGTCTTAGCGTGATATAGCCTTCCTCAGTAAATGTAGCTCATTTATCTAATATTGAAATAATTTTTCGAACATGACTATTAGTTCTTGAGGTTAACGCGTTTAAGCAAACAAACTCTGTAGCTTTATAATCATTACATAGTATAAAACAAAGTTCCCTACCGCATCTGTCTGTCTGTTTGTTAGCGATAAACTCAAAAACTACTGAACCGATCTTTATGCGATTTTCACCAGTGGATAAAGTGATTCACGAGGAACGTTTTGGTGTATAATTTCTCGAGGATTTTTGTATAATCAGAGCGGGACAACGTCTGCCGGGCCCGCTAGTCTATACATATAATAAGAATGTAAATCTAACGTGTCTGTACTTTTTCGATATCCGTGAAAAAAATTATTGCAGGTGTCTTGGAATAAGTAATATAATACATTTCAATCATTTTTAGAAATGTCTGTCTGTTTGTATGAACACGCATCGAGTATAGTACTGCTAAAGTATTCGGTTTACAATAAACCCTCAGCAAGAAAATCATATCCTCGAGAGTAACTTAGTGTTTGTTCCATTAAAATCGGTCCAGTCTATCAAAACTTATTGTAGTTTTAATGACGAACGACGTAAGTACGAGAGAAAAGTAGACAAGTAAATGGACTTAATACATTCAGATGACTTTATTAATCACTGTTTTCTACATCAGCTTCCACGCAGACGAAGTCGCGGGCACAGCTAGTATTACAATATAAGTATAGATATTCGATATTGGTAAATTGGTCAAATGATAGAGAAGAGTGATGTGGATGACGTCATATTTTTAATATAGTCTCGTATAACTTTTTAATAAATAGTCCTTACTTAAAGCCATAAAAACAAAGAAAATAGTTTTACGGCAAAAAGTGCTCGGAATTTCATGATATTTGAAATAAAGTATCGACGCAGAACAAAAAAAAAAGGTCAAAGCAAACGAGAGGAAGCGTGGAAGGAAGTAAGTTTCTCTTTAGAAAAGCAATCGAATCGAGCTCGTTGGGAATCGTTTTTCACTATCTGTAACGATGCTCTTATGTTTCAGCCGATCAATTGGGGAATATTTATTCTGATTAAAAACATGAATTCACTTTTTTTAAATATGTTTCTCTCTGGAACAAATTTAAGTAAAAGCGAATGGAATGTAACGAATAACACGAATCATTAATGTGTTTTCCTAATATTTTGATTTTGTAGTATTTAATACAAGACCAATAAGAATACATAAGTAAATACATATTTAATTTCTATATATCAAAATGTAAATCGAACGTGTCTGTGCTTTTTAGATTTTTGGAAAAAAATATTACAGGTGTCGAGGAGTAAGTAATAAAATAATTTTCAATCATTTTTAGTAATGTTTGTCTATCTTTCTATCTGTTTGTTTGAACACGCAACACTGTTAAAGTACTACATTCATGATATAACCTTTTTAAGAAAATCATGGAGCGTATTTTCGAGTAACATTTAGTCTTTTATTTATTAAAATCGGTTCGATCTATTAAAAGTTATTGTAATTTTAATGACGACGCGACTTAAAGACGAGAGGAAAGTAGATAAGTAAATGGACCTAATACAATCAGACTTTATTAGTCACTGTTTTTTATATATGGTTCCACGCGGACGAAGTCGCAGGCACAGCTGGTTACAAATACAAGACTTTCTAATGTAAATTAAAAAAAAGAATCACTAATAACGCAGTTAGGCAAGCTTGAATAAATCCGTTGTGTAACGAGTCGACGCAGGCATTCACAGTTCGATAATGCTCGGATATCACCGGAAGCCAGGTCCGTGCTATAATTTCTTTTTCGCTTAGCGTACTTTCAGACCTACCAATTGGGTGGAAATTATTCCATTCTTAATGGTTGTATTGTGATGTTAAATAAATGTAACCTTTCTGAATTATCAGAATATAAAAAAAAATGTTATTCCACCAAGCGTGTTCAAACAATACCTCATGTAAGAATTAGAATCACTGCTAATTTTGGGAAGAAAAATCAAATACGAGCTTGAGGATACATTTTTAATAGGTTAAATAAAATCTTTAACAAATAGAGTTTAGAATATAACGTGACCCGAACAAAATAGCTATCCTGAATTATTGGCATAGCAAAAACTTTCACAAAGGCGACCTAATTCGGACGTCCCTCAATAAAATAAGGCCTAACTGTTCAACTTTTAGCATTTGAAAACTTTCAGCTACCTATTTTGTTAGGTCCTTTAATGGCTTTAATGTGTTTTAATGGATGTAATTTTTCTCGTTTTAAACATTTTAAAATCGTTTCAAACCTCATAATAATACATTACCATCATCGTGAAAATGTGCATTCAAGTGTTTTTCTTAATAAGAAGGCTGTAAAACAATATTTTTTACTATTTCGCCAATAGTCTCTAGTTCATTGTTATCGTTATTACGTTTACTATTGTAACTTATTTATTTATTATATTTTTGGCAACCAATATTCTAGTGGATTATTACTGTTATCATCGAGTAAGTAACGATATAATAAGTTTCTTGCGATCATTTCAATGAACTAACAAGATGGTGGCTTTTTGTGGCAAGTCAGAATCCATGCGACGTGGTATTATTTCCCATCCACTTCATTTGTGCATAATAACTAAACTATATTACGTAAAACACCACCAATATTACACACAAGACCATGAATAAAATACGAAAGCCACTACATGACATTCCAAGATCCCGACAAAAATTCTTATTGTTAACATGGGCAAAATCGAAGACGGTTGCATGTAACTATAAAAAAATTGTTACTAACTCATTTACGTCTTGTAGATCGACTATTGTGGAATGTAGAAAACTAGAGTTCGCATCAAATATTGTGTTAAAGACAGAAACAGATAATATATAGTAACTAGAGAGACGTGGAATGAATAAACAATAGAAGCAATCAGCGTTTGAGCTCATTCCGTTGCGATACCGTCGTATAAAGAGATATGACACGCTCGATTTGCGGACAACAAGGGAGTTCGTTCAATATGAACTCAGTGTTATATTCGCAATTTTGTATTTGTTCGGACTAACCGGTTCTATATTTGACATGTTTTATCCATTTAATCTATGTTTTACCTTTCACAGTTATTTTGTAAATCGTATCCTTAGGTTTTACACCTATATGGGTCAATTGTTATAGCATACCAAAGATTACCTCCTTCAAATCAATCTATATCTAGAAATCTAATCTAGATCTAGATCAAAATCTAGAATCACCCTCTTTCTATTTGACCTAATTAATATCATAAATATGAAAGTGAATTTGTTTATATGTTACACTTTCATGCCTTAATTACTCAACCAATTATCATGTACATATGAGAGTCTTGGATTCTTTTCATCCAGGAAAAATTTTACTGTTCACCAAAAATAGACCAAATCAACGCCTAGCGTAATCGATCAAAAGCTAGTTGTACCATAGAGAAATAATACTCATTCTACCATACATATAAACAAAGAATTTGACAAAATGCAAATCCAAACAATAGACTCTACCTTTGTACTAACCAGTACTTAGTAATCTATCAGAATGACCTCCTATAGAATTGCATGGTCATTTATTAATTCCATTACTTTATAAAAAGTGTCAAATTGATTTCAAATACATTTCAACGCATTTCATAACCTTTCCGATTACTATTCTGATTAACTCGTTACAAATGTATTTACAGGCATGTAATAGAGTAAGCTATACAAATAAGTAAAATAACAGCATCTTTTTGTAATTTAGAAATGAAAGCTTTTTATTGACCTCATATTGGCACGTTACCAAAACCCAAATATGCGTTTTAGAAGTTTAGTGTCCGTTTATTTGTTCGGAACTGGTAAAACAGATTTTGGCGATACTTTTGTTGGCAGACTTTTACATAATGTAATAAGTGTGAAACAGTATTAATAAAAATGTGATTTAGAAATTTAAAAATAATCCACTTTTAATCCAACAAGAGACAAATTTCCAAACTATGAACAATACTTTATTCAGTTTATGCTTCGAGAAGGCGCTTATGAACATTAAAAATACCACCATTAAAATAACTCAATCAACTAGAATAGCTGGTAAGAAGCTCGATTCTTTTTTTTGCATACTTTTTTATTGCAACAAGTTTTCTTCATTACAGCTAAAGAAAGTCACATTGTAGTAGATGTACAGAGAGGGGTGTCGTTTCCAGACATCACTATAGTCCCCTTAATTATCTTTTTGAAAGTAAAACATACTTGTTGAGATTGAAAGTATTATCAGGCAAACGGACGATGTACCTCAGAACCTTAGATTTGCAAATCTCTATGGTTATACAATTTCTATTGGTTTTTAATCCAGCTAAAAACATGCTAATGTTTTCAGTGCGATAATCATACCCGTCCTTAATAAAATTGTTTTATTTAACATTTGCGAATACACGTTGAATATTAAAGATTATATTCACGTAAATCAAGTCAAAAGTACCAGCAAGTAATAAATTGTTGTAGGTTTTACTTTAAAATAGGTAAACTATGTTTGATGTTGTCGGATCGAACTTCAAATATTCTGATGAAAGTTCTTATTTAATTCTTTCTTATGTAGTACTAGCGGGTCCGGCGGGCGATGTTCCACCCTGATAATAAAAAAGACCTTGACAAATTATATACCAAAACGTTCCTTATAAATCATTTTATCTACTGGTGAAAACCGCATGAAGATCCGTTCAGTAGTTTTTGAGTTTATCGCGAACAGACAGACAGACAGACGTGGTAGGGGACTTTGTTTTATACTATGTAATGATAATGATGATATGTTTAATTGCTGAAATTTTGTTTGAAAAGTCTACACTAATAAATAATAGCAATTATCCCTATTGGTTACAAAACACAAAATGTTGAAGGTTTGCCTTTTAAATAAGTTGGCAAACTGCCAAGTATATTCAATAGATTGTAATACGAAGATAATAAGGATTTATTTGAAAGTGTTAGACATTTACATGGGCAGTAGGGAATTTCCTGCAACCATGTAAGACTGCAGTTAGTTGTTAAGGTTAATCTATAAATATACATTATTAAAGTGTTTTCGATTTCTCTGGGCTGATGTCTGAAATTATAAGATCTGTTTTAACTATTTTTTAGGTATTGTCAGAGTAATATTATTTAACCTACATATCATTGCGATTACCTATAGAGTCTACGCTATCATTATAAAATTAAAACCTGGTAATTTAAAATCGGTGAAAGTGTTATAGTGGTTTAGTAGTAAAGATAAAAACAAATCCGGATAGAGTAAAGATAAAGTTTTTTACACTTTATAAGCAAGCGTTTGACCACAGTCTCATGTCATGTCAAATGATGATATGGGCTAGGATGATAAACTTATCAAATCTAGAGGGGGCTGGCTCTCAAGTGCAGCTACCGGAACATACAAACAGATGTTTTGTAACAGAATTTTCAACTAGAGGGTGGTAGCTAGTCAGACGGACTTAGGAAAACCACCATGCTGTGATTCCATCAAACTGTTTTCTTTCAACAAAAGCTCCGACTTAGTTGCAAGGGTTCAAACATACGTCAATCGACGCCGGTATCCGGTATCAACTAAGCCATGAAGTTGTTAGGAAACTATAAGCAATATAAGTTCACTATTACTTAATTATTCTATGAAAATAAGAAATATAAAATTACTAACGTAAAAGAAAGGAAAATTTTCATAACGTAAGAATGTTAAAAACATTAAAATAGACGACCGAACTACACCGTATTGAAAAGAACGCATATCAAATCTATTCTATTTGCACATTCAACGATACACATATTACGCATGATAGAAGCATGTTATCCGCAGCTGTGGAGTTTAACAAAGGATCCGTAGAATTGTCGAGGAAACTAAAAGCGTGAATCGAAAAGTTTTGCATTATCATAATATTGTTGGGAACGGGCTTGGTAACTACAGGCTGGTCGTTTTTGTTCCGCATACTATTGTGACTCTGCTACTGCAAAATTATATTCAACTAGCTTTTACTCGTGACTTGGCTCATATTCATGTGGATTTGTTCTATCCTTCGGGACGTGAACAACACATTTTTTCCTCACGAAAAGTACCCTATATGCTTTTCTGGAACATGCATGCAAAATTTTATAATGATCGGTTGTGTGGTTAAGGATTGAAAGCGTAACAAACAAACAAGAAATCTCATATTCACATTTCGAATATTAATTAAGACTCTAAGTTATAATTGAGTTATCCTTGTTATAATAAATATGGCTATTCTAACCAAATCCAGTAAAGCGACCTACCTGTACAACCTGAAACTGCCAGGTAGCTTCTTCGACGGGCGCGTTCTGGTTGATCCTGAAACGCTACCAGTGTTACAATTACAATAACTTTTGATAGAGTGACCCGATTTTAAAGAAACCAAGATTAAATGTTACTCCAGGCTATGCTTTCGATCTAGATCTAGACACTCTAAAATCAAAAAGTAAATTTAATGAGTTTTTCGAAATAATTTCTACGACTCAGATAGTTATTTCTAAAGTGTGCCAGAATAAAAAATATATACAGAGACTTCAGGTTTAAGGAAGCATCTACTATCTGTCTACGAGAAGGAATTGCATATTTTTATTCCAGCAAATAGTCCTTGAAAAACTTGTTAATTATGAATTCAGTTAATTTGATTGGACTTTACTATAAGCTAAAAATCTACCTATCTGTTGGATTGTTCTAAAGTTTAACCTAACGTGTTTAATAAAGACAAATAGGTAATAGTAAAATTTGCAAGACTTGCAAGTGTCTTGCTGCAAGACCAAGACCAAGACCAAGACCAAGACTGAGGGTGCAATACCAAGACCAAGACCAAGACCAGGTGTATTAACGCAAGACCAATACCAAGACCAAGCCAAGTCTCGTCTTGGTCTTGCATTTGGGCAACACTATTACCGGGCAACCGGGTATTTGATAGAACTAGACGAGAGAGTGGGTTAGTACTAGCGCAACTGCTTTACCATTTAAAACAATTCACGCGCAGATGTACATGGCAAGACTTTGGAATTTTTTAATCATAGGTTATCTTAATTATCTACTGTAAGTATCTGTAAAAAATTATAATTATTATATTTCATATAAATATATACACTTAGAAACAAATTTATCTGATACAAATAAAAAATGTTTGTACTTAAGAAAATGAAATGTTTGTTGTATTTTAAATCCAATTTTATTTACTATTCAACAATGAACTTTATATTTTTATATCTAACAATTTATATGGAATATAAATGTAATAAATATGGAAAAAAGTAATAAATTCATTCGAAGCAACATACAAATAAGTATTTAAATTTATATTAAATAGACTCAGTAGAGATCCCTCAGTATGCACGCAAAGTTTTTTAAAGTGAAAATTTCTTTAGACGCGTTGATCGCTATTTTTTTGGCAGGAAATCATTTAATAATTTCTCGTCATGACATGCTAGCATGACTGACCGTATTGCGCTGTCGTAGCTTGCGTCAGACTAGCGACGCGTAGTATAAGAGCCTGCGTACATTTAATATTGTTATTTTGTATTGGGATAGTGCAGCCCTTTATATGTTTAATGAATTAATAACTTGTATAAAAAAGTATAAAGTTGTCATTCGGAGTACCAATAAATAAAAGAGAGACTAATGATAATAATTTCGATTGACAAATTATGAAATTAAAAAAATTCACACTACAATTAATTTAAAAATTCAAAAGAGAACACAGTTTAAACTCCAATGCTTTGAGTTTTCACTTCTGTCAGCAGTCCTTATGACTGCCTCGACTTTTTTTTCAATCCTTCTATGGTTGAATTTGTTATCATAAGAAAATATACATACAGCCTGTATGTTGACACTAAAGTTGATCTTGGTTTAAAGATGAGTCAGTTGAAATACTGAGTCCATTGTTCGTAGATCAACCCAAGTTCTCCTTGTTGTTTCTGCAGTAACCTGAAAATTATATTGTTCTGTTTGTGTGCATCCTTTATTATGAATTTGTTTGGAAGAGTAGCTATGACATTTTATTTCTTAAAAAAAATACTTTTGTAGGTTTTGTATATTCTTAGTAGTGCCGACACGCAATCAATTAAGCCATCATTGCTTCAGATTTTTTTTATTTTTGCCTTTATGTATTAAATTTCGGTATCTATGAATGATGGTGACGTATATCTAGACTGTGCATTCATCAAAAACGAATGTTACTATCTATGTTTGTAGAGTTACGTATCATTTCCGGTTCTTCTCGATTACGGGATTGTTTTTCGAACCGGTAGTAGCTTTGACGTTTATAAGTGACTTCTCATGGTCTAAAATGAATAAAGATTTTTTGATTGGTTGTGATTTTGTGTGTTCGTAATTATTTTTATTAACGGTTAGGCCGATTTTGATGTTTTTTTACATACGCTACAATTTTGATAGCCTTTAGTATATTTCGACCAAAATATAATAATTCAATTTTCAGCTTCCAAAACCCCTTTAATAATTTTTACGCATTTTTTTGTATCTGGACGTCTGCCTACTAGATCCGTTATTATTGTTATAAATTTCGTAATATCTTTAACTTTTCTTCAAAAACATTTAATAGACAGTAATTAGGGATCATTAACTTATTCCCACACTATATAAAAGATAAAGAAGAAATTAATTAAGTTAAGGAGACTTAATAATTTTTAACACTTCTGGGATTTCGAGCAAAACGGCTTCACAGGCTCGCAAGGTACTGTATAGTAAAAGTTAATTATGTTTTCAAGTTAAAATTACTTTTAGCTTAAGTAACTTAACGCTAGATGTGTATTTTGAGCATGAATTAGGAGTTTGATTATTTTAATATGAAAAAAATTAAAATATATTATAATCTAAATCGTTATATATATAATTCTTTTGTCCGTGTGTATGTGACTGAATTCCTCCTAAACAGCTGGACAAATTTTGATCAAATTATTTGTGTGTGTTCAGATACATTCAGTAATGGTTTAGATTCACAGTTGGATCCGCTGCGGTTGAATTTTTGGATTTTTTTATTATCAAGGCAGGACAGCGTCCGCCGAGCTCACTAGTATTCTATAATATAGGATTTAACATAACGTAGGTCATAGATTATGACCATACTATGTGGAATTTTTCGTAGATGCTTCTAGACTTGTTTTTTGGATTAGATGAATAATGGCATTTTTTTAATGATCAACAATGCGGGCTTCAGCTAGTTAATAATATAATTAATTCTCATTCGTGATACCTGAAAGACTTTCTACTGAATCATTCTTAATATTAAACTTACTTTCGTTGATGTATATAATTTTTTGTCGTATACCTGAGTATTACGGTATTATATTGTATATATGTATATGAGGCGTTTTTTATCACTTTTATTTGGGGGCTCGCTAATTTTTGAAAGTTGTAAGTCCATAACTTGTTACGACTTCTACTATAGAGACAAAGCACTGCGACGCGGTAACTGTCCACGAACATTGACATATAAAAACCGAAGACACACAGTTTCGATTAAAAGTAGCACTCAAGACCGGCCGCGAAAACTCCCCAATATACATACATAGTTATAGTTATACGATAAACTTATGATTTTGCAAATTCAACCTTACCTGAATGATTTAAAGTTGTTTGTACAAGGATGCAAACGATGCGAGACTATTTGAAATGACCGCATAATGCTCTCATTTTTGTGTGCCGGCTGTGAGACGTTAAGTTGCATCTCGGGTTTTTGTATATCAATGTTCAAGAAAGATAGATTAGATTTCGTATTTGCATAACTTTGTCCTATTAAAAAATATTCAGTGTTTTTGAAAAGGGTACCAAAATTAACTTTCTTCAAACTCTTTCATTGTTTTCAGTTTTTATGGCTGTTTTTCGAAATTCCTTTTAAGAGCACTGTGTGCCCCCGCGTGCACCTACAAAAAAACCGTGTATATATGCAAATGAATGTCGGTGTGTTGAAGGTTAACAAACTTCAACATTGTTTGACCGATTATCATAAAAGTTGACACAATTAAGAATTTTTGCCTGGTGAAGGATTGTTACATTTAATATGACTCGCCACTAGAGGGCGTTAGGCTGTATTTTATTGTTATTAAGTTTTACATTGTAATATAAATTAGATGAAGTCGTGGGGGCTGTTGGTATATTTTGAAGCGATGAAGTCTGATATCTGTTAATGTACACTGTATCAATCGATGTTGGTGACGCCGCGGCGATGTTGACGTCACCGTAGGGGTGCGGGCGTGTGCATGCGGGGGTTTCTATGATAATTTTAAGTGGACTGTATTTGCGGGGATGCTATATTTGATATTCAACTATTGCGATCAGCTACGAAGAGGGAGACAAGGGTAGGAAGGAAACTTGGCACATACCTCGCGGCGCTGCAGTCTCCACGTGGCTAGCCGGCTAGGTGATTCTCGTTTCTCTCCACTGAGTTCTCTCTCACACAACACTTATTGTTTATAATATATGTCGGCACGTATGTAGCGATGCGTTTATTTTTCACTCGACCATGCGAAAATTCAAAATGTTAGCATGCGGCGCGGCTCGGCGCGGACACAACAACACTGACGATAGCAAACGAAACAACTGGCCGCCGCGCGTCCGTCGCGCGCGGCACGGCCAACAACACTGATGGCCGCAATCGAACTGGCGGCGCGAGCATCGCGCTACCGAACAAGCATGTGCCAGGAAAAGGTGATTGGGCAGGGCTAGAAAGGTGGCGTGACCTGATCGCAATTAATTGGTCGGGCTTCAAAGTGGCGTGATTTAATCCATAATGCGGGAATTTTCAAATATACATAAAGCGGCGCAACCAGATGTACTTTTGGTACCACATTTAAGTTGTAAATCTGTCACCAATTGCTCGTAGTTGTGTTCCAGCAATTGTACTTAAGAGTGACTGACTCTTCTTCTTCTTCTCTAAGTTTAGCATGTTTACTGTGTATATTATTTTCATTGTCATTTCCAGCCCGTGAACATTCACTGCTGAGAATAGGCCACTTTTCATGCACGACATTTAACCAGGGTTTGAGCAAATTTTATCTAAGTCTGGGCTTTTACCATACGTTCCCCTTTACTCCCATATTCTAACAGCTCCATCTATATTTTAGTGATTCTTCTATCGTTCTGCCTAGCAACATATCTTTCCCAATTCCATCTGAGTTTAGTGAAGCCAATTCCGAATCCACACCTCCTGGTCGCCCCCTACGTTACATAATAATATATATATACAGTACGTTATAATGGAGCTACGGCAACATGACGTTTTTTTGAGAAATTATCAATCAGTTGAATTAGAAGTATGAAATCTAATAAGTAGGCCAAATTCTATTGATAGACGTGTTTGCCTCTTTGTCATGAAGCATTGTCTTTCCGTTGATTTTCAAACCATAATGATTGAAAACCCAACCCAAGGGGTACGGGAAGACATTTATCGCCCATATATGCAAGTTAGTTTTTATCTTAATTGCATGCTGCTGTGATGCTGCGAACGGATTCTGGGCTTATTTTAAAAGATTTCCCACATACCAACTGGGTATATGTTTGAGTGAGTCCCTGGATAATTTGGATTCACCATTGAAAACGGTGGGTATCGCTGCAATCGGGTTGTAGGTTTATTAAGATTTTTCGTGTTTAAAAATACAATTGAAACCGGTAATAACCGATTTGGTGCAGACGAGTCCGGGTAAGCTAGTAATAATATTATTAAAATTTATTCAAGGGATTCAACGCGCGACGACTAGTTTCAAACTCGTTAAGTTTCGAGAGCGCCCTAAGCTTCAATCCGAAGGGCGTTAACACACAAACGAGAATTTACCGGATACAGTACATTTAATTTTATATCCAGGGTATTGAGGTAATTCTGAACTTGTGTCCTCGTTTAAATTTACCTAAGCGAGTATTAAATTTATTTTTAAATGATTGTAATATTCGGTAAGGATTATATAAAGTGGATTTCTAACCAAAGAGAGTTCCAAACACTTTTCTTGTTATATGACTTTCACAACAACTCATGATGTGCCCATATCAGTTAAAGTTGACTTTTCAAAAAAGTAAATGATGGGCAGGTTTGGGCAAAGGAAGTAGATTCAAATGCATCATTAAAAAAACTCGATCTCTCAATTATTCTTTTCCCCCATTCTCATTCTTCATAAGTTTAAAAAAAATTGGTTGTCTGTTAAGTCGGTTTACGGGCGATAATTTTACGTGATAACAACTCGGACGTATCAGCCGATGGAGTGGAAGAGAGGTAGATGCATCACAAGCCGAGCGCTTAGGCCGATCGCGCCTCTCTATCGCTTGTTCAGCGCTCTCGCTTACACGCTCGTCTCAGGCGGAACGTGACAATGAGTCATGCGCGTGCAGTGCGTGCAGCCGGACGGAACCGATTTATAAGAAGTTATAACGCAAAAAAAGTAAAAGAAAGGCAGTCATGGGCAAACAACATACTTCAAGAATTCACCTTGAGATTTACGACATACTTCAAGAATTCACCTTGAGATTTTTGGTTATATCAGACTTACCTATCACTTAAACTGAAACGGTGAAGGTTCATTACCTAGTATGTTCAGAAATCACGTTGATAATATGTTTTTTCTAAACATGTCTGGCTAAATACCATTCTGAATTAATAAATCTGTTGCCATCAACTAAGAGTATGTTCCGGTGGCTGCAGTTGAGAGCCTGTCGCTCAAGGTTTAGCCGGTTTATTATCTTGAACATGGTGATTTAACATCAAGTGAGATTATGGTCAACCTATAAAGTATTTAAAAAATCCTCAGCTTATCTATCACTCATCACTAGTCATTTATCTACCTACACTAAGTAACGACGAATAAAAAATATTCATTGTATAAAAAAAAAAAACTTTCATAAAACTTTTTCGATACTTCGACGTTTTATTGCCGCAAACTATGTTTTATTATCCATAACGAAAGACGCTACTCATAAAAGAATCGTAAAAACGAATCAAACTGTATGAATTAGATTGGATCAAATATCTACGAGTATGCGATTACACGATGAGTTTTTGTTTTCCCGAGATTGGGGTACAAATACCTGAGTGCCATAAAAAGTTCGATTACCATTCTAACCATCGACCCTTCGAAGTATGGCAACATAAATTATGTGATGCAGATTTGTGATAACAGATGGCTCTGTACTCTAAATGTAATATAAAACTTAGAAATACCTCGTCGACCTGAATCGCACTTTTGAAATTAATACATAGCAAAAAATAATCCATCATATTTAATGTATGTTGCTTCGCTATATGCTGATACATTCCAATAAAGTGCCTTCAATAAATTATGTTGTTTTATTTTGCTCTTTGATCATATTTTTTGAGAAATCAGGAGAATAGTCTTGAGCTAAATAGCTTTTGGTGTATATTTTCAGATAAGCAAAAGTTTTTGTGGTAACGTATTTAGACATTGCTTGTATGTGAGTTCGAATCTTATAATGAACATGAGGATTCATAGAAACAAAAATCATGATAAAAGGTGCGAACATGGTGGGAGAAAATTATTAAAAGCTCGCTTAGTTAGTTATCACTCTTAAATTCAAATTTTATTACCAGTTACTCGGTGGTGCTGTCCAACAGTTGCACCTAATCTTCAGCTAGATTGTGACTTAAAACGGTTGAGATAGTGCTCGGTGCGAACTTATCCATGCGAATAATTCTGTCCATTGTCTGTTACCTTTTTACATCTAAACCTCTCAAACTATTGTGAAAAAATTTGACATAGCAGTAGCCTAAGGCACGGAAAATGACTCACCTATAATATTCTAAAGAAGTTGCAGGAAAAACTGATCAACGATAATATCCTACGTATATATTTCAAACCTTACAATATCAATAATTACATTGACTATAATGATATGAGTTCAAAACCAACTTAAATAATGAATGTGGTTAATGAATTTTGCGTACGAATTATCCGATCCACTTCAATTAATTGATGCGCTGATTTTCCACTATGTACCTACTTGTTCCACGTCAGTAAATGTTTACGAAATTAAATCAGTTGATCTGTAACGACAATTATAATATTACTGACCTGTAAATGTTCCATTACTGCGGAGTCTCTTCCCGGGGGAAAGTACGATTTTTATCACCATACGAAACAGAGGCATATTCTTGATTTGATACCGTGCTATTATTATATGATATGGTAACAATCTGGGTATTGCAAAAGACCCAAAAGTTTACTCATGATACTTTTAAAATTAAATACAACCGAAGAAGAAAAGAATTTGAATACATTTTAACAGACACACTTACACTTCCTTACACTTCTTTGTGACCCCATGAAACTCTGCATGTCAGAAAGCTGTG
>AP028438.1:20289390-20364390 GCA_036509395.1 Antheraea yamamai
GGGATTTCGACTTTGTTGTTGCTATTTCCTAAAATACTTTTCTTTTGTTATATATCTTTTCCTATAGCGTCATTGTATGAGCTCATAGATTCATCAAAATCCATGTATTCTTACCAATCAACGTTTAATCAGACACATTACCAGTTGACGATGAAGGACAATTTTGTAAGGAAATTTAAAAGCATAAAGACATTTTCATAGTGAAAAAACTAACCAATAAGTCATGAACTCGAGTGAAGTCTAATTATTTATGTAGGAGACTTCTATCAAGTATCGAAAAATCGAGCAGTTTAGATAAACAGACACACAGTACGCCTGAGTTAAATATTCACTGCAACATATAGCAATTAATACTTAAACTCAAAAAAGACCTGAAGATATTCAAAAACCCTTCAACCTTCAGAGAAATATGAGTAAATTGCTTTAAGGCATTCCTACACTCGAACTAGATCTTCCCATTAGCTTGGTATGAATTTGATCACAATAATAAAAAAAACAATTGCGTTCTGATTAACGATGCAGTTAAAATCAATAGAACAGTAAAACTAGTGTTGAACACTAAATAGTTTGTAGGTGGGTAAGTTTTAAAACGGTGTCAACAGAAATTACATGAAGTATATCGAGTTATAGAAATGTCGGTCGAAACAAACAGTTCGTTTTATTAAAATTATGAATTTTCATTTTATTTTACCTGCACTCTAAACAACAATGTCTGAGCTATATCTAAGAATAGGGATTACTGACAAATTTTATTTTGGGAAAATGCTCCAACGTAACCTAGCTATTGAAAAATGGTAAATAGCCAAAGGTAACAAAATTATATATTAACTTTCCCCTGCAATTATGTGTGTTTTCCTTATAATATTCGCCATTCTACTCCCTTATATCTTTTTTAGATATCTGCTAAAAAGTAGGAAATATCTGAACAGTTTAGCATGCGGAACTGGTGAGAGCATTGGCAAGTCGTCGACACCCTCAATAAATCTTATTTAGCTCTAATAGCATCCGCATTCTCCAGGGTACGAATTTAAATTGTATATATATGGTCAGTATATCACAGTCAAGAGAGATTTAGAAAAGTTTTTTTTAACTATCAGTCCAAGATTAAATACATTTTGTATTGCTATATATATAATTTGTATCGGTCATATCCTTACTAATATTATAAATGCGAAGTTTGTTTCTTACGTTTTCCTACATCGTCTGGGGTACAGAAATGGACGTAGGGTACCTTCCATCCAGTAAAAATTTACTATTCCTGAGAATTAGGTACAAGTCTACATCAAGCTGTGAGCAAAAGCTAGTATTAATATAATATAAATAAGAACAGGACTTGTTTAACTTCTGACTATCACAAAGCTCTAAGTACTTCACGTATTGCTGAGTTCCGATCTTTCCGATCCGATTTTACGTATACAGAAGTAGCAATGTCATAGTTCGTTTTTTTTTCCAACTCATATGCAATTGGCCTGATAAGCCTTTACAGCTTCCCAGGACTATGATCGTAGTTCGGTTATAGTTCGCACGCCAATATAAAGCTATTTCTGCAGTCGCCTTATTCTTGAAATACTAATCTAGGGCAGATTGCTACGATATATAATAATAATGCCAACCTCTAAGAATCCCAAAACTGGACAATATCTATTCCCAACTACGACTTAACTGACTATTTCAAACTAGGATACCTACAATTCCACATTTTTCCTATATACCGTGTTACTACAAGGAAGTTTTATAAATTCCAAGTTTCCTCACGATATTCTTCTTCACCATCCAACAGTATTATCAATTTAGATTAATAAACGTGAATTAAAAATCCTTAACGCATGTCAATATTCAAACTACTCGACCAACTAAGTACCCATATTTTTAGCTCTCACAATTTTAAACACAAACAGATTTATTAACCGGGGATCAGGTAAAAGGAATGTAAAATAAATACTCAACATTTTCCGTGATGGTTTTAATTGTTTCGCTGATTGCGGATCATCTAGCAAAATATCCGGTATAAGAAAATACAGGGATAATTAGTAATGAATTATCTTCATAAACATAAGAATATCCTATTCATAATTGAAGGCGGGGTGATTTATAATTAAATTCAACCATAAATTTATTGTAACGGTTAAGATTGTAGAATTCATGTCGAGTGGTAAAATTCGACCTCAACAAGATTATCTCATACAAATACATATTGCTAGCAGAGACTGTTGTAAAACTGTCCGTACTATTGACCTGACACGCCATTATTCGAAGTTATCGGCTGATCGTACATTAGCTGAATGCTATAAAAGGCGAGTCGGTCGAGGTATTGAGGAAGTAGTCCGGTGAAGCTTTTTTTTTCGAACTGACTACGCTATTGATCTAACAAGGTCTTAACAGCTTCACCGGACTACAATCCGGTCCGGTGAAGCTGTTAAGGCCCTGATAGGCCAATAGCGTAGTCAGTTCAAGAAAAAAAAAGGTATTGAGGACATTCAGATTCAGACAGTTGAGTTCTTTACATCTACGGTACGAATAATGGTTCGAGGTAACTAACTATATTTGGTGTGGCATCTCTGTATTGGCTAACGATTTATTCAATTGTTCTTGGTGGACTGGTCGATCGAATCGCAACCATGATGTCATTGTGGATGATGTCATACTTTCACATGAACATGTTCAATCTACAGTCGTGAGGTACTTGTGCTGAAGTGATTATTTACGCTCTACCCGCTCGTAAGTCATTCTCGTGTAGAGCGTCGGCCCATCCACATCGAATGTGGTACATAGCTGTGTCCAGTGTCTTGCTGAATCGTCTGAGGTTAAAGCGTTTTATTATAATTTTTCAATAAGATTGCTAATAATATATATTATTTCTGTTTTAAAGCTGCGTTTGGTTACCTCAACTACTGAGTTGTTCAGTACTATCCATTTACACTAAATATCACTAAAAAATCCCAGAAACACATAAAATAAACTACTGTATCAGACCACAAATCAGACGACTTCACTGTTTGGTTGCCGGGCACTGAATGTCTTATCAATCGAATCGCGCTAAAACAAATACGACAACAGATGGCGCCTTTACATTTAGTTTCGTATCCGTAATCGTGACCGGATGTCACGACATATATTGTGTAAGAATATTTTTAACAAATTACTTTTGGTTTTTTATTCAAGGGGATTTCATAGTTCATAAAAAGAAAAGTTAATTTATTGTTATTTTCTTTCATAATATGTAGTTTTTTTTATGAAAAATATTATTGTAATTCACTATTTACGCACAAGTAAGTTACGAAGGTCAGAGCCGGAGGATCCAAAAAAAAACCAAATTACTATAAATTAATTTATTAAACATAAAAATTACAAAAATGAATCTAAAACTAGAGATTATCGCCGATGTTAGGCTTACTCTCACACTAAACCTACATTGTGAGAGTGTCGCCGATGTTAGGCTAACTCTCACACTAAAGCTAAACTAAAACTAATAGCATAATGAATGCTACCGATATTAGGTTAATACTGTCTTTCTGTTGGTTCCGTCCAAGTATTTATACATGAACAATGTGGGAACGGAGGAGTCGGACCACCGAACGTTTCCACTAAGTTTGTGCACCTGTTGTGGAAATTGCTGACACGTATGCTTGAACACCTGCCGCAACTTGGAACTGGGAACTCGGCATTCTTCTTATTCATCGATTGTGTTGTATAGCGATGGCGTAATACTTTGAACACCTACCGCATCGTGGGACTGGAACTCTTAGTCAGCAATTGTGGTGTGTAGCGATGGCGTAACAAGTATATAATTTGACTATTTTTGTGTTGAAATTCAAAATACAGATAAATAAACAAATTGATATAAAACTGTCACACTTTTTTTAGTTATTTATGAAATTAAAATTTATCTTAACTCCCAAATGGCACATATTATACAAAGTGTATATATATTTCCTATTTAGCAAGCCCGAATGACAATAAATCTGATACTTAAAAAATGTTATAAAAAAATATTTCGTCACGCAGTGTTATTAATTATTAATCAACTTTGGTGAAAAACTTAAAAGCATATTAATAGCCTTATTTATTTTTAACTCCAAACGAATAATTTTATTTTAATACATACGACATAGCTTGAAACAATCTGAGAAAATAATAATGAATTTACCGTAATTCTCGTACAAGTTTTAAGGCTGGCGAACTGAAATTAATTAAAGCTTCACATTGTTTGGCGAACTTTGACAGGAGGGAGCGGAGGCTAAAAAAGGTAATGAAACACCGCGACTAGTATTATGTTTTAATAAATCCCTTGTAAGGAGGGAGAGTTTTAATTGTCGAAGTTACGTCGAACAATTTTAAGTGAGAATATTGTTACACTCAAAATAAAGATCATTTTCACGGAGATTTTCAATAAATTTATAGACATTATATATTACTTGCAAAACAACCTTAAATCGTGCTTAATTCAGTATCGTTGGAAATTGAAGCTGTGGAATGTTAGATTTTCTTTTTTCTCGAACTGACTACGCTATTGACCTATCAAGGTCTTAACAGCTTCATCGGACTACGTTTTACTTTCAGTTCGAGGGTATGGAAGCAAAACCACAACTTTGGCGTACGACGATTTATTTCTCAAGAGAGTGTGCGGTACAAGTGCATTAACTTATATAGATTATAATTGGTAATAATAATTATGTCGGTCAACGGATTATGACGCTGGCGTGTTGAGCACGGCAATTGGCCATCGTGTGTGGCCATTTCAAAAAGGCGTGTTTTATCCCATTGTTCTTTAATGACCTGTTATCGCTCGTGGAGCGTTTGAACGGCCTAGCCTACTATCCTATTCCTTAGGATAGTAGACTAGTTATACGCTCGCTACACTCCTTTTTATTCCTTATCCTTGTTGAAATGTGCTTCTCTATACCTCTGACAGTATGTATGATAGAGTGTAATTCATGACGATAAGTTGAGTTGTTAAAGCGTAACAAACAAATTCATATTCGCATATATTTAAATATCGCTGAGTCACAGGAATTAAGAAACAATATAAGTTTACCTATTATAAACTAGCATCTGCCTGCGACCTCGTCCGCGTGGAATAGTTACTTTGGGTTAACGCTAACACGCAGCGGAAGCTCTCAAGAGGAAAAAATATCCCGATTTTGAAACATTCTTCATCGGTGCTCAGTTCCTATGGCTTTCAATGTGGTGATATATAACCTATAATCTTTCCCGTTAAATGAGCTATATAACACTGAAAGAATTTTTCAAATCGGACCAGTAGTTCCTGAGATTACCCCCTACAATGTCACAACGTCACAAAGTCACAAACTCGCAAAGTTTACCTCTTTATAATATTAGTATAGATAGAGATCTTACACGCTCAGAGAAAATACTTCATTAAGGGACTCAAATTTTCAAGTACTTTTTTGACATTTCTGACACAAATTTTGGGTTAGGACCGAAGAAAAAATTATCTATTTCATCAATTACTACAAAAATTGCCACACGCAAGTGGCAATTTTTCATGGATGAAGGATTTTCTACTATCAATTTTACTCTAACCCAAGCGCAAAACGACCGGTAATGCTGACGCAAAATTACAAATTTATCTCCTGCCAAAAATACCCCTCATAGCGCCTAAAGTAGTTTTCACTTCAGAAAATAACTATCAGGCTTCCCATTATTGCGCTACAAGTTGATCAAGACAAGCCCCAACCAACAAAATCTAAAGCCCTCATCAATCTTTTTGGCGGTTCTGAATATAGCCTTAAGTTCGAATTTGTACATAATATAGTTAATAGTTCAAAATAAAAATCAACATCAAAAAATACTTTAACTAATTTAGGCCCTCAGAAACCACTTATGAACGTCAAAACTACCACAGGTACGGAAAACAATCCAGTCATCGAGAAAAACTGGCAAAAATCTCAATTTAGTTTATCCTTTTATTATACATTATTTTTGGCTTCTATATCGATAACAAAGTCTACCCCGATCAAAATTTTCAAAAAATATTTAATGTACAGATTTGGCTTTGCTACAGTTTTATTATAGTATAGATGACGTAACACAACATATTTTCACGAAAATGCATGGTTATAAATATAATTACATTCGTTTTTGCGGATGCACAGAGAGAGGCTTCAGAATATAAAACATCACAAAGGTAAGATAATTATTAAAGGAATCTAAAATTAGCATTTATTTATTTTTAAGTTGTCTGGATGTTATACAAGTAATATTAATACGTATTTGCACCTACATCTGTATTCTGTGCAGCCATATTCAGAGCGTCCGAAATTTTGGAGAGAACTATACACATAAATATATCTCACGTAAACAAAAGCCTGCGTCACGCAATATTTCCTCAATATCTCGCATTTGGAAAGCATATCCAAGGAGTTCAGTGATCCGATGTCTCCACATAATAAGAGCCCGTCCATCACGAGGGATAAAAAATAATACTCCGTAATAATTTTCATCGTTCTCGTCTAAATCGTTGCTGTGCGATGAGCGTGTCGCGACTCTCAAAATAATAGTTTAGGAGCTAGAGTAACATTTCACAACAGAATTGCGGATATCAGCAACGCATTCGAATTCTTTTATAATTAATAGGTTTCAGTGCTTGACCAAAATCTCACCTGGTGTTATTGTCCTTGTCAAAAACCATAAAGGGTTAAGCGCAATACAAGCGAATGTAGACCTCATGAGGCACAGATCAATAGACTGTTGACAACGTAAGCTTAAAAAATACCTGATTTATTACAAATCTGAAACATAACAAATAATGTATTGTAAACACATAATTGTTATGTCAAATAAACCATGAAATTTACAATAACGTGAAATTAAGAAAAAAACAATTATAACATAATCCGCCATTTTGAGATCTGAGTCTTAAAAATCAGCCGAAGGGTTAAACGACTATGTGACATAGATTACGACTGGCCATCAAGGACAAACACCTATACATGACAACAACTTAAGGGTGGTAGGTACCTAGGCAGACTTTGTAAAAAGCCTTAACACTGTACTATATGGCTTCCTCAACGTCATTCATCTTATTGTAAGATTCGAAAATACATCAATCGTTGTAATGTCCGCAAACACTACCAGCTACGCTTCAGATATGTCTCTTCGTTCTTAACTCTTTTTATATGTATGTGGCTTTTCAGATCCTAGTTATTTGATGCATTAGGGACACCTGGAAACAAAACTAAGGATCTGCGTAAAGGGGCTGTAAATTATAAACCTAAAATCGTATCATGAATCTGTAATGCAATATGTATGTATTTTTGTTATTACCGGAATAGAGTCCGCTTTATTCAAATAATTACGAGCCTTTGCTCGAATTAATATGGTCAAAGATATTTGTCCATCGCTCGGTAACACTACTTTTTCCGGATAAAAGGTCTATGTCCTTTATATCTCTGACAACGTGTGTGCAAAATTTTAATATTGATTAACTGAGTATAAGAGACGTGAAACGTACCAATAAAGAATCACTTCGCATTCATGATATTAGATAGATTTAGGACTGTAAATGAAGAGTAGTAACGTTCAAAATGGGTCAATTTAATTCGATAATCACATGTCACCAATCATTCCCGTACCCCTCTAACACCCCATCCCCTAGACACCTACTCTCGCGTGCACACCAACATTGCCTTTAGCTACTATAAATCGATTCAAAGTTTAAAAACTGTGAATCCGACTGTCTTACCCATATCAATCTAGTAAGAATAAGTATTATTTAAGAATGACTAATCATAATTATTAATTCATGTATGTCCTATTGAGAAGCGCAATTATTATCTTTTTGATTCCATCAAAAACGTGATGCTCGACTCCCGGCCTACAAATGCTCCGTCTTCATCTAAGCGCCATTAATCTGGATATATGTGTAATATATCTCGCTAACTGATGTTTTATTCTTCTCACACAATATATAAATTGTATCTTTACTTAGCCGTGTCTTAGAAAAATATTATCTTCGGACGCAACACAGTCTCAGCACCTTTCCGACATTAATTTAGAAAATTCGTTGTGTCACTACATATACCTACAATACATATATATATATATAAATTGCACTTCGAATTTTCGTTAATATGTAGTGGCATTTTTTATAAATTAGGTTATAGCGTTTGCCTACAATCTCTTCTGATGTTAAGTGACGATATAGTCCAAGAGTAGACACGCTAAACTTAGAGCAGACTGGCTCCCAAATGTAACCGTCGAAACACACTTATAGGTGCTTGGCAACACATTTCCATTACTTAAAACTGTTAAAGAATTTAACAACATTTCTTATAACTAGCGCAAGTGCAACAAACGCATGAACTTTTCTATCTATACATATAATAAGAATAAGTCTGTACTTTTTAGATTTTTGTGAAAAAAATTGTTGTCTCGGAATAAGTAATTTTTAGTTATGTCATTTTTAAAAATGTCTGTATATCTGTCTGTTTGTTTGGACACGCATAATTACTAAAATATTGCGTTCACGACAAAACCTCACGAAAATCGTAAATCATATCCTCAACTAACACTTAGTCTTGGTTTCATTAAAATCACTTCACTCTATCGAGATTTATTGTAATTTCTATGACAACGCGACTTAAGTACGGGAGAAAGGTAGATAAGTAAATGGACTTAATACATTCAGATAATTTTATTAGTCACCGTTTTTTACATTATGTTCCATGCGGACGGAGTCGTGGGCACAGCTAGTATATTAATAAAAAGAAAACAAAGTAATCGAATACAATAAAAGTGACATCATAAATTAAGCGTTGTCAGAAGAAAGAGAAAGCCTCAAAAAGTTATTATGTAATTCTTCTAAAAATAAAAATCTTATCCCCGTAAAATACAATCCATTCCGGCGGTAAAAGTTTCCGATCACCCTTGATTCCTCGTCCCAATTATACGTCGAATAAATTAGGAATCGCACGAATGAGAAATGAAAATCGGAATAAACGTTGCTCCAATAATGGAATCCAATTTCTATTCTGTGGAATTAATAAGAACGTGATCGCCGGATCCGGGCCGAAGGTGTTTTTGCACTCACAGGAAGTATCATAAAAAATATCAAAGCTTAATACTAGGACTTTGTGTTTTCAGTTGAGTGAATATATTCGTTTCATACACTCTGTAATAAAATCAAAAACACCTTATTCCATTTAGGCGCTGAGAAGACTTTTATGAACTTCAGAGCGGTCACTCCAGTCATCGAGAAGAGCCTGTAAGGAACTCGATCTGGTTTATCTTTTTATGATACATATTTTTACAAGCACAGATGCACAAAGAGAGGCATCATTTCCAGACGTTACAAATTACAAATTGGTAATGTGCTTTGAGACTTTGTTATAAAACCTAAAACTATTACCTAAAAACCTGTTATTGGTCTTACTGAGCATGAAACATGGAATGGCCAATTCGTCAGAGAGACTGCAAGAAGGAGGTCCCTCATTAGAGATTTTTACGGGCTTCCCTATTCGGCCTAAACAGTGTAGGAAGAACATCGTAAATCCAGGTCGTCATAGGAAAGCAATAAGCTTCCTATCTTGCCAGTTTTAACACGCTTAAATTCAGAATCACTCGTGTTCAAAGAGATTATTAGTTACAGAGCATTATTTACACAAATTTCTATACAAGAACACCCTAATTCGAATCTAGAAGATTCTACATTACAATTTATTTTTCGTAGCCTATGAGTAATAATGAAATAAATGTAAAAAGTGGGATTTTATTACGTCAAATTAAAACTAGTTTTTGTCGTCAGGTAATTGATCAGTACGAACGAACGAAGATACGAACAGTTAACAATTGGCAACTAAACGTAAGTTACAATATTCTCTAATTGCCATTTCTGACACATAGTTCGTAACTACGTACTATTTTTTACTCATTATTTGTGGAAGCAACAGCTTAGTGATCGCCTACCGGACTTTAGGCCGAATAACGTGAGTTCGAATGAACCTCAACTTGTGAAAGAAACATTGAATTCTTTCGAAGTTATTCATTTACTAGGTATTGCAATTTGCAAATAAACTAAATTCTTCACAGTTCTTACACTCATAACTGTTTACCGAAGCTTTACCAAAGTTCAAGTAAATTAAAGCCTAACAATGCTCGAATGAGGTTTACTTTACAATTTACTTAGTTAGCCAAAAGAGTACTAGAAAATTTTCTATAATCATACTGATAATGATTTAAGCTAAAAGCTTTGCTTCATTCAAGTTTCATAACAAAAAAATCTCTTATATTTTTTTAAACTTCAAATACATTCTCATGTAGACTAGTACTTGAGGTGTTATTTCAATCGAAAGTTATATTAGAAATGTTGGAGGACCATCCCTACTAACCTGATAAGATATTGTATTGTTACAAATATAAACAATTATTGACTATTAAAAATAAAGGGAACTGCCCAATTTAGATATAAACTGTTAAGAATAAATTCTAACAATTAATCAATCTTTAAACATCCAACACGAGTTCGGACAGAGCTACTGCACGGTACGACGACCGCCGAAAGGGGAGTCAACATGCCGAGCGCCGCTCCTTAAATAGGCCGTCGCAATACAACTACCCGACATTTCATTTATTTGTAACAGTATTTTTTTTTGCATATCAGTTATGGTTCTTGGACGATAAAATGTTACAAATCGTAGTCACATAACATATCACTACATATTATTTTATAAAACAAAGCCCTTTGTCTCGTCAGTCTGTGTGTCTAGTCGCGATAAACTCGAACTAATGAACGGATTTTCATGCGGTTTTCACCAGTAGATAAAGTAATTCACGAAGAAGGTTTAGAGGTATATCATTTAGGGTCACATTAGGTATATCATAGGGTAGTTGACACAGTTAGCCGCATTACATATAACTCTCTAAATTTATTTGTAAATAAATAGTAAAAGTGATTATTCCAGCACAGATCGCGCATCACTGTGTTTAGTGTTACAAGTTGTACCCGTGCATATAGTTTTCAATGTGCAATGACAAAAAGTGTGTGAATTTCATGCAATTTTCAATTGGTAACGTACAACGGAACAACAGTGGAACTCGTAAATTCGTTGCTGTTACATCTGTGCTTGAATGAGTTGTTCGCCACTTGATTACCACGGTTTTGCGACTATTTTCCTCTGATTAATGCTGTGGATCGGTTTGTCGAATCATTTCCGAAATAAATTATATAATTCATAGTGAATTCTGGAATAGACAAATTCTGACAGAAAACGTAATTGCTCTAATCATTTTGTCAGGCGTACTACACAGAAATTGCTCATAAATTTAAGTAGGCGTTTAATCGTAATGACATCAAACGCAAGTACCTGCGCTGGCTGCCTGAAACCTATTGAAAGCCGACGGTTACTAAAATGCTGCTTATGCAATCAAGCTTATGACTTACTATGCGCCAACCTGCCAGATAAACGTTCCATGTCTAGGGAGTTTAAAAATAATTGGCAGTGCCAAACATGTCTCAACAAAAAACCTAAAACGGACAACACAGACACGCCGGTACGCATGGCCAGACAAGGAATGAATTCTGAAATCCTGAGTAAAGAAGATAATGAGGGTTGCTCGGATAATATTCAAAATGTAACTGAAAATTTACCTATAGGATTTGTGTCTAACCCCAACACTTGTAGTAACATAAGGAATGTGGACGAAACTCTCGTTAACGCAATTCGGGAAGAAGTGCTTACAGCCATTAGATCTGAGCTTCCATCTATGTTATCGAAAGTACTTAAAACCGAACTCAACATAATCAAAACCGATCTTCAAGAACTTCGAAGCTCTGTTACGTTCCTTAGTGATATGCACGATGACATGAAAAATACCATCACAGCACTAATAAATGATAATAAAGAACTGAAAGAAAACAATCATAAATTGACGGCTGCGGTATCAGGGTTATCAGATCGCATTAATAACTTGGAACAACACCTACGAGAAAATAACCTGGAAATTCATGGTTTACCTGAACAGCGCACTGAAAATCTCCCTACTGTTTTACAACAATGTGCAAAGGTACTCAACCACAAACTGAGTGACAATGATATAGTAAGCTGTACTAGAGTTGCTAAACAGAACAAAGACAATAATTTGCCTCGTACTATTGTGGTAAAATTTCGAAACAAAATCTGTCGAGATGAGTTCTATTCCGCTGTACACAGGTACAACAAATCCAACCATGCTAATAAGCTTAATACAGCGATCCTAGGGCTAGCGGGAGAAAAGAAACCAATATTTGTGGCTGAACACCTGTCTCCTACTAATAAGCATATACACGCTCTTACACGAAGAAAGGCAAAAGACCTCGGTTATAAGTTTGTCTGGGTACGAAATGGTCGTATTTACATGAGAAAGGATCCGAACTCCAAACACATTCTCATTAAGAACTTGAGCACTCTTAACTCCATTTAAGTTTCCATTCATAACTATAATGGGTATTTCTTTCTAAATGTTTTAGTAAAACTAAGTAGAATCAAAATGGCTCTCTCAATTTACTACCAAAACATTCGTGGTATGAAGAGTAAAACTAGCGATATATACAATGCAATATTATGTAATAATTACGATATAATATGTCTTTGTGAAACCTGGTTAGACTGCTCCATATTTTCCTCAGAGATATTTGACAGTAGATATCAAGTATTACGACGAGACCGGGATAACACTTTTCTGAATCGTTATAATAAGCACCATGGTGGCGGTGTACTTGTAGCTTTGTCCAAAGATCTCGATGTAGTAGTAAAAAATAATTGGCAATCAGACTGGTTAGAAGATCTTTGGTTAGAAATTAGAATAAATCAGAGGCTGTTGTTAAATTTATGCACCGTATATATACCAAATTACATACCAACTGTTATCTTTGACGAATTTATTAGTAGGTGTAATGAAATAGTACATGCGTCTTCTACTAATGTTACCACTTGTATAATCGGGGATTTTAATTTGGGTGATATGAAATGGTCGTTAGACAATAGCTATCCTCTGACACATACTTGCGATAAATCTAAGTCACTTTATGATTTGATCCACAATACAACCTTACACCAGTTGAACTATGTAATCAATCAAAACAACAGAATGTTAGACTTGGCTATCATTGATAATCCAGACATTTATTCGCTTACACAAGCAGAACCAATCTACAGACCAGATGTACACCACCCCCCGCTAGAAATTAAGCTAAATAATATACTCACACCTCTTAAATATAATCCAGTATCTGATAGGCTCTGTTTTCATAAAACTAATTACGACGCTTGCATAAAAGAACTCGACAGTATAGTTTGGGATCAAAACATTGACCTCGAATGTGATGATTATGTTCAATTATTTTACAACACAATCCATTTAATAATTGAAAAACATACACCTAAAATGAAGCAGAAAAAAAGTAATTACCCAAACTGGTTTTCAAAAGACTTAATTAGGTTATTCAGACTTAAAGATAAGTATCATTCAAGATACAAAATCTATGGAAACCCACGAGATTATGATACTTACTCCTCGTTGCGGACTAGAGTAAAGGTATTAACAAGTTATTGTTACAAAACCTATATATCGAATATTGAAGCTGATTTAAATTTAAATATAAAAGCTTTCTGGCGATACACTAAAAGTAAAAAATTGACGAATTTTATTCCTAATACTATGTCTTATAAAAATAATGTAGCTAACACAGGTAGCGACGTTGTCAATCTCTTCGCAAATTACTTTTCTTCTGTTTACGATAACTGTCCCGTAGTAAACTATACACCTAACTTTATTCCTTCAAATCATTCTTTATATGAGTTACAGATACCAATGCAGTCTGTCTACGGTCGATTAAAAAATGTTGACATCACAAAAAGCGCTGGACCAGACGGTATTCCCCCTTTCTTTATTCGTCAATGTGCAGAAGCTCTAGTAATACCCTTAACTGTAATTTTTAATAAATCTTTAAAAAGTGGTACTTTCCCTTCTCAATGGAAAATAACCAAAATAACTCCCATATATAAGTCAGGTGATAAAAAAAAGGTTGAAAACTACCGCCCAATAAGTATTCTGAGCTGCTTTGCAAAGGTTTTTGAAAGTTTAGTATATGACCATCTTTATAATCATTTACGACATAAGATCAGTCCAAAACAACATGGCTTTGTCTCGGGACGCTCTACGAGCTCCAATCTCATTGAATACATAACTTATCTATGTGAATCTTTTAATGAGAAAATACAGGTTGATGCCATTTATACAGACTTTTCAAAGGCTTTTGATCGTGTCAATCACTCTGTTCTTTTAGCAAAACTGGCTCATCTAGGTATCCACGGTGACCTTTACAGATGGATAAGTTCATATTTATCAAACAGGTCACAGTTGGTTGTACTTTTCGGTTTTGACTCGGTACCATTTCTTGCTACATCAGGTGTACCACAAGGTTCTAATCTAGGCCCTCTTTTATTCTTGGCATTTATTAATGATCTCCTGGATTTATTAAATTGCAAATGCCTGGCATATGCGGACGATATCAAAATTTTTCAAAAGATTTATGGAGACAACGACATATTTCAGCTCCAAAACAACCTCAACATTATACAATCTTGGTGTATCGAAAATGGTATGGTACTAAATATACAAAAATGTAAAACCATGACATTCACTAAAAACAAAATTCGTTATACTTTCAATTATAACATTGAAGGAGTCAATATTGATCGAACAGACGTAGTGCGAGATCTAGGTGTCATGATTGATTCTAAATTATCATTCAGACCACACCTCGACCATATCACAAGCAAGGCCAATAGAATGATCGGGTTCATTATACGTACAGCCAAACCACTTAAATCTATTAAATCATGGACCATTTTGTATATTACTTTGGTTCGTAGCATTCTAGAGTATTGTTCATCAGTATGGTCCCCGTTCTATAAAAGTCATATAGACATGATTGAGTCCATCCAGCGACGCTTTTTAAGGATACTGTGCAGTAAGCTTGGTATCAGAAATAGAATCACCGAATACAAAGATAGACTTCAAAAATTCAATCTTAAAAGCCTTGAACATCGAAGATCTGTAGCTGACTTATGTATACTTTACAAAATAGTAAACGGTACCTTTGGTAGTGATCTACTCGGGCAAATCAATTTCAGAATACCAACTCACTCAGTACGAGCTCATCAATTATTTAATTTACCAGCAGTTAATAACAACGTTTCAAAAAACAATCCGCTGTATCGAATGTGCAAGTACTATAACGAATTCTGTGTTCACAAAGACATATTTAATGACAGTTTAAAAAAATTTAAGACATATTGTATTAGAGACATAGACGTATAATAGTTGTGTATCCCCAATATTTATTTTGTCATCACACTAGGCTAACTATGGTTATTGATAAAATTGATAATGTTGTGTACAATTTTATAATTGGATTTCAGATTTATTATGTTATAATAGTTTTGTTACTCATATAATTTCAATCTGTTATCTGTAATTGTACCTTTTTGTAAAAATAAAAAATAAAATTTATCAAATTTTTTTATCAGGGCGGACAATGTAAACAAAACACACAGGGTGAGATTATAAAGAATTATAGCGTCTATGTGTTGAAAGTTACTAAAATCACTATAGTTTGTATTAAAAAATGTATGAGTATGCGTTTCACATAAGACGATAATTGTCAAACCGACATTTTGCTTACTATTTTGCATACAACTTCAGTAGAAAATTTATGATTAGAAAAATAATAACATATGCAAATTATAATGTATATCACATAACCGTCTACAAATTAATGAAATATAAAAGCTTACCTTTTTATTAAAACTATATTATTATTCAGAAATGTACCTAACCGTACTGTTATGTACTAAAGTATAATTGATACAAGATGGCCGCTCCTTGTTAGTAGTATTGTGAATATAAACGAGACGTCGCCGCCTTAATTTTAATTAAAATAAATAAATAAATTTCAGTTTACTTTAAATATACATTACGAAATATAGAAATAAAAGATTATTATATTTTATTTTGGAAGTATAGCTTTGACCAGTAGTGAACGGAGTTGGCAAACATAGTTATCTTCTCACTTGAAATAAAGAGTATTTGTGAAACATTTTCTTTCTGCTAATTTTAAAATTAGATTAAGATTCGGTCGCCATGACACTTTCCAAATATAATAAAAATGTATATATTACCAAGTATCTCGTTCACTCTCATTCTCTCATTCGCTCGATAAATCCCGCGTATTTTATTACGCTACCTAATATTATTTATGATGCCTTGGAAATTCTACTAAGCCTTCTTCAAACATAATACGCCCCGGAATATATTCCCTTTGACCAAGAACGCCTTTCTTTAGGAAACTTTATTTATTTTTTTGGGACAAACCTATATTTGGCATGCAGGTTATGTGAGACCCGTAAACTTGATTTGTACACATCAAAGATCTTACAGTACAAAGGTAAAAATGTCGAACAGCCTACACAGTAGCTAAAAATAGTTATTAAATTAGAATATAATATTTTCTCTGATCTTTGAAGATATTAAAAAAGTGCTAGTTGAACTCGCTTACCAGTGGTTATATATATAATATAGGCATAATATATATAATATATATATATATATACGGAACCACTGGTAAGCGAGTCCAACTAGCACTTTTTTAATATCTTCAAAGATCAGAGAAAATATTATATTTTAATTTAATAACTATTCTTAGCTACTTATATATATAATATTTAGTCTCGTAGTGTCAAACTTCATGTGTTTATAATAAATTTTCTAAAGTAAAATAACAAAGAATAGAAACTGGCCAAGCGTGATTCGCATTAACGGTATCAAATCAAATGAGAGATAATACTTATTTTTGGGCAAACACTGTTAATGACAACTTCAACTCTGAGGACTCTGTAGAATAATTAACAATATAGATTACTATACTAATTTCAGTTGTTAAAATCTGTTGTCAAAAATAAATCTACATATCGTTGTTTATACTACTAACTTTGCATGATTTGTGACAGACCTCGTATCTACCATAGTATAGGAAACAGTGAGTGGTACCAGAAGATGACTTGATAAAACCTCGTATCTGCCACAGTACCTGAAATAGTCAGTGGTACCAGAAGATGTTTTAGGAGAAACATCGTAACTATCATAGTATCCGAAACAATCAGTGGTACCAAAAGATGGCAGATAATTCTAAACTCAATCGTTTGTTACAGAAACCCATCACGCTCGTGAGCGCTCGACCGCTGGGTGGAAAAAAAAGGTTGCAAGTGTAATCACTTAACATAGTTTAGTTATATCCCAATGGATATATTACGTAATACATACACAATATAGAGCCAAATATCACGAGATTATGAATAATGTAGAAAATCTACTACATGACATTTCAAAATCCCGCCAAAATGCCGATTTATTTCTATTATACATGGATTTTATTTACATTCATTATTTTTTACGGTTTTCAAGCGAGGCAGAGGTCAATGACCGGCGGCTGGAGGGGAGTCCGTTTCCGGATGTGACGTAGCGGATCGGAAGTCGACGCTCCCTTCAGCTGAATCGCAGCAGGAAAGCCATTTTCAGTTCTGAAAATACATATTTTTATCATTCGTGAAAATATTCCAGAATGTTTCGTCGGAACTTAAAATATTTTATACAAACTATTCAGTTTATACTATAGACGAAACAGTTGTCGGAAAATATAGTTTATTTTTAACAAGCGATCTACCCGAGCTATACATGTGCAATGTACTTCATATTTTCCAAGCGATTTACATACATATAGGTCCTATTTAAACCATTTTTGGAGCTGTAATGTTAACGTTATATCTTGATCAATTTAAATAATATACTTTTATATTATATGTTATTCTGATATCACTAAATATTATAAAACAAAGTCCTCCGCCACCTCTGTCTGTTCACGATAAACTCAAAAACTAATGAACGGATGCGGTTTTCACCAGTAGATAAAGTGATTCATGAGGAACGTTTAGGTACATAATTGTCAAGGTTTTTCTCTATTATCAGAGCGGGACAACGTCCGCTGGGCCCGCTAGTCTAATCTATAATACTTATACAATTTTATGGAAATCCCTTTAGCAGTTTTTGTGTAAAAGATTTATATAAATATCCACTCATCCACAGAATGTTTTTCCATTATAATAATATGAAAAATACGTTATCAATCTATGTATACGCAGATGACGATAAAGCAATTTGGTACATTTGTCTCCTGTGTTCAGCAATTGATTTTCTTCATTATTTTTCCTTACTAACGATAGACTAGCGATATTATAAAAAAAGATGGGGTAGTCATAAGCACTGCCGTCAAAGTGAGAACTCAAGGCAATGAAATATGTATGTTCTATTTTCAATTTTTAAATTAATTACGGTGTGAATTATAATATTGAAATTTCACAATTTTGTTGTTCATATCTATTGGCACTCGGAGCAATAATTATATATGGTTGCGCCGCTTTATGTATGTTTGAAAATTCCCGCATTATGGATTAAATTATGTCACTTTGAAGCCCGACCAATTAATTGCAATCAGGTCACGCCATCTATCTTGCCCAATCACAGTTCCCTTTAACTATGGCACATGCTAGTTCGGTATCGCGCCGAGCCGCGCCGCTAGTTTCGATTGCGGCGACCAGTGTTCGACTGTTGCCGCCATTGTGTTACTTCGTCTGCTATCGTCAAGTAGTTTACGCGGCTTGTGTCGTACCGCGCCGAGCCGCGCCGCATGCTAACATTTTGAGTTTTTGCATGGTCAAGTGAGAAATAAACGCATCGCTACATACGTGCCGACATATATTATAAACAATAAGTGTTGTGTGAGAGAAGACTCGGTGGAAAGAAACGAGAAACACCTAGCCGGCTAGCCACGTGGAGACTGCATCGCCGCAAGGTATGTGCCAAGTTTCCATCCTGCCCTTCTCTCCCAAATCGTAACTGATCGCAATAGTTGAATATCAATATAGCACCCCCACAAATACAGTCCACTTAAATTGAACATAGATAACCCTGCACCCGCACGCCCACGGTGACGTCGACAACGCCGCGGCGTCACCAATATACATTTTTATAGTTAATTAATTAATCAGACATATGATGAGCTACACAAAATATCAATGTTATATGTATACTGGCCGCTATACTACGCGTCGCTATTCTAATGTAAGCCGCGCAAACGCAATACGGTCGGTCACGATTACTAGCTTGTCATGACGCGAAATCATAAGATTATCTCCTGCCAAAAAAATACAGCTCAACGCACCTAAAGAAGATTTCACTTCAAAAAAATTAACTTCAAATATTTATCAATCAAAACAGCCCGGTTCGGAGACCGCTTCAATTGTCTCAGGGGAGGAAAAGAAAAAAAATGTTAATTTCCCTCGAACTGGCAATTCGCAAAACAAAACTTTCTGCCCGCGTCACTCGCCGTATCCGAGAATCGAGTTTGACAACATTATAACATTATTAAGTCCGTCTAATTATCCCAAACCCGTGTCAGGATGATCCATCAACGAATTAAACGAATTAATTAATAATAATACTTCATCGGTTAAATATAAATTAAAAGCAACAAAACACCAAATTAAATGCTTTTAAATTAATATGTCTCTTTAATTTTTCTAGTAGACATTAAAAGGTAGTGTAGTTCAAAAACGCTGGTGCTAGATTAGGAAGTTCTACACTAAATTCAGGAGTTCTATAAGGATCTAGGGTGAAATTTAGAAGAATAAACTGTGCATAGAGAATTCACGGGTGATAACTTGTAGCAGAAGAAATTATGGTTTTTTATAGGTGCGTAAACAACAAAACAAACATTCGTTTTCTTTAAAAAAAGGCGATATTCCACATAACACAATATGAGACAAAAAAACTTAAGGGCCTATATATAAATTATAATTATATATAAATTTGCCCGTCTCCTCCTGCCACCGTAGCCGGACCTGAGGGTATGGGCCGGGAGCCCATCTCCTCACTGCACAGGTCAGCCTGATGAGGGAAGGCAACTGGAGTGTCCCAGTCTGTCTCCCTATCAGGTAGGAGCCCAGGGGCCACCTTCCGCTGGGCGAACCGTAGGGACGTTGAGTAGCGAGTAACATCCCTTGCCGCCCCAACAAATACGGTCTGTCAGTACACCGTGGGATTTTAGTCCGTGCGAGTCGGACATAATCCACCCTCTTCCCCGGGAGAGTGGGTATCTGTAAGGGACTTCCCCATGATTATAATAAAAAAGGTCATAAAATATAATAAGCCAAAATATTGCGGAAGGGCCGCGTCGCCTATTCGACAAAAATACGCGAGCCGAAGCCAGAAAAAAATTGTGAATAACATTACGAAGTACAGCTAGTATGCATTCATTAGCATAAAAATAACAGTGTCATTTTAAATATATCACACTCTATTATAGCTCATAGCAACTATCATGAGTGCATTAAAACATTTCTTTAATCGTGTGCGTGTCGATTTAGAATAGCACCACCACATCTAATCCCGTGGGTGTCGTCAAAGGCAACTAAGGGTTTACCAAAAGCTAATAAACGAACTCGGTACTGGCAACTGTCGCGATGGCGGTATAATCCAATTCAATAACTCCTCTGTAACTCAAGCAAAGCCTTTTTTGATAAAAGCTACATTCGTTTCAGATATCATGGGGTAATTACAGCTGGCTAATGTGAGATGTTTGTAATGGCACTAATCGGGGGCATTAATAGAAGTCAGCCAATTCACTACATCCTTTTTTTTTCTCGGGGGAATCCTCTTGGATATCTGCACCTAGCCGGGCAGCATAGGTGAGAATGCCAGATTTCTACTGACTAAACCCCCTCGGTATTCTTCTTGCACCATTTAGCCGGGTGAGCAGGAATAAATCCACTGCATCCTGACTTGAGAGTGAGTTTGCACCAGCGCAACTGTTTGACCACTTAGAAAAATACACGCGCAGATGAACCTTTGCATGATTTTGAATTACAATCACAAGTCTTATAGTAATGAAGAAGCGATATTGAGATTTTGGTTTATGAAGTTTTTAAGGTCTGCCGCTAATGGATAGCTCAAGGAGGACATCATAACTGTTCTACAACAAACGTGATATACTCCAGCTTTCTGTCACAAACATAGCGTTACTAATCGTGAAGTTTTTACCATAGAATTTGTGTTCATATTTTAAGAATTCCCTAACCCCTGAACGTATAGTTGTGGAAGTAAATTTGAATTTAATAAAGCTTTACGCTGCGTCTCGGTACAACACAATACAATTTTGGGAAGTTCGTCAAAATTCTCAAGAAGAAAATTTCGTTCGCTCACCATTATATTGTATACGAGTATAAAGCTATTGCGTTCTACGTCTCAGTGTAATAATACAGTAACTTTTGACGGGTACTCATTAGACGACGCCATTTATCATTTCATCGCCGCGTCACCATCCTTTGTGGGGGGGAGTTTGGAAACTTCTGGAACCGCTACAAAGACATTTTGACATGCGTTCTGAGTGGAAAATTATGTGTATCCGCTTTGGAACTGCGAACGGTATATAGGAATTCGTGTCGTTGTTCGAAACATTTATTAATCTTTTTTTCTTTTTGTACCATAATATAAAAAAAAACTTTGGTGTTTTTATTTTTTTTTCTCTCGAACTGACTACGCTATTGACCTAGCAAGGTCTTAACAGCTTCACCGGACTACTAAGGCGAGTGCTTAAGGCACTCAGCCGATTTTTGTTTGGATCTTTGGTGTTTGGGCTTGATTGATTATATAGTACTTTTTATATTTAACTAGTTGTATGAATGGATACACTTACTTTTATTGTCCTCTTCTGTCTCACTCACATAATTCACTTTTTATATGGAGATTTTTAAACCCAAAATCTTAACATTTCCGGACGAGTTTTCAAACATTTTCTTACATGTGAACTTTATCCCGACAATTACAAAAACATCTAAAAAAGAGTAGACAAATAGATAAAGCCGTTTTGTAGTTATGTACTTACATATATACCGCAATTGATTTCTATTTATATAGATACACTAGCGGGCCCGGCAAACGTTGTCCCGCCCTGATTATAAAAAAAATCCTGGACAAATTATATACCAAAACCTTCCTCACGAATCACTATATCTACTGGTTAAAACCGCATGAAAATCCGTTCAGTAGTTTTTGAGTTCATCGCGAACAGACAGACGGACAGACGCGGTAGGGGACTTTGTTTTATACTATGTAATGATAAATAAGAAAGATAGAAAATGTTTTTATTATTGGAAAACATCACGACCACAAAACAAATAATGGAAACATGCACATAGTTAATTAGATATATCCCACAACAACATCTCCATTCCGCTACATGCTGCAGTGCAACTAAGTGGTACTACGTTGATTCCCAATGGAGGATCATACGGACGTGTAGTCGGTGACTTTATAAAAATATTACAGAACTCATAATATATACATTATAAATAATAAAAACATTAAATTAAATATACAACGATGCCATAATGTAATTACAGGTGACCGACAAACGAATCAAAAACACTACAAAGGCAGAGTAACAAAAATTGAAAAGAATTACAAATGTAGCCTGTAAACTCACATGTTTTTAATCTGTCTGTACTTCTGTTGGAACAGATATGAGAGTAAATCTCCAGAAATAGTTAACCTAATCTTAAAATTATTTCCGTAATAGTAAACTACATTGTCTCTCAGTTGCATGTGTCTTTTATTCTGATTAATTGGCTTTTACTATAAGAAGAAACTTCACACATTTAACACACGTGTAACTCAGTGCCGGATTTATATTTGATGACGCCCTAGGCCCCGCAAGGTATGTCGCCATATTTCCTCTGTGAGGAAGTGATTATCAACATTAAATATGCAACTTTCAAATTAATGTTTAAAATGTTAGGTATGAAAGTTTAGTATCTAATCTATAGATATAATAAAAATAAAGTGTCTGTATGTAATATCAAAATAACACTCTTTTACTGATTGGGTCTGAACGTATACAAGCTACTGATAACCAAAATGCAATTATTAAAATTTTTGTCGGTCTGTCTGTCTGTCTGTCTGTTTGTTCCGGGTAATCTTCTAAACGGCTGGACCGATTTTGACAGAAATTTCACTGGCAGATAGAAAAAATTACAGCGCGTTTCTTAGGCTACTTTAAATTAGACTATCTGTTAACCGCGGCTTTGTCTGCCATGCTATCTTCAAAACGGTTGGACCGATTTCCACGGGACTTTCACTGACAGATAGCGGACATTATAAAAAGTAATTGAAGCAATTTCAGTTTATACTAGCTATTAACCGTGGCTTCGCCCGCAGTGCTATCTTCAAAACGATTCGATTGTTCTTCACATAACTTTCACTGGCAGATAGCTGATCTTATAAAAAGTAATTCGAGCAATTTTAGTTTATACTAGCTGTTAACCGTGGTTTCGCCCACAATGCTATCTCCAAAACAGTTAGACCAGTTTTCACGAGACTTTCACTGGCAGATAGCTGACTTTACAAAAAGTAATTTAAGCAATTTTAGTTTATACTAACTGTTAACCGTGGCTTCGCCCGCTGTGCTATCTTCAAAACGATTCGATAGATCTTCACATAACTTTCACTGGCAGATAGCTGATCTTATAAAAAGTAATTTGAGCAATTTTAGTTTATACTAGCTGTTAACCGTGGCTTCGCCCGCAGTGCTATTTCCAAAACGGTTCGATCGATCTTCACATAATTTTCACTGGCAGATATCTGATCTTATAAAAAGTAATTAAAGCAATTTTAGTTTATACTAACTGTTAACCGTGGCTTCGCTCGCAGTGCTATCTTCAAAACAGTTAGACCAGTTTTCACGAGACTTTCACTGGCAGATAGCTGACTTTACAAAAAGTAATTTAAGCAATTTTAGTTTATACTAGCTGTTAACCGTGGCTTCGCCCGCTGTGCTATCACCAAAATGGTTACATCGATTTTCACGGGACTTTCACTGGCAGATAGCGAACCTAATAAAAAGTAATTGTGGTTATTCTATTTTAGACTAGCTGTTACCCGCGACTTTGTCTGCATGAAATTTAGCAAGATTTCAACTCATTCTTTATTTTTAATAAGAGAAATAATTATCAGCTTATTGTTTACAATTCGACATTATAATTATTAATAACATTAATGATATAGTGGTCTTCCTAATAAGATCTTAGATTATAAACGTATTACGTAAAGAGTTCCATAATACAATTTCTTGCGGAACAGACAAGCGTTTATTTTTTGTATAGTCACAAAATCTTAATTATAATAATGGCAATGTATATTAAATGTAATGTAAATGTAAATCTTTATAATAATATTTTAAGTTATTATTTCAATAGTTCCTTATACAATATACAGTGTAAGTGAGCACTGTGGTAGTTATATGGTGGGTTAAGGTTCCAAATATGTTGCTGATGATAACCCTCATTTCACATACTGTTAGTATTTATATATCTAATGTATACGTTACACGTTACTGTAAGTGACGTGCGAGTCGTACTTATAATTGTTTTTAAAGAGCATTCCTATAATTGTGCATGGTCTCAGAATTTTAAATTTCTTTAATACAATACAAAAAAACGCGCGCGGAGCCGCGGGTACAGCTAGTTATACATATAATAAAACTGTAACGAAGATAAATCGGTACATTAAATATTTTTTGAAAATTATAATCGGGGTAGACTTTTTTATTGATATAGAAGCGAAAAATAATCCTTTTACAATTTTGGTCTGTCCCTGTGAACACGTATCGCTCTAAAAGTACTGAATCCTTATGCTACTTAAAAAAACAAATAACAAAAAAAGTGTTCGTTGGGTTCCGAACCAACGCCTTCGTCAGTCTATATAATGCACAGTACGTTATAATTGAGCTACGGCTACATGACATTTCTATGCGTAATTATCAACCACATATGAAAAATATGTGTAAATTTGGTGCAGACGAAGTTGCACCGGTCAGCTACTCTTAAATATAACTTTTTATTCGTTAACATAGTAGTATATGTCTTTAATTATATACATTTTTAATTCAAATATATTTATTTAAAGTAAATAAAACTTTTTATGTTACCTATTTCACTACATATTATAAATCGAAGTCCTCTGTCAAGTTTGTCTTTCTGTATGTTCGCGATAAGGTCAAAATAATGATAAAAATTTCAATTTACAAATTATGAAACTTCAATAATTTATACTATAATTGATTTCAAAATTGAAAAAAATAACACCGCTATTCCAATCTTTTTAGTTTTCCCTTCTGTCGACAGTCCTTATGACTGAAACGTTTTTTTATACAGCATACCCCATGTGTTATTCTGATTTTAAAGCTATATTACCGTAGAGTTTTATCACAATATGTTTAGTAGTTTTTACATCAAAGAGTTACGAATATCCATGATGTATAACTTTCTAATTTATAAACAGCTTTTGTTTGCGGTTTAACTCGCTTTAATGACAATTTCACCTGTCTCTCGAGAACAGTACACATTACCATCCACCTACCATCTACCTGTAAGAGACCCACTGCAGGGCGATAGGCCTCTTCCTGAAGGAAGGTATGAGCACAAATTCCACGTCATGCCACTACGTATTGGCAATTTCAAACTCTGAGAAATACACAGTTCTATGTTTTATCACATATAGTCACCTTCGCCGTCAGTCGTAGGGTTACCAATTTTAATTAGTAAATGTATATAAATTCAGAAAAAATCGTTGGTGCCGTGGTTCGAACCTTCGGACATCGAAATGATATTCCACCGGTCAAACTACTAGACCACCATGACTGTTTAGAAGAACACAACTATTACTTGATAACAATTGAGGAATAAAAGCTTAACAGACAAACAAACTCATATTCACTATTATGACATTCTTTCCGCACCAGGAGGTCATAAACACATAGCACTACTGGATTTAAGATAATGATGAACTCTTTCCAATCTCATATCGCACAAGAGTATTATTGTACACTGAAATCGCCAGTAGATGGAGCATTTTAACTGCACTATAAAACGCAGACCAAACAGTGTCAATTGACGAGACATGTCCAAAAAGGATCCTATATTTGTGTCAATATTATTCGAGGATTCCTTTATTTTTTTCGTTCAGTCCAGAAATGTTTTCGGGCCGACGCGACGCGACCGATTCGAGCTTGCGAAAATATTTATATTGACAGACACGCGCCGAACGATTGGATTGACAAATACGTAGCAATAAAGAAGTTACTTCGCGGTGCATGTTGACACACGGGTCGAAAGTTGGGCATTCAACAGATATAAAAAGAAATGTTCCAAAGGACATACCTATTATACCTAACTGTATTACAAATACCAAAATAATAATAAACGTAATTTATTTCTTGAATTAAAATCAGAAGGAAAAAATAATATAAAGGTTATAGAGGATTAATATATGCATAGCGAATCGTCCCCAGAAAGATATTTACACTGTACTAGGGGATATATAGACACTTACAGGATAATAAGAAGCTGGAAATTTCAGATCAAAAGAAAAGATAAAACATACTTATAAAACAGATGAAAAAAATCTTAGGATTGACTGAATTGCTTGATCTAAATGCTTAATATGCTTTGAGTGCTACTAATACTTACTAGAGATTCATTGATTAATATGTCATAGTATGTGTACTTATGAATTAATCAAATGAAATCTATGAAACTGTTTAGGCTGCAAAACGTGCTAAATAAATATATACACATACACTTGAAAAAGCCTTATTGAGTAAAAATTTGTCACTTATATTAGTTAGAATAGTATATTAGACTCCAAAAACACGTACGTGTATTAAACATTTTACTAAATTAAAACCAGACTGAAATAGAACAAACAGAAAAAAAATGAAATGTTTATGTTGGTACGTAGCTGTACGTCAATGTATGCTGTAAAAGTGTACGTGTGAATAGAACCTTATTATCCAACTGGATTATTGCAGATTTTGTTATAAAAATGTGTAATAATCCGACGGGTATCCGTAATTTTTCGGGGTCAGTATATGTACATATATATATACTAAAATGCGGCGTTATTTATTTATTTATTTAAGGTCCACAAAACTGAGTTCTATGAACAAAAATGGACACGAACCCTTTTATATGTGAACACAGCATGCATAATATAAGAAGACAAAGTCATAGTATTAATACAAAGAAAAATTAAATTATATTAAACATTTAAATACATTTTTTTTCTAATTGAAATTATATAGGATGATATATTTATATAAATCATAAAAACTAGATTTTATACCGGCGTCAAAACAGATCTGTGGTATAATAAATTAAAGGGTCTCATAAATAAAGGTTTTACTGTATAAATGCTATGTACATAGGTTAAAAATTTATCAAAGTTCCTTTCCAAAAAGGTGAAAGCTTTCACATTCGTTCGTGACTTTTCCGAATCTAAATTTACGAAAACTCGACAACAAATTTTAAATTCACCTCTCCTTAATATCACATCTAAATCAGATAAATAGAAATTAAGACCATCGAACTACTAAGAAAAAAAATTATTTGTGTTGAAATATTGAACGTTATAATTTTGACATTTTTAAAAATCTACACAATTCGATTTTCCAAGAAGACGTTTAAAAAAAACAAAATATAAAACCATAGTTTTAGAATTGCAAATATTACTTTAAGTCTAACTTCATTGATTTTTAATATAAGCTCATACCATTTAATATTATATATTGATTCAACAGTAAAGAAGACAAAAAATAACCGAGACAACTTACAAATCCGTAACGCTTTTATAGGAATCAAATAGTAATATCGAAATAACAGTTCTGAAAAATAAAAAGAAACCTACAATTCATTTTAACTTAATTAGAATTTCTTTATTGGCCGTCCGAAACTCATGTGTGTCAGGAAACACTTCCCGCGTGCTGACGCCCTTGGTAAATTCAATTCCACGAGTTAATCATAAAAGTTTTTGAATAAACAATGTGCGAAGTCTAACATCGATTGTGTTACTTAGAGCACGAACAAACAGAACAAACCGACTTGATGACGAATGACAATTAATTTGAACAATATTCATTCACTTTTCATGTGACTTTCCATTGAATATAATATTGTTTATAGGTCTTAGCGTTTGACCACAAGCTCATCTCACCATAAATAATGACGTGGTCAAACACGTTAAGCCTAGAGGGGACTGGTTCTCAAGTACAGCCGCCGGAACACACCAACAGGAGCATGGCGACAGATTTTCAACTATTGGGTGGTAGTTAGCCAGGCGGACTTAGAAATAGCCCTATCACCATGCTATGGTTTCGTCATAATATTTTCCTTCACCAGAAGCTCCAAATCAGTTGCATAAATTCGAACCCACGTCTACCGACGTTATGTCCGAACACGCTATCAACTAAGCCATCATCCCTTCATATTTTTGTTTGTCTTCAAATATTCTGGAGCAAAAGGAAATCAGGTGTTCGACGTACCCACTTATTTTATACGAGGTGTGTGCCGCATTTTCACTTATTGGTGGTGCCTCTTTCGATCGGAGACCACCTGTGATGCAAATCAAATGCGATATCAGCGAGAAGTAGTAGCAAATGTTGTGATCACTCACCGACTGCTGCGGGGTTCGATGCATGAGGTCGGCGCCGACAAATGGCGAGGTGCAAATAGGTTATGGCGATGCGAGGAGCGCGATACAAATCGAACGCGCGTGCTTCGCCTACTATGTGTGCGAGCACCCTCGCTGACACTATTTTTCCTAATTGACTATATACGCGACCGCAACACTTATGTTTGACTTTCTAAAATTCCGTATATAACATAACTTGTGTAAACAGCCAGTACTAAATATACTAAAGAATGTTTGCCGAAATTTAGTCTGTCGTGTAGTGGCTTCTATTCTTTGTTCATAATCTTGAGTTATTTGACACTATATTTTATAGTATTGTTGGCATCCCTCATAATATAATACTTCAGTTATCGTGCACAAGTTATATGAATGGGAAATAAAACCACGGTGCGTGAATTCTGAGATGACACAAAACTCTCGGGAAAATTCTAACAAAGCGGTCACGATGCTGTTCCAAGATTGAAATCATTACGCGATGCTTGTAATATTACTCTTTGCTAAAGAGGGTTGATTGCTAAACAGGGTAGAAGGTAGAAGAAAAGAAGAAACGAAAGAAGATGCAAAAATCGTTTATTTGTTCCGGTAAAACAAACAACAATTATAGCGATTATTAACGTTGCAGCACTTGAGAATCAGACCTTATCACAGAACCAGCAATGATTCACAATCGGCAGCTTATAAAACGATAAAGATTTATTCCACTTTCTACAATAAGTACTAATCAATTTAAACTTATTGAATAAAACGCAATTATTATTATTTCGTTGCTAACCAGTTTCCGCGACTTCGTTCTCATTTTCTCCCTTAACAGTTTTCATTATTATCAACATGGTTTCAGCTTACAGGAAATCCACTGCTGGACATAGGCGTCACGACACTTTCTACATAGCATGCGGTTCTGTGTTGCCTTTGCAACCTTAATAATTTCATCTTTCAATCCGGTGGAGAGCCATGACACACTGCGTTTTCCTGTGGTCGCCACTCTAGAATTTTTTGTCCCATCGCCCATCAGTTCATCGAGCTATGTGCCCTGTACATTGCCACTTCATTTCTGATTCAATCACGTAGAAAATACCCCAAGCATAGCTCTTTCGATCACTCGCTGAACTACCTTGAGCTTTCTTATGAGGCCCATAGTTAGCGGCCAGGTATCAGTGTCGTAACAGTTTTACCGATTTTAAATTGTGTGGAAAAACGTAGTAATACGTAACCTACAATACACTGAAAAGTTCTTTATCAGCCTTTAAAAGTATGTCACATTCATTTGGAGGATTAGTTAGGATAAAAATAATTCGGTTATATTTATGTATAAATGTATATAAGATTACCGCTACTATTTTAATAAGCTTTTGACAACCTTCTATTACGCTCTGATATTAAGTATATTGATAATATTAAAGAATTTCTTAAAAGATATTTATTGGAAAGGATACATTTTTTTCAGGAGGTCTTTTTTTAATTTTATTAGCATTGGACCTTGGATTCTGAGAACACAAAAGAGAACTTTTCGCAAATTCGAATATCGATAGGTAATCAAAACTATAGATAATCAACAACTAGGTAGGTAACCTACCTATTGTCAAAGATGTTCTGGTGAATTTTTACAATCGATTTCTTTAAAAGTCGGTGTTATGTTTTGATAAAATATGCTTGTTGAGATTACTGCTTCAGGTACATTATAAAATTTATTTTCTTTTCAATTTCTTATGATTATAATCCCAGGTGTCGGTTTCCAAGATTTCTCATAATAAACTACGTAAAGAGACTCGCCCGGGCAATTTGATAAGACGGAATCGTAATAAAGTTAAAAAAAATCTGTCTTAACAAGTTCGCAAACTCGGAATTGTTGCGCTAAGTTGCTTTATGTCTAGTCTAGCGAAGTTCTTCATTTCGTAAAAAACGCTTTTTTATTTTCACGCGAACTAATAAATCTAGTTAAAAGCGGACTTTAGTTTCGGAGAAATTAGGTTTTTCTTTATATTTCTTTATATCTATTCTTTGTAGAGAAGTATAAGAATCGTCAATATCGAGCGATGAACTGACAAAGATAATAATATAAGATTAGTTTTTCGCCATAATCAAACAGCCTTAAATGAAGACGTAGCAAGAAATATGTTTTTTTTTCTCACATGGAGTCTAATAGACGCGTGAGCTAGAGAGGTGATTCTATTTTTAACCGACTTCAAAAAAAGGAGGAGGTTATCAATTCGTCTGTATTTTGTTTTTTTTTTTTTATGTTTGTTACCTCATAACTTTGAACTGGGTGAACCGATTTTGATTATTCTTTTTTTATTTGAAAGCTGGTACTTCCCGTGTGGTCCCATTTTAATTTGATCCAGTTCCGACAACGGCATCCAGTGCAAAACCGTATAAGTTTTAAATTTGCATTAAGTATGTACACGACAAATAGACGAATAACTCAATATTACGCTAACCGATTTTGATGATTCATTTTTTATTGGAAAGGACGTACTTCAAGTGTAGTTTGATGAGAGTTTGGTTAGGTTCTGATTATGGGATCCGTGAAAAAGTAAGAAAACGATTCATTAAGATATTGGAAAGTACTCACTTCAAGTGTAGTATGATGAGAGTATGGTTAGGTTCTGATTATGGGAACAGAGACAAAATAAAAAAAGTTACAGGAAACGAGGCCTACCTTTCTTAAGGGTCGGCAACGCATCTGTGTTTCCTCTCGTGTCGCAGGTGTCCATGGGCGGCCGTGATCACTTACCATCAGGTGACCCGTATGTTCGTTTGCCACCAATATTATAAAAAAAACTCTTCAATTCTTAGGAGCCTATTGTGCTTATGTTCGTTGCTGTGTTGCAACATGACGCAAGCATTGTAATTACATTACTTAAGGTGTATTATGTGTGAAGCGATGGTAGCCGAGTTGGTGGTAGAAACTATCGCGGATTATTGATAAGGTTTCGGTCGTACCAAACGTTACTTATTGTACAACCAATTGAAACCATATCACATACCATACCGCAAAAATGCGCATATGTTAATATACTTAAGGCGGAACGGAGTTCGCGGGCACTGCTAGTAAAATATATTTACGTACACTAAAAATGGAAAAATAAAGTAAATTTTCAAAAAAAAGTATTAACCGACTTCAATATCAATCAAAAACCCATAAGGCACTAAAAAGCGGAAAATAAATAGTTTATCAAATTAACCAAATTAAATAAAACATATGAATATGTGTGCTACCTAGAGATATATTAGAAGTCGGTGCCAACTGAAAATCGTATCATCTACATAGGTACAAAAAGTTTAAGTTCACTCTCGCGTCTCTGTAATACTTTTCTACCTGGAACAAATTTGAAATTTCGGTTGGCACCGATTTCCAATACATCTCTAGGTAGCACACATATTCATATGTTTTATTTAATTTGGTTAATTTGATAAACTATTTATTTTCCGCTTTTTAGTGCCTTATGGGTTTTTGATTGATATTGAAGTCGGTTAATACTTTTTTTTGAAAATTTACTTTATTTTAAATAAACTATTTAATGCTTCAATGTGTGGTCTTAGTCAAACCTGATAGAAAGTGAGAATAAAACCGAAGATGTAACACGTTCGATCAATTATAACGTATTCATTCTGCCTTTGAATACCGTTACTTTGCACATAAGTGTAGTTAAAATGACTAAATGTCAGCTTCAAAACAAAGAAATTAACTAACTAATGATTGGCCAGTGGTAGAAATTGGGTCATCATTCTTCAATTAAATTGAGGTTTTTTCTTTGTAAAGATCGGAAAGTATGACTAGTAAAGACATAAATCAAGTCTTATACTCGTTTTCGTCAATAAAAAAAAAATGGAATATCACCAATTTTTTTATTAATAATAATGAATCTTAAATAACATAAAATGAATCTATACTATAATAAAACTGTAGCAAGGTCAAATCTGTACATTAAATATTTTTTGAAAATTATAATCGGGGTAGACTTTGTTATCGATATAGAAGCCAAAAATAATCTTTTTACATATTTTTGTCTGTCCTGTCTGTCTGTCTGTCTGTCTGTCCCTGTGAACACGCATCACTCTGAAAGTACTGAACCGATTTTGCCGAAACTTGGCACAGTGATAACTAATATTACGAGATTACATCTAGGATACTCTTTATCTCATAAAACGCAAGGGATTCTCCAGGATCTGCCTGTTTGTCTGTCCCTTTGAACATGTACCACTCTGAAAGTACTGAACCAATTTTGACGAAATTTGGCACAGTGATAACTAATATTACAAGGTTACATCTAGAATACTTTTTATCTCATAAAACGCAAGGGATTCTCCAGGATAACGGACGAAAGACAAAAATTTGTAGTTAATGAAATTTTTGACGGATTTTGGTAAATTTTCATTGTGCTATATATAGCAGACAGATTAGCTAAAAAGATAAGCTATATTTCCCTAAGCTACTTTAAAAAAAATACCAAAAAAAAATCGCTGGGATTCGAACTGTCGGCTCCGGCGGACCATATAATGTCCAGTACGTTATAACTGAGCTACATTGCGCTATTCTATGAGCTATTATTCTAAATGTTGTTGAGTCTTGAAGTAGTTGGGTTCAGGTTTGTGAATCTAAGATTAAAATAAATCAGTTGAGGTGTATGCAGTTATTTTTTTTTTTTCTCGAACTGACCACGCTATTGACCTAGCAAGGTCTTAACAGCTTCACCGGACTACTGTTTGCAGTTACTATGTTGTATTTATACTAATATTATAATGAGTGGTAAAGTTTTGTTTTCGAGGAATGCTTGGTACCTACTACTGGTCCGATTTCAAAAATTCTTTCACTGTTAGAAAGGTATATTATCCCAAGTTCAGTATCTCAGTGAAAAAGGTGGTTTATATGTCAAAAGTAAAATAAATTTGACAAAATTAAGATTGAATGCAAATTGCACGTATACTTTACAAATTCTTATAAAACAAACAACTAAAACAAAATGGAAGTTTACTGTAGATAAAGTTTAATTTTTACAGTATGTTAAGTGATGAAGTTACATGGGGTACTGGGAAGACATTTATTAGCAATACATGTAAGTTAGTTTTGATCTTCATTGGACACTTAGGTGATGCTGCGAACAGGTTCTAGGCTTATTTTAAAAGATTTCTTACATACCAACTGGGTATACGTTTAAGTGAGTTCCTGAATAGTTTGGATTCACAATTGGAAGCGCTATATGTCGCTGCAATCGGCCTTTAGGTTTTAAGATTATTTGCGTTTAAAAATACAATTGAAACCGGTAATAACCGATTTGGTGCAGACGAAGTTGCACGGGTCAGCTAGTCTTAAATAACACTAAAATTAAGAAAATCGGTTGAGAAACAGAGAAGGAAGATGAACTTCATTGTTTTATCTCTGCCAATTTTCACATAGAAGATACTAGCTAATACTCAGCCGATTCACTATGAGCGTCATTTGTTTATATTGGGTATAAAAGGTGTTCCAGTTTCAAAGGTATACGCGTGTTCCAGCAGCTGCACCGATTTCCAATACATCTCTAGGTAGCACACATATTCATATGTTTTATTTAATTTGGTTAATTTGATAAACTATTTATTTTCCGCTTTTTAGTGCCTTATGGGTTTTTGATTGATATTGAAGTCGGTTAATACTTTTTTTTGAAAATTTACTTTATTTTAAATAAACTATTTAATGCTTCAATGTGTGGTCTTAGTCAAACCTGATAGAAAGTGAGAATAAAACCGAAGATGTAACACGTTCGATCAATTATAACGTATTCATTCTGCCTTTGAATACCGTTACTTTGCACATAAGTGTAGTTAAAATGACTAAATGTCAGCTTCAAAACAAAGAAATTAACTAACTAATGATTGGCCAGTGGTAGAAATTGGGTCATCATTCTTCAATTAAATTGAGGTTTTTTCTTTGTAAAGATCGGAAAGTATGACTAGTAAAGACATAAATCAAGTCTTATACTCGTTTTCGTCAATAAAAAAAAAATGGAATATCACCAATTTTTTTATTAATAATAATGAATCTTAAATAACATAAAATGAATCTATACTATAATAAAACTGTAGCAAGGTCAAATCTGTACATTAAATATTTTTTGAAAATTATAATCGGGGTAGACTTTGTTATCGATATAGAAGCCAAAAATAATCTTTTTACAATTTTTGTCTGTCTGTCTGTCTGTCTGTCTGTCTGTCCCTGTGAACACGCATCACTCTGAAAGTACTGAACCGATTTTGCCGAAACTTGGCACAGTGATAACTAATATTACGAGATTACATCTAGGATACTCTTTATCTCATAAAACGCAAGGGATTCTCCAGGATCTGCCTGTTTGTCTGTCCCTTTGAACATGTACCACTCTGAAAGTACTGAACCAATTTTGACGAAATTTGGCACAGTGATAACTAATATTACAAGGTTACATCTAGAATACTTTTTATCTCATAAAACGCAAGGGATTCTCCAGGATAACGGACGAAAGACAAAAATTTGTAGTTAATGAAATTTTTGACGGATTTTGGTAAATTTTCATTGTGCTATATATAGCAGACAGATTAGCTAAAAAGATAAGCTATATTTCCCTAAGCTACTTTAAAAAAAATACCAAAAAAAAATCGCTGGGATTCGAACTGTCGGCTCCGGCGGACCATATAATGTCCAGTACGTTATAACTGAGCTACGGCTATATGATATTTCTACGCGTAATTATCAACCTTATATGAAAAAATATGTCTAAACAAAACTGTCATATGTTGTTACATTTATTTTATTGTATAAAAAATGTTTGCTAAACAAAGGTGACAAGATTTTTTCATAAAACATAAACCTAGATAATAGTTACATTGCATTGTAGAAGATGAATCTCACCTAGAGTTCTATCAGTATGTGTGTTGTTTCGATATTTGATAAAATTAGTTTTCTAAATGTTGTTGAGTCTTGAAGTAGTTGGGTTCAGGTTTGTGAATCTAATATTAAAAAAAATCAGTTGAGGTGTATGCAGTTATTTTTTTTTCTCTCGAAATGACCACGCTATTGACCTAGCAAGGTCTTAACAGCTTCACCGGACTACTGTTTGCAGTTACTATGTTGTATTTATACTAATATTATAATGAGTGGTAAAGTTTTGTTTTCGAGGAATGCTTGGTACCTACTACTGGTCCGATTTCAAAAATTCTTTCACTGTTAGAAAGGTATATTATCCCAAGTTCAGTATCTCAGTGAAAAAGGTGGTTTATATGTCAAAAGTAAAATAAATTTGACAAAATTAAGATTGAATGCAAATTGCACGTATACTTTACAAATTCTTATAAAACAAACAACTAAAACAAAATGGAAGTTTACTGTAGATAAAGTTTAATTTTTACAGTATGTTAAGTGATGAAGTTACATGGGGTACTGGGAAGACATTTATTAGCAATACATGTAAGTTAGTTTTGATCTTCATTGGACACTTAGGTGATGCTGCGAACAGGTTCTAGGCTTATTTTAAAAGATTTCTTACATACCAACTGGGTATACGTTTAAGTGAGTTCCTGAATAGTTTGGATTCACAATTGGAAGCGCTATATGTCGCTGCAATCGGCCTTTAGGTTTTAAGATTATTTGCGTTTAAAAATACAATTGAAACCGGTAATAACCGATTTGGTGCAGACGAAGTTGCACGGGTCAGCTAGTCTTAAATAACACTAAAATTAAGAAAATCGGTTGAGAAACAGAGAAGGAAGATGAACTTCATTGTTTTATCTCTGCCAATTTTCACATAGAAGATACTAGCTAATACTCAGCCGATTCACTATGAGCGTCATTTGTTTATATTGGGTATAAAAGGTGTTCCAGTTTCAAAGGTATACGCGTGTTCCAGCAGCTGCACTTGAAAACCAGTACCTCTAAACTTAGCCGGTCTTATTATAAAAACAAAAATGAACACGAGTATATCACGAGTTTTACTAAGCAGTGCCTAAAATTTTAAATCTAGTTGAAGTCTTGTTTAAAATACTTTATTACAAAAACGTGTCCAAGCGATATCTAGCTGAATATCTGATTTAAGTTTTTTATGCAAGCAACTTTGAATGGCATTCGTCCAATGCGATCTCATCATTCAAAAACGTGCCATTATATACAGACATTTCGCAAACAATTTATGAATAATATTTTTGTTCAGATCTTCATTAAGAAAATTTACTTATTATACGTTTAATTGGTTATCATTATTGTGATACTTTAGTTAAAAGGAAATGATGTATAAAATAAAAATAAATAAAATAAGCAACTTTTAGATTTATATATTACGTCAAAGTGCGTAAGGTGGAACAACACTATAATGACAGATTAAGTACGCTGTCAGATGTCAACGGTGTCAAATAGTAGTAATTACGATTTACTCATGAATGTCTAAAATTGTTTAATTTGTTTACTTCTTCCAAATGAATTATACCCACGAAATCCATAATATACTATGAAACTTCTTTTGCCGGCAAATAGAGACACAGTTAATTACAACAATAGAATAAGAACTGTCAACCTAGATAAGTGTTAGAGAATATTTAAATTAAAATAATGTCCCTCTGTAAACAAAGGTAAGACACTCTTTTGTGATCAAACTTTTTTTAAGTAAGAGTTCATTGCGTATTTAACTTTTTTGTAATATCACGGAGTTGTTTACCATTTTAGACCATATTTTATATATATATATTATATTGTTTAACATTAGGTGAGGTTGCGGTCAAAACCTATAAACTGTGCAAATAAATGCTATAAGTTACTTTTTATCATACTTATATTCAATGTATAATTTATGGTCCATCGCACAAATTTCGTTTTCTATAAGCCACTCCGTAAATAAATATTTTAATCCCCTAATGGCTCAGAAGGAATTTCTTATGATTTATCATTATTTCACGTGGCGTGGAAAAGCGATGAATTTTTACACATTTGCATGAACGCTGAACGAGAATACGGGGTGCATGAACCTAGACATCCTTCGGGGACGATGAGCTGGCTAAACCGAATAAAGTTGCCAGCCGTAACGCGTAAAGGAAAAATAAATTAAAAACGGAAAATAGTTATGGGATCTATTTCTTTTTTTTGAACTAACTACGGTATTGGTCTAGCCAGGCCTTAATAGCTTCACAGGATTACTAAGTCAAGCGCTTAATGCCGATTTTATTTTGACAACTAGCTCAAGGGTGCACGGCACAACTCTGCTTGGGCTGTGTGGGCTCGGAATGCGCTCTATAGGAGTTATTCTAATTGTGATGACATTTTTGAAGATGGATTTTATATATTCATATAACATTTTATTATCGATTGAAATAAGATACGCAAAAGTATGATTTATAATAATAACCTTCTAATATCTTGTAATATTCTTGTAATAATCTTGTAATATTTCTAGAAACTTCATGCTAATAATGAGAGCAGAAAAACAAGCAAAGCATCGAGTTCTATGTACATCATTTACCTATATTTTTATTGAAGTACTAGCTACCCGCTCTGGTAGCACATGGGTGTAATGTGACTGCATAAGTTTGACTGTAGGTGGTAAAGCCACGCTGAAGCTATTACTGGTTTCAGCACGAATGGGTAGGCTCGCCCGGGGTACTACCACCCGACCCACAGAAAACCGACGAGAAGTAACAGTGCTTACATTGTTGTGTCTCGTTCGGTTAGCAAGAGCGCCGGAAGCCCACTTCATCTCCCCCCTCCCCCAATTACAGGCTGGCAACGCACTTGCGACTCCTCTGGTGTTGCAAGTGTCTATGGATGGTGGTGATCACTTAACATCAGGTGACCCACTTATCCGTTTGCCTCCTATGATATAAAAAAAAAACTTGTGATGTGCATTTGTTAACGCGTTGATATTTTATATTTAAGAATATTCATAAAAACTACTTTCTCTTGCTGGTAATAGCTTCTATTATATTATATCTAACATAATATAAAGGGCAATTTATATGTATATAAAAAATTCAACAGCATTAAACTATTTATAAATATATTATATACAGAACATATACTAATTACGTTTAAGAGGAGTGCAGTAAATAACAAAATTTTATTTCACATTTACCAAAATGCATATTTCTCCAAAATTACACGTCTATCATTATTACGGTGGTTTTATTTAAGTATTTTCTTTTTTATATTTTCAGTTTTCTTCTTCATTTCTGAGTCACAAAGTATGGCAACTCTACTGACAAAGTATGAGAAAGTCACCTTAAACATCAACACTAAATAATTTGCTTGAAGCGTTGTACAGTGTACACAGAGCTGTGTTTTATTTGGAAAGCTAAATTTTTCTTTACGTCTGAGTTCTTGAAACTCGTAGTTATTAAAAACAAGTTTTTATTACTTTAATTATTATTTCTAGATTTTTTGAAGTGATTCATTAAACGCTTTGAGCGATTTTTGACAGGAGAAAACTTATGGGTTCACGTCACCAATGACCTCGACATGCTCCTGATGTATTGCGCGTGTTGGAGTGAAAACTTCTTTAGTCACATTGATCGATTTTTGGTAGCGGATAATCTTATGGATTCGCGTCACCGATAACCTGGACATGTTCGTGACGTATTGCGCTTGCGCGAATCTAGCGACGCGTAGTATAATAGCCAGTATAAATGTATCAATGATATATTTATTGTACTGAGCTTGCATGTTTGATTATATCTAATCTAATCTAATATAAATATTGATTATTATAATCTGTATAAAAATGTATATAATTATCGCTCCAGTTACCAATAAATGTGAAAACCAGACTAATTTTAATAATTTTTCATTTCCAAATTTAAATAATTATGACTATAACTGATTTTAAAAATTGTAATAGAACAATGTTATTCCATTTTAAGTATTCACTTTTATCGTCAGTCATTATATACGTCTCGACGTTTTTAATATGAAAACGACACAGTAACTACACTGCGCTTGGTCGACAATCCAACAAGTTGCCGATGTCATGACGGCTTGTAAATCAGCCGGCAGCTAGAATATAAATTAACTGATCAGGAAGCGTCACCAACTAAAAGGCATTCACTGTAACAAGCTTCTACCAAGTGCGTGCTAGTTGTAATCACTACATATTGTAAAACAGTCCTCTGCCACGTCTGTCTGCTCGCAATATACTCGAAAACTACTGAACGGATTTTCATGAGATCTTCACCAGTAGATAAAGTGATTGATGAGGAAGGTTAGTATGAAATTTGTCAAGGTTTTTTTTTTAATTGTCAGGTCAGGTCATTTCTATATGATCAACATTATTTTTGGATTATACTGTGCTTTTTGTAAAACAGCATCATTACTTTAATGTCAATTATAAGAAAAAAGCATGTAAAAACAATCAACCGTATTTAAAATGATTTCATAATATAATATTTTAATGAATACGTATCGTTCAGTAGACGCGTGTTTGCAAATATACATACGAATTGCCGGGCATACTGGCACACGGGTTGGATAAGTTTATTGATAAAGGCGAATAAACTCGTATCTCTCTATATCACAGAAAGTGTCCGTCTGTATGATTTTTTTGACCATGCAGCAAAATATATGAATACATCCCATTAATCTGTCGGGGTGACCTTGAGTTTCAAGTATTACGTAAGTAGAATTTTTGTAATTTGTGACCCCCCCCTGTCAGCAAAAGTAAGCAAAGCTCTTACCGCCTCTCATGCTTACATAAACATTTTTACGTAATGACCAAATTATATAGAAAATCCAAAAAGGTAAATAATAAATATTACTAACATAATCATCATATAGACCCCCGAACTCTTATGTCATCAAAAACAAGCAAATCAATAACCTCCTTTTAGTGCTTACGTAATAATTGTATAACCCCTGAGGGATAAATTATGAAAGTATGACGTCATCCCATGTTGAAGTTATTAATCGATTAGTCGAGACGAATTTAGTAGCAAAGCAAAACTACTCAGGTGGCAGTAGATATAAAGCGGAAATGGAGATCTGGAGACGGTTCAGAAGGAGCCGCTCGTAGCCTGTATCTAGTATCTATTGCAACTTCAAACGGTAATTGAAATTTATGTACATCTATCTACTTTGAGCTCTGTTTACCTGTGTGTATTGTTTTTCTTAATTTATATTCATTTAATTAAGGTTCTTAGCGACAGTACCTATACCTATCTAATGTGATCATCAGTAACGTGTGTTATGTGTGTCTGTGTTATTGTTTGTAACTTAAAGATTGTTATTTTTAATTTTGATACATTAATATAACCGACTAAACGTATATCACATGGGTTCTTATAGAAAATCACGCTACAATACTGCTATACCTACTACAGTATATTTGCGGAATGGGTTTGCCAATTGTTCGACATGTTTTTTTCCTTATCCACATGTATTTCATTAATAATTTATTTTATTTAATTCTTTGGTTGTTCCAACAATAAACTATTTATTTCCTTCTTTTTAGTATATCTAGAAGACTGATTGGGCGCGTATCAGGAAGCTCTGTTGTTCTACCAAGTTTGTGAATACCTATCATTACGGGCTTTGTCTAGACGGCAGGAAAATAAGCAAAAGGCATAGCATGATGACAGAGCGTTTTTAATAGCGGCTGATTAGCTACTAACTTAAATTGAAAATCTATCCCCAAGCATTCAGCTATTGAGAGCATTTCCTTCTTTAGGTTTAGCGTATTTAACATCTTAGACTACTTCGTTATTTAAAATCAGGTGAGATTGTGGCCAAAATAAAAATAAAGTATTGAAAAAATACATTAATACAATGTTACACGCAAAACAGCGTCGCTCATCCTAGTTTGTAAATATTCAGTTTCACAAAGCAATTGAGTGCCCGATGAAGAGTGCAACGCACTCTTTGAATTTCTAGTTAAATAGTGTGGCCCCAATTTCACTTCTAAGTAAATTGAAAAATATTTTATAGAAATGTAGATATTAATTTGATCTATTTATCTTTACTAATATTATAAACTAGCTTCTGCCCGCAGACATTGTCCTCGTCGAATAGTTACTTTGGGCTAACGCTAACACTCCAGCGGATGCTCTGAAAAGGAAAAAAAAAACGATTTTGAAACATTCTTCATTGGTGCTCCGCTCCTATTGGTCTTAGCGTCTTAGATGATATATAGGCTATAGCTTTCCTGGATAGAATTTTTCAAGTCGGACCGGTAGTTCCTGAGATTAACGCGTTCGAGTAAACGAACTCTTCTGCTTTATAATATTGGTATAGATTTAAATATGAGGTTGTTTGTTACGCTTTCATGCCTTAACTAATTACCCGATCATTATGAAATTTTGCATACACATCGTCAGGGGTACAAAAAAGGACTATACTTATCTTCTTCATTCTGTTTCTTACCATTATTCGACCTAAGTAGTGTCGGCACAACATGTTTTCCTTTTGCACTCTCCCCTGTGAGACGGCATCTCAGGATTCACACCTTTTGCACACATATAATTTTTCACGTAGTCCGGTGAATCTGTTAAGACCTTGCTAGGTCAATAGCGTAGTCAGTTCGAAAAAAAAAACATTTTTCACACAATCCATCCATACCTTTTTCGATTTTCCTCTACTCTTATATCAGTCCACTATCATACTCAAAACTTTTCTAGTCACATGGTTTTCATCTCTCCTCATAACATGCCCATACCATGCTAACCTATTACTCCTCAACTACGCTGTTCCTGGTGCTATTTTCAAACTTCTTCTGGCATGTACATTCTTAATCTTATCCATTCTAGTCACACCACACATCCACCTAAACATTCGCTTCGTCATCTGTAATCAAAATTATCTGTTACAGTCAAATGGCTGACCCGACTATTATGACCACGACTTTTATAATGGCCCAGATAGATTGCGCTGCGATCTAAGAATAGAATTTTTATTTTCGGGCCTTAACAATGTCTGCTGGACCCGCTAATATAATACTTGAATATAAATGTTGGTGTGTCTGAGAACGATAAATTTCAAAACAGATCGTCCGAATATCACGGAAGTTGACACGCCTGAGTGCCTTTTCATAGGCACGGTTTCTATAGATTCACACGATGCAGCCTTTACATATAGACTGAGCAGTAATTATGACATTTGAAATACATTTATTATAATTAAGACTTTGTAAAATTACTTCAGTTAATAACAATATCATAATAAAAAGAATTAATTGCAACTTCTCAAATTAATCCAGTTCAAAGGAGTTAGTTAGTTCTCACGATGCAACAAAACTAATTCGTTATAATACTATCAAAGTTTAAAATTAAAAAAAAAAAACGAAATCATATCAATTTTTATTCATCAAAAGAATTTATTCTAATTTTAAAATCATTCCCAACATTCGTTCCTTTACATGTGGTTCCGGAGGTGCACTTGCATCGAACAGAATCATTATCCCAAACTGTCCGATCCAGTAAGTATGTAAATATCATTAGTTGTAATAAGCGTCATGAAGTTTCACTATAAAACAATTAATAAAAACTCTTCAAGTAGTACGTTCTCTTTTAAGTCCGGAGGTACCGCGGACAATTAAGTCTTATTTATGATGCAGAAAAGTATATTCAAACGCGAACAAGTTTAAACGCTTAACTTGTTAACGTAGTAACTAAAAATTCTAGTAACTCCTTGCGTTTTCTAAAAGGTAATGCTTCGTTACATATTTGTATGTTTGTTTGTGTGCTTATAACTAACTAGCTTCTGCCCGCGACTTCGTCCGCTTGGAATAGGTACTTTGGGCTAACGCTAACTTTAACTCGCGACTTCGTTTACGTAGAATGTGAAAATTTTAAAATAATACGTTCGTTAACCCCGATTTTCATACATTCTTCATTGGTGCTCCGCTCCTATTGGTCTTAGCGTGATGTATATATAGTCTTCCTTGATAAATGAGCTATCTAACACTGAAAGAATTTTTCAAATAGAATTAGTAGTTCCTGAGATTAGCGCGTTCAAGCAAACAAACTCTTCAACTTTATTGGTATAGATAAACCACAAAACCGATTTAGATGATTTTTTATTAAAATGTTTATAGCATTCTTTGGCCACATTGTAGTATAGCAGAACCTCTTTAAGTCGAACGTCGGTAAGTCAAAAACCGCAAAAATTTTGAACAAACGTTTTGTTCTCCTCTCTTCAAGCACCAAAACCTTCTACTCTTCGAAATTTCAACCGTTCAAAATTGTCAATGGGTCAACAATAAAAGAATATGAATTGTAATACAAACAAAAAACCTCATGTCCACTTTCAAACAAATTCTAAAATCCCTTGTTTTTCTTGTCATTATTAAACATAGAATTTCTTCTTTAAAGTTTAAATTCCAAACATCATAAATTTTTAACATTTTTTTCTTTGAGTAGATTAGAAATATAATAGATGTTATTTTTGCGTTGTAAAATAACATTTATATGGGGTTTATTTAGATAGAAAACTGTTGAGCGGTCACAAAACCCAACGAGTGTGCCCGCAGGCAACGACACACTTGTAACTTGTATCGCAATTGTATTTTCAAGAGACTTTGCTTTTTATTTATAAAGGGAAAGCGTCACCATTTCATTTAATATCTTTTTGAATTGTCTGAAAATAACTTAGTATTTTTAAAAACATTGTTACGTGTACTTTAAGGAAAGATAAAATATGACAAATTTTCTATTACTAAAACTATTTTAATACTATCATTTTATACATTAGACGTGTGTGTGTTGTCTGGAAGTGTATACGGTGTTAATATATGGTTGCACTAATAGGTTAGGATAGTTTTCGCCCTTATCGAAATAGTTAGAAAGTTCACGTATGCTCGGATCGTAGGAAGCTCCATATCCTAATGGAGATTTATCGTTCTGATGTATTGTACGGCTGTCCTCAGCGTCTCTGTGTTTTTGAAACTTCTTTGTTTGATTACTATAGTCGTAACAGTACGGTTTCAATGGGTGTGTATTATTTTCCCACTCGTCAGCGCAATCGATGTATCCTCACACTGCCTATTATTTGTTACTAAGAATTCGTTAGTGATATCTGAAGAAAATTGTAGAATATTAGAGAAATTTCTCCAGTTTTTTGTAGCTATATATTTGTTGTTATTTTGTACATATTACATACGTACGTACGTCCATATGTTGTATACAATAACAATACGTTGTTGTACTATAGCAGTGTTCTGCAAACTCTTCTTAGTACAGACACGGAATATTAACTTGCCTTATTACGAAACATATTAAGAGCGTATTTTAATTCGTAATTATTCCAATAAAAGGCACCTTCAATACATTTCAGTTTTGTATTGTTTAAATTTGCCAAAAAAAAGAAAATATATTTATTGTAGCAAATACACGGACAATATAATAGTAGAAAAATAGAGTTACAAAGATGTATATAATAACATAGAAAAAATAAAAACCTATCAAAATTATGCCACGGTTTTACTGCCGACCAGTACAGTTATCTTTACGAAAGATGACCAGGTTACCGGCCACTGTACTTAAGGAACATTTCTCAAATATTAATCCCGAAGCATTTTTTGATACAAGTTTCTGACCTTCGCATCTAGATCAACAGTTTGAGGTTAGCTTAATCTTTATCACCGACATTCACTAATTTTAAAGTTATTTCGCCAATAGCAACAATTAAAACTGGCAAACATGAATTAACAGAACAAAGCAAATATACAAGTACATTCTGGATACAAATTCAATATAATTAGCAATACGCTTCATCTCGACAGGTGTTTTTAGCTAGAGAATAAATTCAATTAGTTCTCAGAAACAAATAAGACACAGCTTTACCGGATTACAGACAGTCCTTATTTCTTTGAAATGACACCTACAAAAGGTATCTACTGTTGTGTGCGATAAACTAAATAAGATTGTGTTTACTATCAATATTGGGATGTAGTGTATTGTCACTTACAAGTTTCTTGGTCTTTGTCAGCTAAAATAACAATTGCATAGAATATTCGTCAAAACATGACACGGAAAAGAAATCTACATAAAACTAATTAGTAACCGCAACAAAACTCCGTTAAGAATGATTTTGTTTTTTTTTTTCATAAATATTGCTTATTTTTTGAAGATTAATTGTGGAGTGCCTTTCATTTTTTTAATTGCAATTTTGTAAACACACTCTTAGCGATTTTTAGTTACCACTGTTAATGTCTATCATTTCTGATTAGTCCCTATGAAAAAGTGTTATAATATATCTACATAATATATAATACATTTCAAAAAATAATTGAAATATATCTTATTACTTATTCCAAGAGACCTGCAACATTTTTTTTACAAAAATCTAAAAACTACAGACACGTTAGATTTACATTCTTATTATATGTATAGACTAGCGGGCCCCGCCGGACGTTCTCCTGCCCTGATAATAAAAAAAACTTGACAAATTATAAGCCTAAGTCTTCCTCACGAATCACTTTATCTACAAATGAAAACCACATGAAAATCCGTCCAGTAGCTTTTGAGTTTATCGCGAACAAAGAGACGTGACAGAGGACTTTGTTTTATAATATGGTAGTGATTTCAAGACATCTGCAACAATTTTGTTTCACAAAAATCTAAAAAGTACGTTAGACTTATAAATCTACTACTTTCTAAAACTACGTACGTAATCTATAATAAGAATATATTCTTATTATATGTATAGAAGATTAGTTATAGAAGGTTGTATAGATAGATTTTGTGATTACATACAAAAGATTAATTGAAGAAATTTTTTTCATTTTATTCTTCATACCACAATGCAAATAGCAATATCGCGTGAAATATTTCATTTGTGTGTAGAATACAATATATTTAATGTTAATTTAGCCAGCAGTCGACTGATTCGCTACTTCGCTTTAATTGGATTCGATTTCCCTACCCTAATGTCTAAGCTATTACGGTACATAAACCGACTAATTGACATGCGTAGGTATTAGAGACGCACTATCATGTACTTACATCTATCAATAGATGTATAGAATGCACGAAACAAAGTGATAAAAACATCTATGTGAGCAGTTCTGCGCGCTCTTTGAAATTAAACTTCTTATGGCACGGTATGGAAAATTTTCGTTACGCGTTACACCTTAAACGTAAAGGATGTATTTTTGTATATTACAGAAATTGGCCGAACTGTAAATGCTTATGTTATCGAGACACCGTGCCGCGCGTCTCAGTCGCGCGCTCGAATCCCTACGCCACAGTCATTTGTATGGAATTCCTTAAAGATTACCCAGCTGAATGACAATAATCGAAAATATTTCCACACCTAGTTTTAATATATCAATCAGCAATTGAAGATAAATTTTTATCTCGACACAACAATTGAGAACTATAGAAACAGTTAACAATTGTCATTTCAAAGTTTATTATAATTTAACTTCTATAACCGTCTATGACTCCATATATTTCATTGACAAAATTATCTAGAATGTAAGTTATTATTTACACAAAATATATTGAGTGGAATTTAACATGAAAAAATATATCTAAGCGTTAAACCACGCAACGTACTTTAACATTAATTTTGTAAAATATGAAAATATATCTTAGAGAGTATGGAAAATATTTCATATTATGAATTTAGTTAAGAATGCATGCGATGCCATGAACATAGAACCACACTTTAATAACTTAAGGGCGTAAGTCTGAACATAGTTACTGTACGTATTCATACTCTTCAGCTAAAGTGTTTAAAGTTATTTTAAAAAGTAATTGAAATGTAAAGTAAATTTTATAAAAGACTATTATAAACTGAAGATAACTGTTGGTAATCGGAATATTTTATCTTCAGTCAAAGAATTAATTGCTGTCGTTTGGAGTTTTTGGCGGGATCTTGGTCTGTCATGTAGTGGATTTTATTTTTTATTCATAATCTTGTGTTACTTGACTCTATATTGTGTAAAATTGGTGGTGTTTTAGGTAATATAGTTTGTTTATTGTGCATAAGTGAAGTGAATGGAAAATAATACCACGGACCATGAATTCTGAGATGCCACAAAAATTCCATGGAAAGTTCTAACAAGAGGGCCAACATCTTGTTAGGTCATTGAAAATATATCAAGAAACTTGTAATATCGATACTCACTTGACAATGGCAGTGATGGTCTACTAGAAGACCGGTTGCCGAAAATGCAATAGAAGAAGAACTTGTAATACTATTACCTACTCGACAATGGCAGTAATAATCTAAAAGATTGGTTGCCAAAAATAAAGATAAAAAAAATTGCTGTCGTTTGAATTAACACTCCGTTTACTTAATTTCGGTTTTCACAAATATAAATACCACAAACATCTTAGTATTTTTGTCTCTCTTACTCCTTAATAGAGTTATGCAAGTACCAGTAGCGACAACAGTTCACCATTATTAACAATTTTAACTCAAGATATTGAGTCTATTTGTTTATTTGAAAACGCCAAACTCTAACTAACAGTTATATTGGAAAAATTGTTAGTGCATTTTATTCTGTATTTATCAAGGAAGATCATAGAGTATGTAGTCCGGTGAAGCTGTTAAGGCCTTGCTAGGTCAATAGCGTAGTCAGTTCGAGAAAAAATTATGGAGTACATAAATATCACGCTACGACCCTTACGGAGCAGCAATTGTTACAAAAACAAGTGAGTTTACACGCAGTAAAAGTATAACTTAGTATAGTGATGAATTAAAAAAAAAATGAGATAATACATTTAGGAGGTGGTAAACATTAGTTTCAAGCATTATTTTGTAACATTTTAATATATATTCACAATGTTAATAATACACAACACAAAATAATTTTTAAATAGTAACCACGATGCAACAGAAAATAATGTGCTATAGATGTCGACATCTCTTTCTCTCTTTGTATACATCTCGAGTACATTAAGAATCTACTATCTCATTCTCTCACATCTTAAAACCTATATATAGCTATCTCTTTTTCGTTCGATTCTTTATTCGAATGTGTATCATTTTTTGTTTCAAATTGCGCGTCTAGGTAAAGTACACGATAGTAGGTAATCGATATCTTAGTAACCTCACGAAACAGTTTAATAACATGGATCAATTTAAACGGGAACGAGTACGTACTAAGCCTTCTAGAACATTAACATAGGCTTAAATAGTTCTTTTGAAAGCCAACTGGTTGTGAAACATCAAAGCGGATGTTCTCTCAGTACTGAGCGTCTCTCAAGATAGCTTAGCTCGCTTTGTAAACACTTCATTACGAAACTGGTAAACTGTTCAACGTTTAAACCTGTTTCTATGTTAAATTCAACTTTTTATTTATTAACTGATTACATTTTACACGAATTTAAAAGATATTTTGATGATACAATATCACACTCGGCCATTTACACTAATACGTGAAAAGTTTCCGGCCTCAATGTGCAGATGGCAGAACTCTTCAATAAAAACTAGTGAATTTAATTGTGCACCTTGTGACAGTTACTCACCACAATTTCAGCCATTTTGGGCGCGTAATTACTATTTTTAGAGTCATTTGAGTGAGACGATGTGACAGTTTTTGTGAAATCGGTTAAAATTGATTATCGAGCTGTCATTAACTCGTAGATTAGCTCTTTTTTTTCGAACTGAATGCGCTGTTGTCCTAGCAAGGTCTTAACAGCTTCACCGGCCTACCGTATATTAGCTCATATATACCTTGTGTTATAGTAACCAAACAATTGTTATCTTATTGATATTACCAACTTGCTTTTGCTCGCACCTTCGCTCGCATTAATCTAGATATAGAGTACTTTTTTCGCAGTAAAGAGTACCCCACGTCTATTTCTTTATCTCTGACAAGGCGTTTATAAAATTTCAACATAATTGGTTGTGTAGTCAAGACGTGAAAGCGTGACAAATAGTCACATTTAAATTTATTAGATTAGTAAGAATTTTTCAAGTGTGAGTGTAAGTTTTAGAGGTGTACACGTTCAAACATAAATTATAACAAAAAAGCACTTGAATTTTAATATATTATCATAAATATAACGATGATACCTACTCATCACCCAGCAAGAATATGATAATAGTGAATATATATTGCTTTTATTTCTAAACAAGAAGTAAATGATAATGATTATTTATTTAATAATAACATCTTAATCTTAATAATAAATCATTAACATGAAAATACATTTGAAAATATACTAATAATAACAATTTTGAAATCATCATTACATAGTGTAAAACAAAGTCCCCTGCCGCGTCTGTCTGTCTGTTCGCGATAAACTCAAAAACTACTGAACGGATTTTCATGCGGTTTTCATCAGTTGATAAAGTGATTCATGAGTAAGATTTAGGTATATAATATATCAAGGCTTTTTTGTCAGGGCGGGACAACATCCACCGGGCCCGCTAGTTATATTTAAATGTAGTCATATTTATAGAGAATGGCATACTCTAACAATAAATTAAATTTCAATAAAACTTTTTTTTTATATATATGGGTCATTCCATGTCAAATCGACAAATTTAAGTTTTTTTGAAAAAACCGTAATTTTCTCAAAGTCCGACCGTTTTCTTTTTTTTTTTGCTCTAAAAATACTTCAACTAATTCTGCAATGATCCCCGTTAATCAAAAGATGTGACGACAGTCGCTTCTAATTTTTTTTTTTGATTATAAAAAAACTTTTGTTGAATTTTTGCTGATTTTATATAACTTTGTTATGAAATTTTTTTATTTCCTCGTGAAACCTCAAAAGTTGAAAAATAAAATTTTATTGGAGAATTTCAAGTAATTATCGTCCAAGAAATTGTTATTTTAAAAAAAAAAAATTTTTTTTCTCTCATTGACGTTATTTTTTTACTCTTATGGACGTTTTTTTTTGGTACTGAAATATGACAACTTCAAAAATACAATGGGTTTAAAAGTTACCTCCAGTTGATACAATGTGATAATTTAAGAGCTATTGATTGTCGGTAAAAAAGATATCATCTACATTTCATTTAAATAATATGGATTTTTTTTTTCGAAAACTACATTTAAAAACAAAAATTTTGAAAAAAAAAAAGTTCCCAAACGGTCAATTTTTGAAAAAGTTCTGGCAATTTAAAAATAAAAGAGCGGTTTTTTTCAAAAATTCATAACTTTTTTTGAGTCGGGAAAAAAAATTTGAAAAAATTCTGAAAAATAACTTTCGGGGGGTAGAAAAAGATAGAAAATTTTCAGCGAAATCAAAGGGGGTCTGTTTTGTGCGTAAAGGTGCTGGTTCAGGGGGGGTTTGCGGAAATTACGGAATGCGGACTCACCGGTGTTGATGATGCGGGTTTCGATGCACTTCACTCGCGGCGATAATAATATGCACTATATTGGATTAGCGTCTATTCGATTTTTACACCAAACTTCACAATATTAGTGATCGGTGACTAGCAATTCTTGCGTATGATTATGCGAGATATTGTTTTCGTTGCGTCCGCGGTAAGGATCCTGGCGTAAGTGAAAGTGAAAAGAAGGAAGGACGGTGGGCGTAATGGATGCTTGTGCGTTCGAAAACCTAAATATGTAATGCGCGCCAACATCCTCCCCCGCGTTGAGAAAACTAAATTTTCTCAAAGAGACAAATACAAAAAAAGAATGCGGTTAAAAAAAATTAAATGCGGTTCACAGAGTAAGAGGTTTAGTACCAAACGTTACTTCATAGTAAATGCGAATATGTTGATATGCGAAAAATTATTAAAATATGCGGATTAAATATATGAAAAATGCGAAAATAAAATTAATAAATGCGAAAATAAATGCGAAAATTATTGCGAAGATGGAGATTTGTATAGGTGATCAAGCTTGGCTTTAGCCCCAATAAAGTTTGTACCGTTATCGGAGTATATGTTAGCGACTGGGCCTCTGCGGGAAATGAAGCGTTTGAATGCGTTTAAGAATGAATCCGACGTTAAGTCAGGCGCTAATTCAATGTGAACGGCTTTTGTAACTAGACAAATAAACAAACAAATGTACGCCTTTTGAATCTTTTGACCTCTGCGCCTACATAGAGTGATATTAATAGGTCCACAGTAGTCTACACCAGTGAGTACGACAGCTTTTGTTTCTCGAACCCGATATGATGGTAAATCAGCCATTTTTGGACTTGGAAGTACAGGTGCACATTTAAAGCAAAAGTTACATTTGTGTATGTGTTGCCGTATTACATTTCTAGCGGAAATTATCCAAAATCTTTGACGAATAATCGAATTTAGCAAATGAGCGCCCGTATGGCAGTGTGCGCGGTGATAATAGTCAATTAGAAGAAAAGTTACGTGGTCTTTTCTAGGCATTAAAATCGGATGTTTAGCGTCGAACGGTAAGTTGGAATTCGATAAGCGACCTCCAACTCTTATGATTCGGTTTTCGTCTAGAAAAAGATCAAGTTTTCTTAAACTGCCATGAGGTAATTTATGATTATTTAAGCGGTCAATGATGTCAGAAAAATTATTATTTTGAACTGCGCGAATTAAGTAGTTTTCAGCGGTGTTTAAATCGTTAGCCTTAACAAGAAAATTAGTCGGTCGATGTAAAATGCGTAAAGCTCTCAGAATATAAATAATGATGCGTAACAATTTATTATAAGAGGAAATTTTGAGAGAAAGTTCACAAAGAACTTGCGGAGTAGAGCTAATAGTTGTAGCAGTAACGGATTTATGTTCAGGTAGTTCCTCTAATCTAGTGGATATTACAGATCTAAGAGGCCAAGTAGATACAGGAAACTGGAGCCACAGAGGACCTTGCCACCACAGATTATGAGAAAGTAGTTGCTCAGGTAAAAGTCCTCGTGACAAGCAATCACTAGGATTTTCTGAGCCTACTACATGAAAGAAATGTTTAGGGTTTAAATTTTCATGACACTTAGCGATGCGGTTACTAATAAAAATATTCCAGCGATGCGGAGATGAATTGATCCAGGATAAAGTTATCTCTGAATCCGAAAATGCGAAAATATTATTAATCTTAAGACGAGCGTTATAAGAGTCATGAACAGTTTTTGTTAATTTAGACATTAACACAGCGGCGCATAATTCAAGGCGTGCTAAAGAGACTACTTTAACCGGTGAAACTTTAGACTTTGCACAAACTAAGCGTACATGTATGTTACCATGTGGATCGGTCACATGTAAATATATGACGCAGCCATAAGCCTTAAGGCTTGCGTCAGCGAATGCTACAATATTAACAAGCGAGTCTTTAAACACTTGCAAGTGGCGTGGTATTTTAAGAGAGCCAAGAAGCGGTAACTGATATTTAAGTTTCTCAAATAAATTAATAATATGAGCGGGTGGATTATCATCCCAATTAACACGTTCTAGCCACAATTGTTTGATTAATAATTTTGCGAAAAGCACGACAGGTGCTGCTAACCCCAAAACATCCCATAAACGTGCAATAAGCGAGAGAATATTGCGTTTAGTACAGTCACGAGTATCTTCATTGACTTTAAATATAAATACGTCATCGGAAGGATTCCATTCTAAGCCTAATATCTTATGCGTTTCAGATTTATTAAATTCAACAGGAGATAGCTTAACTTCGGAAGGGATATTTTTTAAAACTGCGTTACTGTTGCTGGACCATTTCAATAATTCGAACCCACCAGATTTAAACACATTAATCAACTGATTAGAAATTTTTATAGCGGCGTCTTCATCAATAATGGAACACACTAGATCGTCCATATAGAAATCTTTTTCAGCAATGGCGGCAGCTTGTGGATAATTATCGCGTTCGTCATTACATAGTTGGCGGATTGTACGCATTGCCAGATATGGACTTGATTTCAACCCAAAAGTAACACGATTAAACTGGTATTCGCGGATGGGTTCTGCAGCATCAAAGCGATATAATATCTTTTGATATTTTCTATGTTGCTCGTTAACTAAAATTTGCAAATACATTTGCTTTATATCTGCGGTTACAGCGATTGGAAATAAGCGGAAGTTAAGCAGGAGCATAAATATATCTGTTTGTAAATTGGGGCCAGCATGTAAGATAGCATTAAGTGATACACCATTATGAGATTTAGCGCTAGCATCTAATACGGGACGAATTTTAGTCGTATTTTTATCACTGCGAATAACCGCATGATGCGGAATGAAATATCCTTCCTCAGAAATATTTGGTGCAATTTCTGAGATATAATTTAAAACGAGATATTCTTTAAAAACTTTATTATAACTAGCGCGAATGTTATTGTTTTGAAGTTTGCGTTCTAAAAATAGTAACCGTCGTTGCGCTAATGCACGTGAGTTACCTAATTCATATGGATTCCTACTGAAGGGTAAACCGACCGAGTAACGTCCAGATGACTCGCGTGAAACTGCCGTCGAAAATAATTTTTCACACTCTATGTCTTGTGAACTTAAAATTGTTTGCGATGGAATCTCTTCAAGATCCCAAAATTTGGAAAGCGAGCGATCTAACGAGTAATCACTAGATATGAGGAAAGAAGCGGATGTATTGTCTTGAGGCGAGCCAAAGAGTAAGTCGTGATGCGAATTATTATTATCGTGAATAGCGCTCGGTACTTCACCCATAAGAATATAACCGAAAACCGTTTCTATAGCGGGGGGCGCTGGAGGTGCAATTATCTTACCACCGAGAAGTATATAAGGGAACAACTGTGCTCCTAATAAAAGCTGTACTTCTCCTGGTTCATACCAGTGCTCATCGGCAAGCGGAATATTGATTAAGTGTTGCATTACGGAAGTGTCAATATAATCTAAAGGTATCCTATCGGTAATACAATCAAGTACTAATGCGTTTATTATAAAATTAAATTTATTACTTTTTGAGCGAATCTGTAAGTTTACATAGCCCTTAATAGGACGCGACGATAAACCGATACCCTTAACAAACGAATTAGAAAGCGGAATTATGTTTAAATTTAATTGTTTACAACAAGCGGTAGTTATTATATTACGTTGCGACGCGTTATCTATTAGTGAGCGAACGGTGCAATAATTATTATTAGCGCCTCGAACACAAACTTGCGCGGTGCTAAGAAGTACGTTGTGACACACGGTCGAATTAGATAGCAAGGAAGTTGAATTTTGAGATATTGTATTTTGTTCATTTTTATTTAATAAATTATTTTGTGCGTTTTCATTTTCGGAGGTATTATTATTTTGAAGAGGGTTACTAGATGAGCTGTTGTTATTAATATGAAGAAGTGTATTATGGCGTTTATTACAAATTTTACAATTATGCGTTGAGTTACATTTAAATACTGTGTGTATCAAACTTAAACAGTTGACACAACCGTTTATAGTTTTTATATGTTTATATTTATTAAGAGGCGAAAGAATTTTAAATTTCGGGCAGTTATATAATTGTTGATGATCAATCGCTTTACAAAATGAACAATGTATATTGCTAAGCGCTGTACGTTCATTGATAATGAATGTGCGCGGGGCTCGCGGCGACCGTGACGCTCGCGGGGCGCTCGCGTCTCTAGCGGCAGAGTGCTGCCGTGCGGAGCTTGCGATGCTTTTGTTGCAGGGCGTTGTTCGTTTTAATATTTTAAATTGTTCGCGTAGAAAATTTGTAAAGTCGTCGTAAGTTGGATATGACTGCTTCCGAATTGTATTCTCGAATTGTTTAGCGGTATCGATGTCTAATTTTCGTAATCCTAAATGCACAAAAATGAAATCTAATAAGTTATCCATTTTTATTTGTTTTAGAGCGGCTATCGATGTACAATATTCATCGATAAATGAGTCTAATTGACTAGGCGTTACGTTATGAAGCGAGTTTAAATTTAATATTTTTTCTATGTAGGTAGTGGCGATAGCACGATTATCTGTGTATTTTTCTACTAATGCGTTGTAAATTAAATGATAATTATCTGTGGTTGGGCTTAAACTTAACCAAATGGTTTCACCTTTACCCTTAAGTTTATTTATTAAATATCTAACGCGTAATGAGTCATTTCGATTTGAATTATTGTGAACCATTGAATTATAACATTCGATGAACATAGGAAATTTTTCATATTCACCGTAAAACTCCGGTATAGATAATTTTTCTAACCGAAAATTTGAATATTCTCCATTATCTTGAATTGAATTCTCATGGGAATTAATGTTTGTATGCGTGGAGAAGCGTGTTAAAGCGTTTTTAATTTCACAATAATAATCTTCGAATGCCCAAATAGGTTCATAATTTGGTAGGTATTTCGCATTAATTTTCAAATGAAGTCGGTTGATATTATCTACTATTTCCAGATATTCATCGCGCATAGAAGTAATATTTGTCGCTTTACTAATAAAATAAGACGTTTGGCGATCCTCTGTACTCTGAGGTATAGATTCAAAAATCGATTTAGCGCGTAGAAAATAGGATTGCTTTTTTCCCTCGAGTAGGGATATTTCAGCAAGGATGCTTACTGAGCCTTCAGCTAAGTCTCCCTTATTAGACCTATGCTCCATTTTAATGTAATTAGATATAAATTAAGGTTAAAATATCAAATAACTATGCGATATGGCGCGTAAAAAAACGACAAGCGGGTGGGTATATATAAAAATGAAATACGTTGCGAATTTAGGATTACAGAATAAGGAATTCAAAGGATAATTTAGGAAAGAAGGATCAATAATCTGGGAACGAAGGACCATAAAAATGTTTTGTGCGTAAAGGTGCTGGTTCAGGGGGGGTTTGCGGAAATTACGGAATGCGGACTCACCGGTGTTGATGATGCGGGTTTCGATGCACTTCACTCGCGGCGATAATAATATGCACTATATTGGATTAGCGTCTATTCGATTTTTACACCAAACTTCACAATATTAGTGATCGGTGACTAGCAATTCTTGCGTATGATTATGCGAGATATTGTTTTCGTTGCGTCCGCGGTAAGGATCCTGGCGTAAGTGAAAGTGAAAAGAAGGAAGGACGGTGGGCGTAATGGATGCTTGTGCGTTCGAAAACCTAAATATGTAATGCGCGCCAACAGGGTCAGGTAAAAAATTTGTCGATTTGACATGGAATGACCCATATATATGTATCATAGAAGGCAAACGCACAGGTGGGCCACCTGATGTTAAGTAATCACCGCCGGCTATACACAGCTAGCAAGACCAAGGGAGTCGCAAGTGCGTTACCAGCCTGTGTTTGGGGAAAGGGAGAGGAGGATGGGGAGGGGAGAGGGGAAGGGAGGTGGGCCTCCGGCGCTCTCACTGACTAAACGAAATGCAATAACGCAAGCACTGTTACTTCACGTCGGTGTTTCTGTGAGTCAGGTGATACTACCTCGGGCGAGCCGACCCATTCATGCTGAAACCAGTAGCAGTTTCAGCATGGTTCTACCACCTCTAAAATTATTTAAAAAAAACTAATAATTTAACAATTTTCAGATCAAAAGATTCAACATAGATGATATGAAAACTAACAAATTATAACAGAAAGAGAAAGAAAATACTAAAATCAATGATCACTCTAAAACCATAATAAAGAAAATTAGACTAATCTTCTCTTTACAATAAGACCATGTATTGAAATAGCAACCGAACAACGAAACATCAATTCTGTCTATATGTTTCATGATTTCACTATTTTCCTCTGTCTCACTCACTTTTTATACAGAATTTTTGAACCCAAAATTATTATTTGTCGATTTTTCAAACATTTTCTTTCATATGAACATTGTGGGTACTTACGTATTAACGCCACTGCAGTGTGCTGTTCGACCGCTGACGCGGCCGGATCGCGTTGCCTTTGTTTCGCAATATACTAGACAACAAGTGGACGTTTTGCGAGCATTTTCGGGATAAGGAGGCGAAGATCGTAGGATGTGCTACGGCGCTCGCAGGTCTGCTGACTAATCTGGGCGAAGCGGGCTCTAACTGTCGTTCCCTGTACGCTAGTGTGGTGCAATCCATGGCGCTGTACGGCGCTCCGGTCTGGTGCGACGCCTTAACAGCTCCCAATGTGGCAGTCCTACGAAAGGTCCAAAGGACAGTGGCAGTGAGCAACATTCGCGGTTATCGTACCATCTCTTATGGTGCGGCATGTCTTCTGGCAGGTTCTCCACCGTGGGATCTCGTCGCCCGGGTTCATAAGGCCGGTTTAACAGAGACGCTCGGACGGTACCCAGGGAAGAGCAACTTCAAAAACAGCGGTTGCGGAAGGATATGTTGCTGATATGGGGGCATAGACTGGCATCACCCAACGCTGGTGCCACTAACATCCACGCGATTCGCCCATTCCTACAGGAATGGGTGAACAGGAATCACGGGCCACTTATCTTCCGGTTGACTCAGATGCTGACAGGGCACGGGTGTTTTGGGAGATATTTGTGCCAAACAGCTAGGCGAGAACCCACAATGAGATGCCATCACTGCGACGATCGTGAGGTCGACACTGCACACCATACCATCCAGGAGTGCGTAGCGTGGGAAGAGCAACGTACCGAACTCTTTGCTGTGGTAGGAAACGACCTCTCACTTTCGGCACTGGTCCAGGCCATGCTGAAGGACGAGGTCTCCTGGAACGCCATCCTCACGTTCTGCGAGACCGTTATGTCGCGGAAGGAGGACGCTGAAAGGCAGCGCGAGTGGTGTGTAGAGGCGCCTGCCATACGTCGTCGCGGCGCGGGGCGTCGCAGACGTGGTGGGGGTGACTTCCATTAGAGGCCGCCCTGAGAGAATCTCCCACGTAGGCTACGTAGGTATGGGGGACGTTAGGATTAGAAAACCTCTGGCTTGCCTACTTACCAGGTAAGTAGGCAAGACCAGGGGTTAGGCGGGCGTAGGGTTTGTGTAGGTAGGTAGGATCGGTAGGGCTAGGGTTTGTAGGGTGGGGGGGAATGGGGGGTGCGGGTTAGGTAACCTCTGGCTTGCCTACCTACTTGGTGGGTAGGCAAGTCTAGGGGATTGGAGGGCGTAGGGCTTGAGCAAGGTAGGGTAGGGTTAGGAACGAGAGTTGGGGGTGGGGGTGTGTAGAATAGCGTAGGCCGGAGGGGATCTCAGGGTGGCTGAGGCGGATGAGGAGTAAACCTCGATAAAAAATCAACGGTGAGACAGCGGCTTAGCCTTTCCGTTGCCGGCCAAACCCAGGGGGGAAGGGGCGGGGGTCCTGACCTCCAATTGCACGGGTTCGGCGGGCTGGGAGGCAGTCTCGTAACCGGGCTGCCTCAGCGGGTGCGGCGTGGGAAACGCCTGCCGCCGGGGGCGTCTCGGAGCTTGCTCACGCTACCCCGAGGCACTCCCATAGTGCGACGTAGGTTATCGTGGAGTTTTTTAGTCGATTAAAGGTCGACTCAGTTCAGGACCTTCCCCGGGGACCTGGCAATGTCGGTGTAGAGGGTTCTCGACGTTAAAAAAAAAAAGGTTCGACTTGCGAAACAAAGGCAACGCGGTCCGGCCGCGTGAGCGGTCGGCCAGCACATTGCAGTGGCGTTAATACGTATGGGCTTCGGGCTCTCGCACTGACCGAACGAAACGCAACAATGCAAGCACTGTTACTTCACGTCAGTGTTTCCGTGAGAGGATAGTACTACCCCGGGCGAGCCGACCCATTCATGCTGCAACCAGTAATGGCTTCAGCGTGGCTCTACCACCTACAAATACAAATGCAGTTGTTGCCTTTACACAAACTTGTTTATCTATGGTCGATATTTTAACACACTATCTTGACAATTATAGATATAATAAAAAAACAATTAGCCAAATAGCTTACAGACATTCAGCAAAACAAATGTATTTATATAGATATTGCTTCTAGTTAAGTAACTTATACATCTGCCAAAGTTTCAAAATACCATCCACTAATGGAGCATTGTTTCCAATAAATTAGACAGATAAAGAGCGTAATGTTTCGATTGAAATACTCTTTATTTTGTATGAATTCGAGTGGAAAACTGGCGGGCTTTTGATCAATCCAATAACGTACCCTAATTTATAGAACGATGTATTGCGTAGAATCAAATAGATACTCGGCAAGGCTTGTCATTATATGTTATATATATATTTTATTTTTTCATATTATACATAATCTATACTAATACTAATATTATAAAGAGGAAAAGTTTGTGAGTTTGTGACGTTGTGATGTTATAGGGGGTAATCTCAGGAAGTACAAAACCGATTTTGAAAATTATCTTACCAATAGAAAGCCACGTTATTTGTGAGTGTCATAGGCTATATATTAACCCGAAAAATGAAAAGGCTTTTTTGTGGTAATTGGATTTGCAAAGTAAGTCGGAGAAAAAACGGTCAAACGAAAACGTTTCTTACGAACGCTGCCTTAACGAAAAGAGATATATGATTGAGTTTCAAAGAAAAGTTGTAGAGTTTGGTAATGCCTAGAAAAAAGTCAGCGACAGCATATGTCTAACTTTTATATTTAAGACACAAAAAGTAGTTTTTTATAAATGTTTACCGCCCAACGAAGTGGGCACGGGTCAGCTAGTTTTTTTATAAATATCTACAAATACAGTAAAACCTTGCTATATCGAGCTCCAAGGCAGGCGAGAAAAATTCAAGTTATAAAGGTTGGCTTGGAAACGTTCTAGAAATTATTTCTAAGGAATTATGTAGATATTAGTAGTGATATTAAATCCGGTATCCAAGTAATTTGCTCTGCGATCTACGTAGATTATTAATTTAATATACTGTAAGCATCGCTTATTTGCGGGTAAAAATATTGTGATCTCTTTCTGTATTCGCGTGTGGATATTTCATTATTGGTACATCCAAGATTAGCAGTGTGTAAGAAAATACTTCTTATAATACGTAACAATCAAATAAGCGTTAAAATATTTAGCATATAATCAAAGTTTAGTATGTCTAAGCCCAATGTTCTTTGACAACGGCCGCCGACGTGCAACTTTCGAGTTACAAAAATACCGCGAGGGCCTTTGATGTAAACCGCGATGATATGTGCATGGGCTTTTATAATCAAATCTATCATTATCATTAATTTAACTGACCGGTTGGTTTATTTATCGAAATAATTAGATTAAAAACTTTAAATAGACTGCAACTTTTTTTTATTTTATTACTTTCCATTTGAACCTAAATTTATCTCACCAAATCCTACGTAACTAAGTATTAATAGCGTAATTATTTCTATTACTAATAGAATATCCAAGCTAAGGCAAACATAAAAAAATGTATTTATTTGTTCAGACAGGACAACTAAGAGTTCACAGTGGGGAGGTTTCTCAGAGCCTACTTTATTTGTGTACCGGTCGCATAAACCGCATTTCCCTTGGGCGGTCGCTCTGTTCCGCACCGATGCGATGCTTCATTTAAACTATTTCACAGCAATAGTTGGCCAGTAGTCATTTATACTATATAATATATTAATATTATAAAGAGGTAAAGTTTGTTAGGTTATAGTGGGTAATCTCAGGAACTACTGGTCAGATGTGAAAAATCCGTCCCTAAAAGATCACCGATATACCTAAGTAGTTATTGGTTTATACTATAAACTTATGTTTTTTGCAAATTCAGCCTTACGCGAATTATTTAGTTGTTTTTACAAAGCAGTGTACAAAAAGTCCAAAGACGCGATTGACGAGATTCTATTTGAAATGAGTGCATAATTTTCAATTGTGTCCATATTTTATTCGGACAGTTTTGAGACGTTGACTGTACATCTTGGGTTTTTTATATATCAATGCCAGTAGCCAATAAATTCTCCTGGAACGTATTCCTATCTCAAAGATAACTCATTCTTATTTATATTTACGTACATTTAATTATCTGTAGGAAATTATTAATTAGTAGTGGAAATCATGAAATTTTAGCCTTCGATTTTAATTGTAAACTATTTTTATTTACATTAGTCTGTGTGAACAAAGACATGGGAAAAGTTAGTATGTTATAAAGAAAAATTTGTTTTAAGATACCAGTTATTTCTACAATGAAATGTGATTCAACTCAATTTTAAATATATTTTGTAACTAACCCTTGATCGCGGCTTTGCTTGCGTTAATGTGTATTTGACCTATCCTTTGAGAACAGTTGCTATTATGCTGCACGAACCTTACCTTACGGCCGTTTCTGTAGCCCAACAATATGTATGCGAAATTTCATGATGATCATTTGCCCAATTAAAACTTAAAAGCCTAGCAAATGTACAGACAAATTCACATTCTCATTTATAGTATTAAGTTAAGATCAGGACTATTATTTACATAAAGTTCAGTTATATATAACCTACTTCATATATAAGGGGGTGCAAGTTACGAGTGTAAATGTAAGAGGTAATCGAGTTTGAAAAATCGGTCACTCATAGAAAAATCAATTGTTTACTACTATACTGGCTGTACTTTGTAATTCATTTTCATATTCTAATCGATGGCGTAACTAGTAATTAATAAAAATGTTTAAGCGCGTAATATTCTATCACTACTGTACAATACTTGGCCTAAAATGAAAAAAAAAACTTTTAATTGACAATAAAAGCATTCGTGTAACTGGCTCAATGTAAACGCTCACTAAACCGATGCATGCAATTTCGAGATTCAGTATTCTATCGACATTTCGATAGATCATGAGCTTATTTATCTCTATGATTACTCTCAACCTGTATTGTTTACTCCAAGGAAATGCGGATGATAACGATTTTTCCTGTAGAGTATAGATCGATAGAAAATCTGCAAACTCGGACGAACAAATCTTATACATACCACAAATGAAGATCATACTTATTTTTGTCTTTAACGAATAATACTGTGGCGCGTTTAAAAACACAGCAAAAAGGAAGGTGATTAAAATGTGTTTTTTTATACCTATAACGTCTAAAAAAGCGTCTATTTTCAATATTATGTTTAGATTTTATCTGATGTAATACTGGAAGTGATAAGACAAGTTTCAATTCATGCGTGTTCCCGCGTATCGATGAGTCCCCAGAGCGCCATATCCTGTTACTATGAGCTAATTCATGATATTCGTATAGAATTCTAAATTGTACCGGATAATTTTACACGGTTCGATAAAATGGTTTTTTTTTTGACAGGTTGTAACAACAGGAGCATAAAACATGATGATATTAAGTGGTAACTACAGCTTCTAGTTAAGCAACCTAGGATTGTACGTGTAACGGAGGTATGTTAATTACCACAGAGGACTTATTTGGAATATGTATCAGTGTTTTGACATACTCTTTAGATCGAACCACAGCAAGGATATTATTACTTAGTTCCAAATAGCCTTATGGCAATGACACTTCCCCAGTACAACCTATCACTCTCATATTACCAAGCTTTCCTTTCCCTATGTTTTCCTTAACTATCAACTGAATTCCGAAGAAATCAAAAGTAAGTTGTAACTTAAATAATGCTTTTATAACTCCTCTATCTACCAGTGAAAGTTTCATGAAAATTTTATCTGTATGTATGTATTTGAGTTCGATGTCTCGGTAAGGCTAGGCACATCTTATTCGTGATCGGATACAAACACATAATCCCATAAGGCGCAGATAATCTCCTCAGCAAATCATACCGGGTAAATGAGATTAATCAATGACGTCACACGGCAGTCTTGGCACCAATCCGACCAGTTAACACCTCGGATTACAATCCCGTTAATTCTGTTCAATTGTGATACACTACTCATCTATATAATAGCGAATCCGATAGTGAGTCGTTGCCCTACCACAGATCTTAAATAACTCATGAATGAATATAAAAAGGTTATTAAAAATATAAAGAGGTGTGAAAATTTCCAATTATATATTACTAGCAGTCCCTTGCCTACTTCGTTGGGCGGTAATAGGCATTATCAAGCTACAACTTTTCTCTAGAACTCAATCATATATATCTCATAATTAAGGCAGCGTTCGTAAGAAACGTTTTCTTTCGAACATTTTTCTCCGACTCCCCAGATATTACCTATTACCTCCTACAACCTCACAAACTTTACCTCTTTATAATATTAGTATAGATTATAGATAATATAATTAGTTAATAGCTTCTGCCCGCGACTTCGCACGCGTGGAATAGTTATTTTGGCCTAAGACGCAGCGGAAGCTGTCAAAAGGAAAAAAGCCCCGATTTTAAAATATTTTTCATTGTTGCTCCGCTCCTATTACCCTTAGCGTGATGATATATAGCTTATGACACTCACAAATAACGTGGCTTTCTATTGGTAAAAGAATTTTCAAAATCGTACTAGTAGTTCCTGAGATTACCCCTTACAACGCCACAACGCCACAACGCCACAACGTCACAAACTCACAAACTCACAACGTCACAAACTTTACCTCTTTATAATATTAGTATAGATTATGAATAGATGTGAGACATTAAAAAAAATTGAACACAAAATAAAATAAAAATTGATCTAGACAACAGTAGATTGAGTCCAAATATGTAACTAAGAAGCATACATAAATAGAAAAATAATCGTCAATATAAGAGAAGTTCGGGCAAAGTGCATATCTTAAGATATTTAAGGCTTTATCAGAAAAAATATAAGAGATAGAAACAAAATAAATATCTGAAATCAGTCTTTATTAATTACTTTTATATATATAATAGCCATTTAATTTAAAAAACAAAACAATTAGTAAATAAATATGAAATTCAGAAAAGTGTGATAGTATTCACTTTGCCCTGACTCCTGGGTAAAGTGGATATGGTGATCGGGAAAAGTGTATAACTACCTTTTAATCTCACAAAACTTAAATTTACACTTAATAATTAAATTTTATAAATTGCAAAATTTTAAACTCGTATTTAAGTTATCACAAATATACTCTCCGATGCCTTCGAAAGCGGAACATTCTTCGTGACACCATTTAAGACAGGCACCACATCGAACCCAATCTTCTATTGGATATTCATCTTCTCCAATATATACTTCACCGAAAAAAAAGAGTGCATGTAACCGTCACACGCGATTGAAGTAAAACTTTTTAAATATTTTTGATTTTATCAATAAATAGTTTACAAACAAATAAATCACAAATTTTTGAAAAAAAGAAAAATCGGTAGAAACAATTAAATTGAATAATAATAAAACTCATACAATAGAATTAATTATGTATAATTATATGGGCGCGCAACCGTGCTGCCATCTGTTTTCAATGTAAGTAAGTAACAAATTATCAAAGCTTCATTATCTGTAGTGCCATCTATGAGCTAATTCGGAACTTAAATAAACACAGGAAATATTATTAGCAACTCTTTTTTATAAAGTAAGTAAAATATAGAAAAGTATGAACAGATTACTATGATAAGTAACGAATTAAATTAATTATGATTTAATAGAAGATTTGGTTATGTTTAACTATTATCTAACCGGATGGTACAGAAACGTGCGGCCATATTGCCGTAACGGACTTCTGTTGCATTGTCGTCCAGTTACCTTCTAGTCACGCCTAAAGAAGTTTTACTTCAAAAACATAAAATAACATATTCAAATTTCTTTGACTTTTTGCCCCTATTAATGGATTTTTTAGCAATCTTGGTATGAACTTTTCGACATTAATATTTTTAGTAATACTGTTAAGGTTATTTTTTTCACATTTTTGTTTCTGCTCTTCCTTGATAGGTGTAACCAATTAAAAATTCCGACTTTTACAATTTCCGTTTACGAGCTGTAATCGGTTTATCATGGTTCGGTATTCTAGCCTACTTCTTTTACTTCTACTTTTAGCTTCCCATAATTTGTAGCTGTACCTTTCACAGTTTCTCGGGCCGCGCATAAATTTATAGCCGTCTGCATGCCGTCTTTATCCCAAGAGCCTTGATTAGTTTTTTTCTTGTATTTATACACCATCTGTAATAAAATATAAGGTTTATAACGTTGAAACCATATAATCGTAAAAGCTGGGCAAAGTGGATACCATATACCAGATACGACAATAAAGCTCACAATAGTTACAAAATAAAAAAAGAATAAAGAAAATCGGCTAAGAAATAGAGGCGGGAGATATTTTTAACACTTTCCCTCTGCCTATCATTACATAGTATAAAACAAAGTCCCTTACCGCGTCTGTCTGTGTGTCTGTTCGCGATAAACTCAAAAACTACTGAACGGAGTTTTATGCGGTTTTCACCAGTGGATAAAGTGATTATTGAGGAAGGACTATATAATTTATCAAGGATTTTTTTTTTATAATTAGGGCGGAACAACGTCTACCGGGCCCGCTAGTTTATATATAAACTCGCGGGCCCGACGGGCGTTGTCCCGCCCTGACAATAAAAAAATACCTTTATAAATTATATACCTAAACCTTCCTCTCGAATCACTTTATCTACTGGTGAAACCGCATGAAAATCCGTTCAATAGTTTTTGAGCTTATTACTAACAGACAGACAGACGTGTTAAAGCACATAATTTTATAATATGTAGTGAAGATATGCTACTTAAAATACAACTAAGAATATCTATAGATGTAAACGGCCTGACAAAATACACGATAATTAATTCATTTAATATGTTATCGTACTTACTAAGTGGGTAGGAAATTAACATACGTTCTTGAATCCTGCAAAAAAAAGACAGAAAGGGTATATGGGAACGTGATGAAGGAAATTTTTAAAACAATCTAAAATTCCAGCTTAAAATAAGCTAAAGCTGCCCTCAAAGAATTTCATTATGATACAGCGAGAGCGGCGGCGACTGTTTGAACGGAGTATGCTTTGTATCGTGCCGCATACGTTATGGCGACTAGATGTAACCCTAAAGTGTAAAAGATCCTCTATCTATACATTTATAATAAAAATGTATAAAAACAGTGACTAATAATATCATCTGAGTATATTGAGTCCATTTACTTATCTACTTTTCTCTCATACTTAAGTTGTCTCGTTAAAATTACAATGACTTTTGATAGAGTGTACCGATTTTAATGAAACCAAAACTAAATGTTACTCACGGATATGATATATGATTTTCTTGGTAAGATTTTATTGTGAACGTAGCACTTTACCAGTGATGCATGTTCTAACAAACAAACAGAAAGATAGTCAGACATACACTTCTTAAAATTATTGCAATGTATTTTATTACTTAAAAAGTATAGACACGTCAGATTTACGTTCTTATTATACGTATGGAAGATATAGGTAAATATATGTATTTTAAAAAGATAAACCCGATCGAGTTTCTCGCCGGTTCTTCTCGATGACTGGGTTGTTTTCCGAACCGGTGGTAGCTTCGACGTTCATAAGCGCCTTATTAGGTCCTAAATTGAATAAAGTAATTTTGATTTTCATTATTATTTTGAATATTATTAATGTTGAAACGATGGACTAGTTGTCAGACTGTAAATGTGTATGATGACGACTGGAGCCGAGTAAGCCCGATTCATCGTCACGGACCCGAACCTGACGGTTCGTTTTCGTTCACTGTTCAACGCGCCTAAAGAAGCTTTCACTGATTTTTCACCGTATTATATATTTAGTTTTATCTTATTATATTAACTTTACCGGCGGCTTTGCGCAGGTCTGTTATTGTTTATTGATATTGTTATTTGTTGCAATCCCTACAGCGTTATCTGTTACTGAGTTATATTAAAATGGTTAGTATAACTTTAACTATAAGAACATCTAGCTGTTGGATGTTTATAATCCTCATATATACCAATATACATACACAATTTACTAGGAGAGGAGGAGAATAAATTTGCGGTTACGTATTCAACGTGAGAAATAAAAAATAATAAATAAAATAAATAGTTCAGAAAATAAAAAAAGACAGCAGGGCATAGGTGGCGTACCTACAACTTTCAAGTATAACTAAGAATAATAGACTCCATAAATCAAAAAAAAAAAATGTGACCAAAATCGATCAAGCGGTTTATCAAAACGAAAATTATATACAAACTCAAGCTAACCACAACTTTATACTATACTATATATATATATATACGACTTCGTTGTTCAATACCGCATGTTTATTATCTTAATTATGTACAGAAGAAATAATATAAAACAATGGAAACCAAAAAAGATGCTATGCTTTTTGTATTTCTTATAAAATGTACTTTCTTAAAACATTAATGTTGTCCCATTAGATAAAGATACCGCGATAATTTACATTTTAGATACAAATCTAGAGTCTAAACATTAAACTAAAAAATATTATAAAACTTATATTCACACTTATTTTTATTTTTTGATACATTATGAAGACAATATTTAATTAATGTAATGAGAATGCGCCTTAAAACAGTAAAGAACAAGAGAATAATTTTAATGAAGATACTAATATCTCTTTTTCTTTTTTGGTGTTGCCATAAACTACAATTTTACAGTAAAAAATCCGACAAAATAAATTGGCTGTAGACTTTTCAAATAGAATAGAAATCGACGTTAAATTTTGATATAATTATGCTTAATATCCATAATAACGCCATAAATTTGGAACGTGCGTGTTAAATTAATAAATAATGATCTTAGGAATTTCAATAATTTAATAAACAATAAATTAATTAGTTCAGATATTTAATTCATAAATAATGCTTAGATTCTTTACAAGTAATTAGAACGTTGCCACCAATTTAACAGAAAATATTTTTAATTAAATTTTCGAGATATTAATATTCGTCAAGTATACACTAGCAAAACCATTTCCTAATCATACCTCCAAAATGATCGCAATTTAGTCTTCCATGAAGGTAGTCTGGGACTTGGAGAAATACATACGATACTTTTTACCCTGATTATATCGAAAATCACGAAGGGAAGTCGCAAGTAGTCATTAGTTGTGTATAAATAGTAGATTAAAAAAAAGTCCAGCCAGTAATAAAGACTGTCGATAGAAGTGAAAACTCAAAATAGTGGAAATAACTGGGTTAACTTTTGAATTTTTAAAATAATCATAGTCTAAATTATTTATATTTCATAATTTGTATATTGAAAGTATTATCAATAGTCTGGTTTTCACATCTATTGGCAGTCTAACGCAAGCGCAATACGGCCGGTCACGTTTACTAGCATGTCTTGACGTAAAATTATAAATATGTCTCCTGCCAAATTTACCGCTCAACGCACTTAAAGAAGTTAACACTTCAAAAAATGACAGACATGTCGTGACTGAAACCATATCCATCAAGGATTTGATATCTCCTTTTCTTTGGTATTTTTTTTACTACAGTTCTGGCAACATTGCACGTGCCAGTGTACCGAACCGGCAAAGAAAACGTCGACTCACGCCAGTTTTCAATTCCTTCTGGAATGCGCTCGGGACCGTGAGCGATGGTCGAAGAAAATTACATATATGTCATGGAAATAGCTCAGGAAATAACAATATATCTATTTTTTTCTATTTTCTACAATAGCTGTACAAATAAATACTTATTTAGACAACAGTTCAAAACAAAATATTTTGCAAGATAAATTATTCTGCTAATTTCGGAATCACTATATTTTACCTGTTCTTCTACTGTAGAAAAAGCATGAAATTTTGTACATAGTCTAGCAATATCCCGTTATTTTGTTTTATCTCATCACTGAGCATAAAAAGCTGGCGTTGCACTGTCGGGCCTGTTACAGTCTTATTACATTCTTGCTTTTCTGGAATACAATTTTTATGGTAATTGTGTTGCTCCTAGGCGTTACAGCGTGATGATATTTTACCCGGTTAGGCATGGTTTTCAAACCTGGAAAGCTCCTATTTTTTATCAAATGATTTTTATTTTTAATCGAGGGTATCGAAGTAAAAAATCAGGTGTGGTATTGGACGATTTATACCGCAAGAAGAATGCAACGATTTATATAGGTTATAATTATTATATCAAGGATTATGGTAGCGGCGTATTGAGCATAGCAATTGATTATTTGCGTGGCCATATAAAACTGCGCGTAACTTTCTCAATGAATAAATAGACAATAAAATACAAAAAAAGATTTTTCTGAAATTTGATTGACAGTTTCAGAAATGAACGCAATAAAAACAACAAATAATTTCTCTAAGTATTTAATACATTAGTTCAGATGGACGCTAATAAAGGCTATCACAAAATTCGTCCTTCAAGGGGGTTAACCAGGGATTTAGAAATAGGATGTATCCAAAGATATTATCTACCGACGGGTAATCCCATATGGCACACGAGTAATAACCTATGAAACTCACAGTACTCACAAAGGGTACAATATTACTCCTAGAGGTACTCGCTTCAATTTATTTAGGATTACCCTAAAACAACATCGGAATCTTCACACAAACGTACAGAAGGCACTGTTTTAATTACGCCATTAGGAATACGAGTGTGTACACAGCGCTATTTTCTTTGAAATAGTGATGTGAAAGATAATATCAATGTTACATTTAAAGCAGATTTTTTTTTCACCGTTTTTCTGTTATGCCCGTGTATGGATGGTTAATAATATTCTCTATAATATTAGGTCTTTACCTATGAAATTGCCGTTTTGGTATGAAAAAATTTAAACGATTTTTTTTCATGTATTTTTTATTTGTATTAATCGAAGTAATCACCCATGCAATCAATGCATCTTTGCCAACGCAGTGGCAGTTTATTGATGTCCTTCTTAAAGAAATCAGCTGGACGGGAGGCAACAAATTCTTCAAAGACATTTTGTACTGCCTCTCGGGTATTGAATTTTTTTCCAGCCAAGGAGTTATCCAAATTCTGGAAAAAGTAGTAGTCTGTAGGCGCAAGGTCTGGTGAGTAGGGCGGATGGCGGAGAACTTCCAACCCCAGTTCCTGCAGCTTGGAGACCGTCTGCTGTGCAGTATGAGGTCGCGCGTTGTCGTGCAGGAGCAGCGGAGACGAGTGATTGACCAATGCTGGTTGGAGATGTGCCAGCTTCTCCATCATTGTGTTCAGTTCTTCACAGTACACATCTGCAGTAATGCGCACCCCGTTTGGTAAGAAGCTATGATGAATCACACCGGCGCTAAACCACCAAACAGTGACCATCAGTTTTCTAGGGGTAAGTTTTCGTTTAGGGCATTGTTTAGGTACTGAACCAGGATCCAACCAACTTGCTGAGCGCTTGCGGCTATCCAACAGAATCCATTTCTCATCGCAGGTAACAATGCGGTTCAAAATTCCTTCATTTGTGTGTCTGTTGAGCAGTGCAAGGCACGTCTCGACGCGTACTTCGCGCTGGCGATCATTGAGTTCGTGGGGCACCCATTTGTCAAGCTTTTTTACCTTGCCAATTTGACGCAAATGGACCAATATTGTTTTGACGCTATCGTCGAAAGCTGCTGCGAATTCAGCCGTAGATTGTGTATCATCAGCTTCCACAATCGCCTTTAATTCGTCATTGTCGACCAAACTCTTCGGACGACCGCGAGGTTCATTTTTCAGGTCGAAATTCCCAGAACGGAAGCGAGCAAATCAATAACAGGTGGTGCGTTGGTTTGTAGTGTTAGCTCCGTAAACGTCGTTGATGTTGCGTGCCGCTTGTGCCGCGTTGCTGCCACAACGGTACTCATATTCCATAATTACTCGAATTTTTAACGTATCCATGATGACAAAAAAGATTGAAATGCGATGAAAATGTAACACTAATCAATAAACAAATGACTACTTTTGCAAAAAAGAATTCCATGTTTTTAAAATAAAATTAATTTGAAATTAGAATTCTTAGCCAAACAAAAATTATTTTGATTTGAAATGACCAGTACTGCAGAACGGCAATTTCATAGGTAAAGACCTATTATAATAATATCTAATATACTCAAAGGGGAAGTGGGTGTTAGACCATTGCATTGCATGCCCCGAGACCACCTGTTGTATCTATGTGATAAAGCGTTGCTCGTTTTCAGTCTAGTTTAAACTTCTTATTATTGTTATTACATTATTCATCGGCCTGTTAACTATTGCATTATCCACATTTGTAAATAGATAAATAAATTTCCAGGAAAAGTGAAACATTTGGGTTAAAATATCTCTATAGAAAAATTGAGTAAATGAGTACAACAGAAGACAATAGAATGATCTTAAAAAATATTGACAGAATTATGTTCAGTTTTTCAGTTTGCATTTTATTTAATTACCGCGTCAATTTGGAAAAGGAAGTTTTGTCTTCACTATTACACTTGTGCGAAGCCGGGATGAGTAACTAAAGAATTAGTGAAAATATTACCTACATAAAAATGATTATAATTTCTTTTCAATATATCATAGAAGGCAAACGAACAGGCTGGTAACCTGATGTTAAGTGATCACCACCGTCCATAGACACTTGCAACATCAGGAGAGTCGCAAGTGCGTTGCCAGCCTGTCATCGAGAAGAACCAGCAGGAAACTCGATCGAGTACATCTTTTTAACATATATATATATTTCGAATACATTATACGTAACAATACCGTTTTAGTGGATGCACAGAGAGGAGTCAATTACAGACATCACCATCGTTCACATATTGATCCACTCTATAATAGGCTTTCGAACTAGATATTCTCTAGAAACAAACTGCCTGTGACAATTTTGTTCCAAAATATAAGGATGAACTCATTGTCGACGTAGAATGGTACAATATCAGATAATTGCTTATTAAAAAGTCCGAATTATAACTCTTATCTCATTGCAGAATTCAAAGCATACCGAATATTCGGCTTTATGTAACGGAGGCCGAAATTTTCATTAAACCGAAGCACTAATCGTAATATGGAACTTACATGAACAACTCGGTACAACTGGGTCTACCTAGAAGCTAGTCTAGGCTAAAACTCAGACGATGCATGTGCATTTAGGGATGCTTGCACAAGTTAGGACCCGGGGGCAACTAAACTTCATAATTTAAGCAGGCATAACTTAATGTTGTATTTGGCAGCAAACTTGAGTCAATAGATAATAGAAATAGATGTACCTAATTTTGAAACCGTATCGGCCAACTTTATTTCCGACGATGGTGGATTCGATGATATATTTAATGAACATAATTTTCTGCTGTTATTAAGGTCCTTCTTAATATAGATTCTGATCTATGCAAATAAAATGACAGACTTCGCCCGTTGTGTCTCAACACGGAAAAACTATTCGATAGCTTTCGGTCTTTATTTTTCTCGATCTGACTACGCTATTGACCTGGCAAGGTCTTAACAGCTTTACCGGACTACAAGGCGAGCGCTTAAAGCACTCAGACGATTTTATTTGACAACTAGCTCAAGGGTGCACGGTACACCTCGGCTTGAGCTGTTGCCGAAAACCCGGATCGATATAATTTTTTTAGTTTTACTTTTTAGACTCTTGTTCTTTATCTAAGAAAATATCACTATATCATAATCTTTATATATATAATTCTTCTGATCGTATGTATGTGTTTGAACTCCTTTCCAGCGATACTCAACCTGCGGTTCGCCGCGTCTTTGTAGCTGGCACACCCGATTACATTTTCTTTTCAATTATTTTAAATTTCGTGCTCATCAGAAAAACTATGAGTACACTGAGTAAATTAAATGGATGCCAGATAACTCGAACACAATCCCATCCTTATGATATAAGGGTTATACCAAGCTTATTATATTGGACAAACATTTTTCACTACATTAATAATACGTGGTTATTTGAAAATAGGTTTTTTTATTTAAAACTTAAATATTTGTAGTTTGCGGCCCGCGACACTTTGAGTGAACTGCACACGTTTTATCTTTCTCTCTCTAGCACTTGTCATCCATCCTTTTAGCGTAAAAACAGATTCGTAACAAGCCGTTTCAGATGCTCGTATCGCACATAAAGAATTCAAAAACACCTTATTTCCACGGATAGAATAAATCGAAATATAACTCGAAACTCATTTTAATCGTTACTGATCCGAGTGAATGAGGGTAAAAATGGAACGTTGTATTCAGCGAGTTTCGTCTGAAGGCCGCCCCGAGGCGATACCCGAATGTATACAGCGGGTTAAACTTTCCCTGGGCCTCGATCAATCACTTTCGATCCATTTGAAATGGAATAAATAACATTTTTATCCATTCCTGATCGACTATAATGAAGATGAGTGTTTTCGTTTCACGATTAAATAATACGGAGCATATTTTCTTTATCTATGGTTTGGTTCGTAGATTTATGTAAAAATATATGGTGTTTATTCTCTTGAGCGGCATAACGTCGTTTGCGTATATGCCAGTGTCAATATCTTATTCTTATGGCCATAAATAACAATTATTAATGTCGCAACGACTTAAAATTGGCGGAAAAGTATCACCCCTTCTTACATTGTGTAATTTAGCACTTGCCGATTGCCTGGAGTACCACGTTTTCCTCAAACTCTTAACCGACAGTATCTCGAACGTTCGACATATTTACGGCCACTTATAGCATACTGTATATCTATTATTTGAATACATTCAATTATCATATTTTATATATTTAACTGTTTCGTTTCCTAGATTTTTAGTTCATAAATTTTGTAATTCCTTTTTCTAATCCAAATAATCTAATAATCTATCTAGCTTTAATTTACAATCAAATTATTATAAATACACTACAATTACATAGCTAAAATCCTCCTAGTTCGTAGTTAAAATCTACGTTTAAATAAAGAAATAGGCTGTATTGATAAAAGTTACTGCTAGTCAAGACTACTCGAGTTTCGCTTGTTAATTCTTAATTAAACCTATTAAATCGCATAGGATTTGTTAATTTTAAGGTTTAAGTTTAAATAAATGGTACAATAATAATGTGTGACATTTAAAAGCATATAGAATATGAAAATCAAAAAATATTTTTTTTGCTCAATTTAGGCGCTGAGATGACTCTAATGAACTTTAAAACTACAACCGGTTCGGAAAACAACCCAGTCATCCAAAAGAACTGGCAAGAAAAGAAGAGATCGAATGGTAAAGAGTGGAAAAAAGAGGTTATATAGACCCAACTCTCCGCCAATCATCGATCCAACGCGGCTTTTCTTAGCAAACTTAACACACTCTTACATAATAATCAACGTATTACCAAAATTACAAAGCAATACGATAACTTTACCCAAACTTATGTATCGAAATTAAAAACTGTATCTATATACAAGACCAGCCAAATTTCCAACAAAAACACCGAACATCAATTTACTTGTAATTTGAATTTGTATTCTACTTTAACTTCAGGCACTTTCATCGACGTAAATTAGTCGGTCACGTTTCCATTTCGGCCATGTTTAATTTATACCGATTAAACGTTATTTATTTATTTTTGGGCTTAAACTTTCACCCTTTCACGCTACTCGATTTCGTAAAACGGAGCGTTAATAAAGCTAACAAACAAACAAACTTACTTTCCTATCAATAATAGGAGTTTGATCAAAACAAAATTTCGTTTTAATAAGTATCGTATCAAATTTCAAACGAAGTCAACAATTCCATACTATATCTGATTGATAAGTAAAGTACAGTTCAACAAAACTGAAAAAGAGTCACTCGTTATCAGCCTGTAAGATACCTACTGCAGGGCTATAGGCCTCCTCCCAAAGGAAGGTATGGACATAATCACCACGCCAGCCTACGACGTATTGGCAATTCAAAAACTTAAAGAAATCCATAGTTCTGTGTTTTCCCACACACAGTAGTA